>CM035796.1:3477806-3816435 GCA_020466265.1 Siphamia tubifer
TGAATTAATGCAGACCTTAATAACTGTCAACATTTCTCATGTGGCCCCATAAGAAAATTAATTGCCCACCCCTGCTCTAAAGAGACTTTTAAAAGGATCAAAAGGTCGTGATAATAATTATACTAAACAGAAAACTACATTTATCCAACTCTGACATTCTGTGCGCGTGGGCCTCGCCATATGCCGAATATATATATATATATATATATATATATATATATATATATATATATATATATATATATATATATATATATATATATATATATATGCTCCCTTTACTGCTCAATGATTACGATATTTAGAAAAAAAACATAAATAAGGTGTAAGATCTTCCTAAAACCTTGCAGTGTCATATTATTTTTGTGCAGGTATGTCAGTGCAGAATGGGGTCTCACTGTTCACTTTAACTACACGGTGTTGTAATGAGGTGTTTATATGACACATTATAACCCCCCCAACCAGCAAATACTGCGACATTAAAGCAGTTTTTTTATTTCATTTATTATTTTTAAGGTTAAGTTTGAATGGATTTAAATTCCAAATACTATACGTTTATAGATAGATAGCTTTTATTGTCATCATACACAAAAGTACAATGAGATTTCAAGCATCTCTTCAGTGCAGTACGTAAAAAAATAAAATGAAATTTAGAAATAAAAAATGTTAAGAAAAATTTTTTTTAAAGGGAAGTGCACACTGTAATATAAAAAATCTGAGATAAAATATATTTATAAATATTATTCTCCAAAAGTGGTTCAAAAAATTAACATTAAATAAATAAAGCAATAAATAAGTCATGAGCTAATTTAGCCGGAAGTATCATCGCTCAAAAATGTTATTTAAACCACCCGAACCTGTCCCAAATGTCACGTGACCTAATGTACTTGAACAGCAGAGATTATCACACATATACAATAAGACACTTAAAATATCCACAGCAGAATAGAATAGAATAGAATGATCTTTATTGTCATCATACACAACACCGTATATAATGACATTTAAAGGACAACTTCCATCTGTGTAAAAACACACAAATATAAAAACAAGATAAAATGTCAAGTACTGAGTAAAACATAAATAATATATATTACTAAAAACTATTACAATTTATAAAATGTACAGTAAAGAGGGCATGACAGCAGTAGAATAAAAATATAAAAATATAAATATATTACACAAACAGAAACATGTTCCAACAAACGCAGTCACACTCCAACAAAAACATCCAAAACAAACCAAACATGTTCCTTATGTGGTCGAAAATACATCAATAATAAATGTTTATTGCATCCTTTAACAGGACAGTATTTTAATATCCCTGTTTTCATCTTAATATTTTCTTTTATAATATAAAAAAACATCATTCATATGTTATCAAAAAGGTTCAAGAACACCACTGAATTGACTTTATTGAGAAGTTTAGGCTAAATTAAGTGGAAGTTTAAAGGGTTAATACATGACCATCACTGTTTAAAAGCGGGTGTCTGCATGTTCAGGTTATCTGGAATCAAACCTGAAAAATCCAGCTGTGCAAACGGAAGGCATGTTCCGTGGTGTTTGACTTTAGAACATTTTTTCCCTTTTTTTTAAAATAAATGTTTGATTACAAAGTGGTGGCTGTTCAAGGAGAGTGTAAGGCAGACAAGCCTCCTGCTGTCAACACATTATTCACTGACTTATTTTGGTTAAAAACAGCCAAGCCTTTGGCTCTGCTACAGATTAAAAAAAACACAAAACTATCCAGGTACAAAACACAGCATGTGTTAGATAATTAAAGCTCTTTATCTGCATGGCTTTCATTAGAGCCGATTGTTTATTTGCCAGAGTGAGAGAAATAGTGAATCAGCGTGTTGGAATAAAATAAAATAAATAAATAAATACATAAAGATCAGCTGTTTAATTCATCTTTCACTCAATAAGGCACTAATCTTAATATCACATAATGGTGGGAAATTAGACAGACCTGTGTTGAATGGCAAATGTTTATTCAGCTCAGTACATATCCGAGATATACATTGTGTGGGAGTGCGTGTGTATATAAGCACACCCATGTGCATTTCACTGGACACATTTCAAACATGCCTCCATGAATAAAAAGAACCTTTTTTTTTACTTCCAACGCCCAAAGCAGCGCGTTCACCACAAATACAGAAAATGCATCTTTCCTACAGATTCACATCTTTTAAGCTGCTTTAACTGAGGGAAAAAAATAAACTTGTGTTTCTTAGAAACTGCCTGATGACTTTTTTGTTTTAAGACATTTGCGGATCTGTGCGCAATTCAAAGCAAATGTCTAATAAAAAAAACAACTTTTTTTTCTCTTTTTGACGTCAGTTTAATGTCTTCTTTTTGGGTGGATTTTTTTCCCCCAGCAGGGCAGACTAGTGGGTGGGACTTGTTCTCATTTTAGGGAGGTTAAACACAGCAGATGGGTGGGTCTGATGGAGAACCGGAGCTTCCTCTCGGTCACAGCGGCAGAAGCGTTTCCCCACAACGGACAGAAGGACACAAGGACAGAAGGACACAAGGACAGAAGGAGAGCGCGCTCTTTTGTCACGGCTACAGATAAAAGAAAAAGAAAAGGGACCCGTGTAACATTTACATTTTTTATTTTACGTGTCCTTTTTTGTCCCCGGAAAACGTCACCTGTGGTGGACGTGTCCCTGCATGGCTCCGTCCTCTCATGTCGTCCTGTGTCTCTTCTGGAAGCGACTGGATCTTCCGTAGTGTAGCTGTTCTAGAAAGCTTTGTGCAGCCCAGGATTCACCCCGTTTCCTCTCTGTACGCATCCTTCTCTTCAAGGTGGGATGAATTTGGACAGAATCGCAGAGGCAGTGAGAGCCCCGCCGTCCCGCGACGTGGCCCCCGCGTTTCATTTACCCAGAACTTCCAACAACAGCCGAGAAACGTTAGAGAACTCAAGCAGCGAGTCTTCAGACACAGAGTTGGCAGGTACCCACTGTCCACAATACTTCTTTTATTTAGCAATTCGATTCTATCTTCTGAATAACAAAACCAAAGCATGTCAACAACAACAACAACAACAACAACAACAACAACAACAACAACAGTCCGTGGCAGAAACAGATGCATCCACTGACATTAAGACACTTTTACGCACAATATTTTTTATACTCTCACAAAAATGTCGATGTATTTCCGTGTCTTATACCACAAAGTTAAATCAGAAAATCTGAATAAAACATTATTTTGACGATAGATCGATTAGTTTTAAACTATAATCTTAATTCAACATATAGAACAGTCCAGTCGTGGTGCAGTTACAATGACACCCACCGTCATTAACACACTTTTACGCACAATAATTTATTTTTTTCTTACTCTCACAAACAATTGTCGATGCATTTCCGTGTCTCATACCACAAAGTTAAATTAGAAAACGTAAATAAAACATGATTTTGATGATAGATCTTTTAGTTTTAAACTCTAATCTTAATTCAACATGGAGAACAGTCCAGTCGTGGTGCAGTTACAATCATTTTTTTGTTTATTACGCTGGCTCAACCAAACATTTGGCAGGATCCCGAGGTCTGACAGGAAGAAATGTGCACAGCGGCCTGGCCTGCTGTCAGTAAATGCATTAAAACAAACCATAAATATTATGCGCCATCTACCAATCCAAACTAAAAAGCCCGAAGATCTATTAACAAATCTTGGAAAAGCTTTTTGTTCAATTTAGCCACTTTTTTTTTATTTAACAAAACAAAAAGTACTTTTTTTTTCTCCTTCGGCTTCAATTGTCAGACTCCATATGAAGAAGAAAGTGTGTGTGAATAACTATCATGACACTTTTTAATATTATAACAAAGTCAATACTATTTAAGGACTTTAAATAAAAAAATTATGTCCTGGCTCTAATTTTTAAGTTCCTTTTTTATTTTTTGGCAAACATTCAAGGGAGGATTCTATTGGAGGATTAACCTTTGCACATGTTGACCCTTCAGTTTAATGAGGCAATCTTGTCAGACAAGAATACAACTTAGATGTGGGGAGATAAGAGTGGGTAAAAAGAGGTACTTGTAAAAAAAAAAGAGCATCTGTAAAAGTAAACCAGAGCAGACATGAGAGTGTTTAAACAGAGTTACGATCATCTTTATTGCATATTTGTAAACTGTTTTGCTTCATCTGTCACATTAACTCTGATAATATTGGTTTCTGAAGGGCTCCAGAAGTAGATATTTATTTCATCTTTACTCATTAAACACAAACTGTTCTTTTTCTTATTTTTAATTTCGCTTGTGATTTCAGTCTGATCGTATTTGTCCATTAGAAACAAGCGGAATTTATTATATTAATTAAAGACTGTTATACATTTACATACCATCTAAAATATCCCTGAACCGACTATTATATATTTGTCTTGGTTTTGTTACGGGTAGAAAAGGAGAGGAGTGCTGAACACAGGAGTGATGACGGGACCGCAGACGATCCGAAAAAGAAGAAGCAGCGGCGGCAGAGGACTCACTTTACCAGCCAGCAGCTGCAGGAGCTGGAAGCCACTTTCCAGAGGAACCGGTACCCGGATATGAGCACCAGAGAGGAGATCGCCGTGTGGACCAACTTGACTGAAGCCAGGGTCCGGGTAAGAGGTCCAAAAAGCTGTGCGTAAAGTGTGCGTAATGCATGCGCGTGCAGGCGATTAAGAAGACTGTCCGTTTCCTCCTGCTTTTCAGTTAGGCTACAACAAAATAAAAGTGACAAAATTACACATTAAAAGTTACAATTCATGTTAAATATTTCATAGCAAAGTGAGAAGAACGATTGGAAATTTTGATCAGCTTTATTTTAATTATTATTTTTTAAATCAGCCCACATGCTTCACGCATCACGGAAAATAAAACGGTTGTTCTGAAGCCTTATTTTTAAATATATTTATTCAAATCACTTTTACCAAGGATATGGATGCACACCGACTCTCCCAGTTGTGAGGTTTCATCTCGGGATAAAGAAGTCTGTAAAAACATCATATGATGTGGGATTGGGATTTTTTTTCCTACAATGCAAAGCGGTTTAAATCTCCTCCCGTGTTTTTACCGAAACAAAGTGGAAATCCAACCTTTTAACAGTTCAATGTAAATGACCGAGTTTAAACTGTAAGAAACCACAGCTCTGATATAAATTCAGTCACGCTGTAAAAATGATGCGTTGACAAAATACAGGGACATTTTCTAAACTGTAGTGTTAACAGATACTAAGGCGCAGTCATCCCTGACAGTCAACCATAAAGCATCCAAAGGATGATATTTAAAACAAAAAAAAAAAAAGACTCGTGTGCAATTCTCTGACTCTAACGGACTGACTTCAAACATGTTTGTGTTCACATGCACAGTGTCACAGTGAAAAACGAGCAGCCATGTTCTGTCTGTGTGGTGTCAGTCTGATGGAAATGACACATCCTCTCTAAGGATGGATCCCTACTGCTCCCTAATGGAGCAGCCAATGGAGGATTGGGTTTGGATGACATCACTAAAGTACCTTAAAGACCCTTATTTCTCCCCGTGGAGACTGTTAATACATGCAACTAAACCCCCTGGAATAGAACAGTGCAAATTAAGGAACAGCGTAAAAAACATCAGTATCCAACCATTAGAATTATTACAAATAAAAATACAAATTCTGAGATGTATTAATTGATATTTAACTATAGTCCAAATGAAAAGTGAACAGGTATACTGTGTAGCCTCTCCTACACAGTACATTTTCAGTGTTAAATCAACACTTAAGACACTTTTTCTATAGTGTATTTGCTTCCATTGTCTCCACATTAACGCTGCGAAATTTACACTTTATTGTTGAATGTGTGTTAAAGTCCAAACCCTGCAGTTGGAGCCAATAGAGGATTGGGTTTGGATGACATCACTAAAGTCCCTTTAAGACTCTTATTTCTCCCCGTGGAGAATGTTAATACATGCAGCTAAAAAAAAACCCACAAGGAATAAAACAGTGTAAATTAAGGTAAAATATTAACCATTGGAAGTTTTATTAATAGTAAAAAAAAAAGTTCTGAGATGTATTAATTGATCTTTAACTATAGTACAAATGAAAAGTGAACAGGTATATTATATATACTTTGCAGCCTCTTCTATTGTTGATGTGGATGAAATGTGCGTAAAAGTCCAAACCCTGCAGTTGGTTTTAATTTACAGCAGCTGGCGCCTGTCGGTCCGTTCTTCCAAAACCTACCGTCTCACGTTGCATAGAAATCCATACATCTATTTAAAGTGTAGAGAATGGGTAAAAAAAAGGCCTGAGCACCAGTGTAGAGTGTTGTTTTCTTTTATTTGTATTGAAGTGAACAGAGCATCACATCTGAAACAGTGTCTTTTATTTGTCATGTTTTATTTCTTTTTGCTGGAGTGAAAAGAAAAGAACATAGACTGAGTGAGCGTGAAGATTTCAGATTAGACTTTCACCAACACATGTGACACTTGAAAGTGTTTGGACTTGACCTTTTAATGCACGAGTGTTAAGTCACGGTTGACTGAGATAGTATTTAGTGAATGAATGATGCACTGTGTGTAGGATGGTGGCTGAATGTTCCTTTAATTATGTCTAATTCAACTGTTCCTTCTTAACACGGTGGCTTTAAAACTAAATCATATATTATGTCGTGTCACTAAAAACATGCTGAAACACACACTGTAAATATAACACAACTGCAAATATTTAAGGCAATCGATTGGTCAATTATTTTAATTGAATTTAATTTATTTATCTCGAACATAAAAAACAATATCAACAAAAACAAAATAAATAAATACATAAAATAAGTAAATATAACAATATATATATATATATCTACACAATCATGTGAACATTTTTACACAAACAACATAAGCATAAAACAAAGATTGATCGAGAAGGAACAGAATGTTTATCTAGTTCATCAACTTATTTTTTTATTTAATGAACTAAAAAAAAATTTCACAACTTAAAATGTAGATCCTTATTAAAGTATATTTAAATTAAAACATTACTTATTAACTCAGTATTCTAAGGTTCTGTCAGTGCTACTGGGGACTAAGACTGGGTTGAGTGTCTTTGTCCAAGGACACTTGGACATGTGGACATGTGGACACTTGGACATGTGGACATGTGGACACTTGGACATGGGGACACTTGGACATGGGGACACTTGGACAGACAGAGCAGGGACGTGAGCCTCTAACCCTTCAGTCATTGTACGACCCGCTCTAAAAACTGAATAAAATGACTGTGTTTAGTGATTGTATTTTTTTGGTGTGATAAATATTAGTGGATTTTGTTCTGAAATTATATTTCATCATCTACTGCATCAGTTAAGTTTTTTTTTTTCAATCATCCTTATTTGAAACAATAGAAATAACAGAACTATATCATTCTAATCATTTAATTACACTGAAAAAAGTAAAAGATGAATCAACTTAAAACATTTCTTCAATAGGTTACACATACAATAATAGTTGAATAAATGAACCATATTATATTAATTTATTTTGTTTTACTCAACTATTTTTATATGTGACCTATAGAATATTTTTTTTAAAGTTTATTCAATATTTTCCTTTTTTTTTAGTGTAATTAATTCCACTCAGTTGAACTTCATGTATGTTTAAACTTATGTTCATTTATATTCACAGTAGTTTCCCTTAATAAAAAATAGTTGGAAGTACTTAAAAAAAAGAACATGTTACAGCTACTTATTAGAATTATTTCTGAAACAACTGAATATATTTAATTATTCTGACCGTTCAGGTTGACAGTGTGTGTTTTATTTTTTCTGCAGGTCTATCACATCCCTCATGACTTTGTACCATTTTTCCACAGTACCGTTTGTGTGTAGTACTATAAATAGCCTGTACAGAGCAGGGCTGATGATACCACCTGTAAACTGTTACTACTGGGAATTAAAAATGACCTGCGCACGCACACACACACACACACACACACACACACACACACACACACACACACACACACACACACACACACACACACACACACACACACACACACACACACACACACACATTGGTTCATTTTCATCCGTTTGTCTTTGCTTCATTTTGTAAACTACGGTCGGTAGTTTTTATTTTTCAGGCGCTGCGATCTACATATGCGCACGAGACAGAAGATGTATTACTCCGCCAAGGAGGGATTATATTCTAGTCCGTTTGTTTGACTTTCAGAAGGATTGCGCAAAAAATTCTGAACGGATTTTGCTAAAAAAAATATCAGCATGTTTCGGGAGTATGACAATGAACAAATGATTACATTTTAGTGGTGATCCAGGAGAGATCCTGGATTCTGGATCACTTTGAAATTTTACATTGCGGTAAATGGAGAATACATTTCAAAGTGAATCCAGAATCCAAGATTTTTTCCGGATCACCACCAAAATGTAATAATTTCTTC
Organism: Siphamia tubifer; assembly: GCA_020466265.1. NCBI lineage: Eukaryota > Metazoa > Chordata > Actinopteri > Kurtiformes > Apogonidae > Siphamia > Siphamia tubifer. The sequence continues at coordinate 3,486,228 of CM035796.1, forward strand.
CTTATGAGACTCCCTACACATCCTGAAAATTTTATCACAATCCATCCATAACTTTTTGAGACAGACAAACAAACACAACCGCCTTGGCGGAGGTAATAAAGGGCTGTCATACTGAGTAAAAATAATTTTCTTTAATTGTTAAAGTTCTGAAAATAATTTGTATCTGGTCAGATAATTGTTTATTCACTTTCTAATGCTCTATTGAATTAAGTAATTTATACATTAATAAAACATAATTCATGTAATATTTAATTGTGCACACACACACACACACACACACACACACACACACACACACACACACACACACACACACACACACACACACACACACACTCTCTAATTTAGGAAATTATAAATAGCAGAAATGTAATATTATTTTATTTGCAACACTCTAAATGGTACAAGTCTATCAAAATATACCACATTATAAAACGTATGTTTAACCAATCAGATCACAAAGCTTCTAAGTATTGTCCAAATATACATGATTATAAAAAAAATAGATGCACAATAAGAAAACATCTTTTCCCCAGACATTTTTTTTTAAAAAAATCACACGATATAAATAATATTTTCCTGATGATGGTACACAGTAAATTTTGCAGAGTTAAATCAACATTTAATCTTCTTCTATAAAGTATAGTTTCATTGTCTCCAAATTAACACTGGAAAATGTACAATAAAATAAAGTGTAGATTAAACAGTAAAGTTTAATAAAGTATTTAGAAAAGTGATTTAATTACAGCACAGTCTATTTAACACAAAAACATGTTTGATATATAAATGAATGACTGAAGTTTTAAAGTGGATCATTATCTTCATTTCACACATTCAGGGTTTGAAGATTAAAAACCAGCTGAAATATTTTATCTGCAAACATTTATTCAAATGGATATAATTACTAAATTTAACTAAAGGAACGACTCAGACCTTAGGTTTTTCTGATATGTTGGTAACTGTTTGGTATCTAATATTAACAATATTCTGCTTCAGAATGACGTTAAATTAATGTATTTAAATTAATCAAGCAAAAAAAAAAGTAACATCAAAAACAAAGAAATTAAAATGTATTTTTAGTAACTTTTACTTCTGCATTTAGGCCTAAATACACATCATTTATGTCATTTTATGATCAGGAATCAGACATTAACCTACGCAGATGTTTGACAGGGACATTTTCATATTGCATTTATTTATATGTATTTGCTGAATGTGTGAAAGTGATGTTATTTCATGGAAGAAATAAATCACTGTTGTATTGTTAGAAGTTTAAATGTGATATTTAGTTAATGCCACGGGTGTGCATCTGTTTATATTAACCCTTTGATGCATGAATTATGAGAACCTTATTGTCAAGATTTTTTCCCCAAGTGTTTTTATTCGTCTTTAGGCATGAAAAAAAAAAAAACAATGTGATTGACATATTTTTAATAAACCTTTTTTTTTTTATGGAGTTACAAAAATATCCACTCAGCTGGAAAACATGTGTTTAAGCTTTGAAGCAAAGAAACGTAATATCACAATATAAAACATGTTTAAAGCAGCTTTTGTTTTTTTTTCAGAAGAGACTGTTAATTACAAGTAATTGATTTACAGGTAAACATGTTCATGCAGATCAGGTTTTAAGAACACACAGTAACTTATTTTTTTTTCATTTTCCACATTTAGTCTGATTTCATCTCCAATGGACCAGACCAGCAAAATTAAAATAACCTATAAATAATGATAACTCTAATTTTTTGTCATTCTTTTAGTGCAAAAAAAAAAAATCCCAGAAAAATATAAATTTAAGAAAGTACTTTTATAAATTATCCCAATTTAAAAAAGTTAAATTTCATAAACAAAATAAGGTGAATTTTAACAATATTCTGCCTCAGTTTATCATTTATCCATGTGTTTTTATTATGGATCAGTTTTACAAAGACACTCAACTCTTACTAATAGAAGCAGAAAATAGTTCAAATTGTGTCGAATTTTCTTTAGACGTTTCAGGTTGTTCACATTTTGTTGTTGTTTTGTTTGTAAATGTAAATCTTTTCATAATTTAATGTTTTTTTTCAGTTAAACAATGACAAAAATGTTCCAGTTGTCGTCATTTATAAGCAAAAAAAAAAAAAAACCGAGAACAAAATATGGAGTCATTTAATAAGTTATTTTACTCCTCATCTCAGGGACCACATTAGAACCATAGGTGGGCCGCATTTGGCCTCCGGGCCACATGTTTGAGACCCTTGTTATAAAGTAGATGAACAACTGTAGAATATGGGTTAAACTACAGATGTTTAACAGGAACACATGTTTATATTTATTTATATTTACTGAATGTGTGAAAGTTTACCAGGTAGATAGATAGATAGATAGATAGATAGATAGATAGATAGATAGATAGATAGATAGATAGATAGATAGATAGATAGATAGATAGATAGATAGATAGATAGATAGATAGATAGATAGATAGATAGATAGATAGATAGATAGATAGATGTACTTTATTAGCAGTTGTGCTTGTGTAGTATCAGAATAAATGACATTATAAAATGTTAAATATATGTACAATAGTTAAATACAGGTATTTGCTATAAATAATTTAGATTTTGATTTATTTTGAATATAAATTCAAAAGAAAAATAAAGAAGTAAAAAATAAATTCAACAAAAACAAACCAAACTTATATATACAACATATAATAAATATTTGAAAAGGAGTGACAAGAAACAGCTTATGAATTTACACACATTTTCCTTATAAATTAATTACAATTATATATATATATGTGTGTGTGTGTGTGTGTGTGTGTGTGTGTGTGTGTGTGTGTGTGTGTGTGTGTACATACTATGCTAATAAACAGTTACATCCCAGTTAAACAGTTTCTTATCAATGAATATCAATAGAATAGTTCAACTGTACAGATTAAAGTAATTAGTGTAAAAATAACCAGTCACATAAATATTTGTCATAAATGTGTGATTTAAATGCTGTCATTATCCATGTGTGTTGCTCTTTCCTCCACACACTATATGTTCTGTGTCCTCTGCAGGTGTGGTTTAAAAACCGTCGGGCCAAATGGAGGAAGCGGGAACGGAACCAGCAAATGGACCTTTGTAAGAACAGTTACCTGCCCCAGTTCAGTGGCCTCATGCAACCCTACGATGACATGTACCCTGCCTACACCTACAACAACTGGACCAACAAAGGCCTGACCCCTGCACCCCTGTCCACCAAAAACTTCACCTTCTTTAACTCCATGAGCCCCCTCACCTCACAGTCCATGTTCTCTGCTCCAAACTCCATCTCCTCCATGACCATGGCATCTGGGATGGGTCACTCCGCAGTACCGGGCATGCCCACCCCGGGCCTCAATAACATCAGTAACCTGAACGGGATCGGTACATCCGGGATCAACTCCGCCATGTCGTCGTCCGCGTGCCCGTACGGACCTCCCGGTTCTCCGTACAGCGTTTACCGGGACACTTGCAACTCTAGCCTGGCCACCCTCAGACTCAAATCCAAACAACATCCTACTTTTGGATACAGTGGTCTGCAGAGTCCAGGGTCCAGTCTGAACGCATGTCAGTACAACAGCTGACGGGAATAAAGCTAATAATAAAAATATGAATAATAATAATAATAATAAAATAATAATAAATATGTGATAAAGGGACACGGTGTAAGAGCTTATACTGTAAAGGCTACCTGCGCATGGATAAAAAGACAACTAAACTGGATTAGTTGCAATCATTTTTTTTAAAAAAACAAACAAAAAAATGGATTATGCGGGTTTTATGTGTTTACCAAATGAACTTATGAACTTGCACAGCAATTGAAATGTCCAGGTTTTTGGATTTTTTTTTTAAATGATGAAGACGTGTTACATTGCTGCATTGTACATATGAAATGTGAATATATACAGGCCTAACATATGACACAGACAGACAGTGGGATTTTACTTTCCTTTTTCCCCCCTCCTGCTTCACTGATTTGAAGACTGCTTGACCAAAAAGAAAAAGAAAAAGTAACAAAGACTTGCAAATAACAAATAACAGAAATCCTGTCGAATATTATCACGAAATTACCAGACTCTATGAGATAAAGAAGAAGAAAAAGAAGAAGAAATCTAGCCTCTAACTGTACATATTTTGTAATGCTCTTGTGTGATTGATATATATATATATATATATATATATATATATATATATATATATATATATATATATATATATATATATATATATATATATATATATATATATATATATATATATATATATATATATATATATATATATATATGTATGTATGTATATGTGCCGTCTATGCAGGGTTCCTCCAGCCCGTTTCAGTCCAAATGACGCCTCTTGTTCAGTGACTTCTTCTCTTTTCAATGTTTTTTCATTTGTTTGCTGAAATAGAAAAAGAAAACGCGCATGTTTAACTTGAGTGCAACGTGTTTTGTACGTTAATGTAAGATTTTTGCCGAAGTTCATTAGCTTAAAGTGTATGCAAAAAAAGGTGATTCTCATGTGTTAATGGTAACATGTTTGTTTGAATAAACTACAAAAAAAGAGATCGTTATTTCAAATATGTTTCAGTCAGATAAGGAGACCATGCACGTGCAGTGGTCCGTTTACACTTAAAGAAAGAAAAACACATGTTTTTTAAATTTAAAAAACACTAATGTATTAAGTTTATCTATCTAAAAAAAATGACGATTTTTTTTGCGAGAATCTATGAACTAGTTGTTTATTTGTTGTTGTTTTTTTTAAAGGTAAATTGCAAAATGTGTTGCTCTTTCTGCGTCTGCGCATTAAAGTGCACTTTATTTGAGGTCTTTACACAGATTGTAAAGGCCTGCAAATTTATGACCAAATGTTCACGATTAAAATCTGAGTTGACTGAACCCTGATTTAACTTTACAATATTATTGTCCTATATTTAACCAGTCAATGCAAATATATATATACTTCTAATATATTAGAATATTCAGTTTGATTTTGGTTTTTGTTTTTCTAATGGTGTCTAAAGGGTTTCTTATTGTATTCGTTATTTATTGATTACAACAAATTATTTATTTCAGACTAAGGTTTGCACCACACCTATTGATCCCTATAATGAAAATATTGTAGTTCAAAGTCAAATAATTATGTCCACTGTGTGTGTGTGTGTGTGTGTGTATGTCTTCCTATCTACATGGGGACGTTGATATATTTACACAGTCACACTATAGGGACCAAAATTCAGGTTCCCATGGGGGTTAAATATAAATAAAGATCCCCACTTGTAAAATAGAAATGATGTGGCCCTTTAAATACATTAATTGGGTTTTTTTCTGGAAGTCCCCATAAAGCATGTGGGAAACAGGTGTAAAGCCAAACATCCTTTTTATGTATTTTTTAAATTATGTAGGCTATTTATTATTATTATTATTATTATTATTATTATTATTATTATTATTATTATTATTATTATTATTATTATTATTATTATTATTATTATTATTATTATTATTATTATTATTATTATTATTATTATTATACTACTACTACTACTACTACTACTACTACTACTACTAATAATAATAATAATAATAATAATAATAATAATAATAATAATAATAATAATAATAATAATAATAATAATAAGCTATTAATTCATTTTTAATTATTTTGTTTAATTTTCAAATTTTTATAGTTTTTATGTTTTTGATTTTATTTAAAAAAGAAGAAAATGTGTTTATAGTAACTATACCCAATGGCTATTTGATTACAAATATGGTCCTCATGAGACAGGGAAACAAGTGTGTGTGTGTGTGAGTGTGTGTGTGTGTGTGTGTGTGTGTGAGTGTGTGTGTGTGTGTGTGTGTGTGTGTGTGTGTGTGTGTATGTGTGTTTATTTCACAAACAGGAAGCTAAAAAATTTACTTGTGTGGAAACACTTCTAGAAATAAAGGGTTATGACCGTCCTATCCTGTGCCTGTCTGTTAAAGTGCAAACAAAATGAATTTAATCAATAGCCATAATAACCATATCACCTTTTCTGACACCTGCAGAAATCTCCATATCTATATTACTCACCATTAGACTGATATTTTCGCGGACCGTTTGTTCAGCTGATAGTGCTGCAGGGAGGAGGTGAAGGTGAGAGGAAACACTAGAATAAACCATCCAATGTAAAACAGTCCTTCACTGTCCAATAAAACCTGCAATTTCTTTTGAATGACACACCAAGTCAATAATAACCTCAGTCTTTGTCTAATGTAAATTCACGTCAGTAGGAAAAAACTATTGACGTTTATTTAGACTTTTACAATGTTATATTCCCTCATCGCGTTTGTAATTGGTGTAAGTTTTCCCTGATCTATGTTTTATAGGCCTTATAATCAACAATATTTGTTATTTTATACACTCGCAGGGATGCGGAAGTTTGCAATTTCACGAAAAAAGTCGCTTTAAGGGGAAAATAGTCTATATAACTATTTCAGAAATAGTAGATAGTTCAATTAGACTATATTTTTGTTGACAAAAGGTTATTAGATTCACAATCACAATGTGATCATACAAAAAGTCACGTGACCTCTAGTTGAGTTTAGTACAAAATATTCAAGTTAAGTTTGAGGATGAAACAATAAGGGCAACAACTACACAAACACGATAAACAACAGTAAAATAAAAACATATATATATTCAAAATATTGAAAATAAAATATTGCATATGACCAGACACTTGTGTCTTGCAGTTTCAGTGGTCAGTTATGCAAAAAAATAAAAAAAAAATAAACCTGTTTATTTGTATAGTGTTTAAATTGGTTAAATAACAACCTATAAACAAAATTATGTTTAATTAATGTGGTTCACTTCTCCTCATGTCAACACTACAGGCTACCTGAATAGTTATGTTCTTTATTTTCTTTTTTTAATGCCTATTTTTTATTAGTATTATTATTTTATTTTTACATTCAAATGTTTATTTTGGCTTTTTGTTATAGATTTGGGATAATTACTTGCCAATGAATCAACAAAAGTATGTTAATATGATTAAGGCTACATATTATGCATTAGCCTACATGTCTCTTTAACCTTTGACCTTATGACACTGTGTTGACAATGGCGTCCTCACCTCAAACACTGACCTTAAATGTCTTCTATCTACACGTGAGCCTGTAAGTGGCTTTAGTTTTTTAAGGGGTTGCTGTGAGTGTTTGTGGTAAACTGAGGCTGTTGGAGATGAACCCACGGGTGCTTTGTTCACAACAAGTCACAACAGCCAGACTGGTGTCGCGCGCGGCTTTAAATTCTTTCCCAGGGCGCTCCCGCGCGCACACCAGAGGCAGAGATCGTCTACCGGAGGCGGGCATGCGCACTGGCTGTAAAATTGCAGCTATCTTGCTCTGATTTGGGAAATGTTTGACAAAGACTCTACGGAGAACACTCAACGCTCGCGGCGATTTGTAAGAAAAACAAAAGTGCAAGCGCGTGCTGTCGTAAATGTTGCCCATATAATTTGTTTCTAGTTCGAAAGTGTGTGTGTGTGCGCGCGCGTGGTGATGGGGTGTCGTGAACGCGCCTAATTTCAAGAGCAAAGTTCAACCCTTTACAGCAAGTAAATATTTGAACTAGTGAACTGGTAAAAAAAAAAAAAAAAACTCCACTAATAATGAACTAATAGAATAGAACGTGTTTTTATGGTTTTAACAGTGTTTTAACAATAATGAAATTAATGCTTTATATTTTACTTTGTTAGATGCATATTGTTGCATTTGTTTCTAAATTGAACATCAACTGTAAACCCAAATGTTCAGAATAATTTAATATACTTAAAGTTTCAGTAATAGTATGAATAAGTCAAATGTATTAAGTTGCTGTATCATGTTCTTCTTTTTAAGTTCTTCCAACTAATATTTTTTTTATTAAGGGGAACTATTGTGGATATAAATGAACATAATTTAAAAACATAGATGACGTTCAAGTTAGTGGAATTAAGTCATTAAATTATTAGAATGATATAGTTCTGTTATTTCTATTGTTTCAAATAAGGATGATTGAAAAAAATAAACTTAACTGATGAAATATAATTTCAGAACAAAAACCACCAATATCTATCACACCAAAAAAATACAATCACTAAACACAGTCATTTTATTCAGGGCTGTGGTTCAGTTGGTAGAGTTGGTCGTACAATGACCGAAGGGTCAGAGGTTTGTGTCCCTGCTCTGTCTGTCCACATGTCCAAGTGTCCTTGGACAAAGTCTTAGTCTCCCAGTAGCACTGACAGAACCTTAGAATACTGAGTTAATAAATAAAGTTTTAATGTGTTTTAGGGTAAGTGAAGTATTTTTTATAGTAACTAATCAACAGTTAACAGTTACATTTCAGGCTAAAACAAATATCCATTGTGTTTAATTATATCCCTAAATAGAGTTCTGGGGACATTACGTTTTGGCTCCGACTGCTATATTGCCAGATATCCTTCGTGTTAATGCAATAACTTGAAAAATATTGAGTTTAGAAATTCCGTGTTTTCCATATCAATCAATATCATGGAGAAGAAGAAGTTATTCGATTTTGGACAGTTTTCCATTTTGCCCACAAGGGGCTGTTCAAAAGTTTAAAATCACTCTGGAACTATTGTTCTAATTGACTTCAAGTGTAAATGAAAGGTCGTGACCTGGCGATGCCTCACATCATAACAGTATTAAAGATTCAGGATATTCTGGGATATACCCCGAACCATCACTTCCACTGAGTTGCTGTTATGAAATGAGAGCAAATATTATACATTTAAAACACAATTATCACTTTGTGTATGGATTTAAAGGGATTATCCAGATGAAAATGCCTTTTAGCTCAATTTTTTTGGATGACTGGCATACATACATTAAGTTGAGATGAAAACCACACCATTCAGATGTACATAGAGAAAGATCGTCTTTAGGAGGAAGTCTGTAATAGTCACGCTTTGGAAAGTCACAATTTCGTTGCGTTCTGTTTTAAAAACATAGTCCAGTATTTCATTAGAAATTTAAATGAAGCTGTATGCAACAGTAAACCTTAGCCAACTAACAGATTGTTGTTTTTAAAAAAGAATGCAATGAAATCGTGAATTTCCAGAGTGTGTAACTCTGCAATCGACTATTTTGGACTTCCTCCTAAAAACGGCTTCTTCATCTGGAAAGTTACTGGCTGTAGATCAGTGACTGTGGACACACTATCTGAGGACATAAAGACCTCAGGACACAAGGGTTTGTCTTTAGGGACCCTCTACTTACTACCATGTTGTTTAGAACTGTAGTTTCGTGTCAGTGAAATGACGCTAACCACTTTCATGCTAACACAGTTTAGCTCAAAACAGTCAAATCAAACTGTCTCACTGTCCATCCTAATGCTGTGATTTTGATGTCAACTCAACGTATGTACTCCTAAAATGTATTTTACTCTGGATAATCCCTTTAATTAGAATAATATTGATAGTATGAATGTTTGTTTGGTCTATCTAGGTCAGGTCTTTCCCTTGGAGTGGATTTCTGTTGAACTACAGTTGGTAGCAGTGGTGGATCAACCCAACTATCGAAACTGAACTCCTGTTTCCAATGGGAAATCTGGTAGGACTGGTCTATACTACAAAACCAGAGGATTTTTTTTAATGAACTGAAACCCTAACTCTTTATTTTTTCTTCATTGGACTAAAACAAACAAACAAACAAACATCACTTGTTACTGTGAAGTGTAAATGCATATCTTCTTGATTGTCCTGTGTTGTTGTATATTCATGCGGGTTCTTTTTCTATAAAAGTTGTGCACCATGGGCGGCACAGTGGTGCAGTAGTTAACACTGGTGCCTCACAGACAGAAGGTTGTTGGTTCTATTCCCACACCAGACCTTTCTGTGTGGAGTTTACATGTTCTCTTCGTGTCTGCGTGGGTTTTCTCCAGGTACTCTGGCTCCTCCCACCATCCAAACACATGCACTGATAGGTTAACTGGTTAACTGGTTAACTGGTTAACTGGTTAATCTAAATCACCCATAGGTGTGAATGTGACAGTGATTGTTTGTCTATATATGTTCAGCCCTGAGATGAACTGGAGACTCATACAGGGTGACCTCTGACCCCGCCTTCACCTGCTGGAGCTGGATTAGACCCCCAGTGACCCCTGTGACCCCTGTGACCCTAGTGAGGATAAAGCGGGTTCAGATGACGAGATGCACCCTCTAATGGATGAAAGGTATGAACATTTTAAACTCCTTCCGGCAATCGGCAGATCAAGTTTTTTGGTGATTGGGCCAAAAAATACTGATCAGTGCATCACTAATATAGACGTATCTGTTATGTCATAATTATGTCAAAAATATAGTTTACATCCCCTGTTGAACTGGACAAGAGTGTTCCCCGCCTTCACTGAATAGTACCTCTAGTGTTCATGTGACCCATGAGGATTAAGTGGCTCATTAAATGAATGAATGTATAACCTAAAAAGGTTTTAACACTGCATTAGCTACACCATTCGTGCACTAAAATTGGTGGAAATAGTATCACACAGCAGATATACACAGTAAGAGTATATATATAGGCTGCTAATGTCTATCTTGTTATCTCCAAAAATGAGAAATTAGCTACAGGTGATTATTGTTTGTTGTTACACCAGATTAAAACAATGCTAACGAATAAATCAGAAAATGTGATGGTTATTTAGCGATATCCCTGATGGTTTTATGTGTATAAGCCATGTTTCCATAACCTGACTGTCACCTTCCACAACCAATCCGCTTTCAAAGGAGGGGCGTTATCTAAAATCCTTGCTTGTGATCATCTTGACTAAGGCTTCAGCCACTTACGTTGAACTCAAGCCGTGACTCAGAGCGACAGCAGGAAGTAGAGCCATACTGCAGCAGACCACCATCTAAACAAACCGCACAGTATGGCTGCACCTGAACGCACCTGAACGCACCTGAACGCACCGCTGCATTGTCTGTAAATGACCACTGTCGTATGTGCAGAGACAATCTGAGGATAAAAGACAACATCGGGAACAGCCAGAGGATATTCCTTGAACTTCCCTTTGGAAAACTGGTAGAGCAGCAGCTGCAGAACTTGGTCTTAACGTGTCAGATGTTCCAGAACAATCCTCTGGCATATGTGTGAACTGCCTTGCCTTGGTAGGAGACACCAGAGGACTGTGGACACTATAAGGGAACGACAAAAAGCTGAAGAGGAACCCAGTGTCCAACAGACGACAGACGGTCCCACCCACTGACACTGATTGGCTCCTTCGTTTTTCAGAAAGCCTGAACTGCACGATACTCAGATGGTTGTGTGAACCTAGTGTGTCGTTCAACAAACGTGAGTCTAGTTAACATTTTCATTAGTATCAATTCTACCCCATTCTACTGACTTTGGGGCATTTCCTCTATGGTCCCATGGTATCTGGCCTTAGCTTTTTGGCATCTACTCTGATACTATAATGTGATGTGTAAACCCACGGTTCTCAAACTGGGGTCCGCGGACCCCTAGGGGGACGTGGCGCATGTCCAGGGGGTATGCGAAATTATTCACGTTTTTTTTTTTTGTTTGTTTTTTGCTGTTTTATTTTGAAATGCGGAAGTTTTATTTTGTAGCGAGCGGGCGGAAGTAACAGCGCTGTTTGACGCCAGCTTGACTAAATTGAGACGGAGCGAGTCACAGGCTATTTTTAGCCACCCTGCAGCGAACATGGATCGATTTTTGTGTCCGCCAAGTTCCTCAAGAAGTGGTAAAAGAAATGACAATGAAAATGACAATGACAAAAACAAACGCCCTAACCCTAAAAAGAGAAAGTACATTGATAGTTATATTGAGTTTGACAAGATCATCCCTCTCATTAAGTCTCTGTCTGTCTGTCTGTCTGTCTGTCTGTCTGTCTGTCTGTCTTTTGTTCCGTTTATTTTAAAATTATTTAAAATTGTTGTTTCTGAAGTGTTCATTTATATTATAATACCTGAAAATGTCACTGGTTTGCACAAAAGCACTATTAAACAAGGTTATCATTGTTTCATAATAATCATTGTTGAAGTGGTTTTTTATCATTTTCAGTATCGCGAGGATGAGGGGGGACATGGAAAAATTTCACCCCTCCAAGGGGGACCTGGGCCAAAAAAGTTTGAGAACCCCTGGTGTAAACAGCGTAAACTCTGCGTCTTTGTGTTTTAAATAAGTCAGCCACAGACCTGCCTGTCTGCTCAACCCTAATGAACCAAACAAGCACAGTGTTTAACCTGACGTCTTCCCTCCACTATAAATACAGCGCTGCTCAGTTCCCTCTGGTCTTTTTCTGCTGCTGCAGTAGCTCTTTATTTTGATCCTGTAACCTACATCCCAGCTGCTGCATCTTGTAAACACACCAGGTTCTAGTTCTCATCCAGACCTGGAGTGTTTTCAGTAGCATCCCTGGACTCTTTAATAATCCTCAGCCTGTAATCAAACAATAGCAGGGTTCTATGAGATGCACCAGCTTTTATCTTAATTTATATGAGTGACACGTACCACCCTGTGTGTCATGCACACAAAACAAGACAGAAACCCTTATTTTTTAAACCACATACATGTTTGTATTTTAGACGCATACCAACAGATGAGTTCTGTGATTATTCTTTCCATTTTCAGGAAGCTATTAGTTTGTATTCATTTTCATCTGGTATAAAAAAGTGCATTTCCAAGACTTGAAACATGTGTAATGGATAACTCATCACAGTAAACATCTTGTCTGCTTTGATTAAAGTCAGAGTTATATTATTGTCTTTTAATGGACAGCAGACTTTCCAAATCAATCATTAAAGTCAGGTCCTGGTAAGAGTCAGATTCCCAAAACAATGTATGCATGTTTGGTATGAAGTAAAATATGCAAGATTTCTGATGATGAGAAATTCTTAAACCCATGGAGAACCCATTTTTATAATTTCACATCACATAAAATACAGACTTGGAGAGAAGAAGTACTTCCAAATAACTGACTCAATAGGTTCAATTGAAATTTTCCAAATAACTGACTCAATAGGTTCAATTGAAATTACGAGTGTAGGGTTGATTGCTTTCAGAACACTGACACTGTGAAACTAACACTGCATGTTTCCCTTTATTTCCCACAATTGCATCTTCTTAATAGAAAAGCCTCCAGACCACACCCACGCCACTGTTTGGCTTCAGGCCCAGTGTTTTATGTCATTGTGGTCCAAGGTAACCACAAGTCATCCACACTGCGATGTGAAATAAAGTCATAGCAGCTGCTACAGCTAAACAGTAACCAGTTAAAACTAACTCTAACACTGGTGTAATGTCAGGATATTTACACAAAAACAAAGTTATATTTGAAATATTTCACTGCATAAACTGTGGTTTTAATTACAGGAAACATTCACTGTGACATCTTTTTGTCACATAATGTTTGGGTAGTGTCACGACTATGTGTATGTGCCCCAAAAGGGTCATTTTTGAATGTCTTCAAAACTGGTTAAAACATGCTTTAAATCATTATTTATGCCCATTGACATATTTCCAAGACTGTTTCAAGGTGTTTTGAGCCTTTTTTCCCAAACTCATCACCGCCCCCTAGTGTTCAAATGGTAAATGGACTGCACTTATATATCGCATTTCCACTTTCATGTTAGAGTGCAGAGTTACACGTTTTGGAAATTCATGATTTTGTTGCATTCTTTTTTAAAAGTCCAGTATTTTATATAAATGTAAATGAAGCTGTGCATAACAACAAAGCTTCGCCTACTAACACGTGGTTGTTTTTAAAAAAAGAATGCAAAGAAATTGTGAATTTCCAGAGCGTCGAACTCTGCACTCGACTATTTCGGGCTTTTTCTAAGAAGACAGAGGTACTGGCTGTAGATCAGTAACTGTGGACACACTATCTGAGGACACTTGGGTTTGTCTTTGGGGACCCTCTACTTACTATTTACTGTTGTTTAGAACTGTAGAAGAGTTAGTCTAAAAATAGCGACAAGCTCTAATCACTTCCATGTTAACACAGTTAGTTTCGAGTACACCATTTTTTTAATATTTTTTTTTATGTTGATTGATGTTTTGATGATTTTGTGTGCTCGAAATAAATTGAACTGAATTGGAAAATCGATATTTATCAATGTTCATCCAAATGGTGTGATTTTGATGTTAACTATATGTATGTACTGTCAGTCTAAACTGATTTTTACTCCAGATAATCACTTTAAGGAAATCAACAGTGAAAATGCATTGTTATATATTTTTTATATTGTCTTTATTTTATTTTTTTTTAGTTCTGAATGTATTCCATATGGAAATCACCAACTTAGAATGTTTGTGTATTTATAAGGTAGAGGGTTTAAAACCATAAATTTTAGGCTTTTTGCTTCTCACTGCAACTTTACTCTTTTATCATATATTTGATTGATGTTCTAAATCAATCAATCAATAAATAAACTTTCCAAACCAGTTTACTTTTTTAGCTGAAATGCTCCAAATTCTTCTAAATCCTGCAGTTTATATAAGAGTAACTTTTGAACACGAGTCTTTCTCAAATGAGTATCGGTGGGAAAATAAAAATCAGAATATTGATGATATAATTTATTTCTATCCAGTTCTAAAATGTCTTATTTTATGTGATAACACTACAAAAATGTAGATACTGGCAATTATACAGATTTAGAATTTAAATTGGGCAGAATACAACTGTTGTCTTTGTAAATGTATGCTTTATACCACTGTAATAAATGTCTAGCTTCATAAATCAAAGTGGAGATCATCACTCTGATTTACGGAGCTAGAGATTTATTACAAAACATTGGATCACATGCGAGAGGGAAAAATTGTATTTGGTCAATAAATGCACGTACAATAACATAAATGACTATAATTATATGAGTCCTGAGAAAATGATGTAATTAACCGCTGAGAGCCTCTGTACCACAGTGATTCTGACAAAGATGACACGTGACAGTCATTTTAGGATTAGTGACAGTGCTGATTCAAACTGCAGTGACTTCACAGCCCAGTTGTGACTGAGTCTGTGATTAAAACACACCAAAGGGAACTGTGGGTAAAACAGAACAAAGACGACTGTATGAAACAACACACTTTATTTATTTGAAAAAGAGCCAATGATCTGACTCCTCAGCTCATCCAAACCCCGAGGCTGGAGCAGCGATACCTACACACACACACACACACACACACACACACACACACACGCACGCACACACAGAAACACACACACATACACACGCACACACACGCACACACACACACACACACACACACACACACACACACACACACACACACACACACACATACACACACACACACACACACACACACACACACACACACACACACACACACACACACACACACACACACGCACACACAGAAACACACACACACACACACACACACACACACACACACACACGCACACACAGAAACACACACACATACACACACGCACACACAGAAAAACACACACACACACACACACACACACACACACACAGAAACACACACATACACACACGCACACACAGAAAAACACACACACACACACACACACACAGAAACACACACACACACACACACACACACACACACACACACATACACAGAAACACACACACACACACACAGACACACACATACACACACACACACACACACACACACACACACACACACACACACACACACACACACACACAGAAACACTAAACTTTACCTTCTGCTCTTTTGCTGTTGCTCTCTTTGAAACACACGTTGAAAACCACTTTCTTTTTGTATCAAATCTCAGATTTCATATTAAAATACTTGTGTTTTGTATTTTAAAATCCCTGTATTTTATGAACAAAAAAACACAGAGAGAGAGATGTTCCAACTGTATATGTCCTGTAACTATATATGGTAACATTAGGCTTATTTATTTGTAAACGTTTTCAGTTTATGTCACATGGTTTTTTTTTTACATCGGGAATTTATGTGAATCACAAACACGAAGGTCATTATCTTTGGGTTTATCTGGGCACGTGTAAACGTTAGCGTCCAGCTGACATGTAACCAACGACAGTGGTCACTGGTCAGTCCTACACATTCATAAACAATAGCTGAGGTAGACGACACCACAGAGATTCATACTCTGGAAAAGTGTCATAAGTGAACAATGTGAGCAGGTAAAACTAATGTGTGACCCTTTTATATATCGTGTCTGTTTTTGTACGTGCTCATTTTGTAAACATTCCCTTTTGATTGTCAGTGACAACCAGGAAAATTAAGGAACAGTGTTTCACACACAACAAGGTAAGTAACATTAAAAGTAATAATGTTCATTACTCTGACACTGCATGTTTTATTTAGCCTAGCCACACTAGCCGCCCCAGCGACAGCAGACGTCATTTGTTACTGTAGTGGTCTAGTCATGACTGTGAGGGTCCACCTTCAACAGCAGTGTAGAAAGGAGCGCTAACGCAGGTCATTATTACTGCTGTCAGATAATACAACATCCACAACTCAAAAGTAGTACAATAACCTTTGTTGACACCACATATATATATATATATATATATATATATATATATATATATATATATATATATATATATATATATATATATATATATATGTGTGTATGTTTTATTACTGTTGTTTATGTTATCTTCACATAGTTACTCTTCTGTATATATTTTTTTTCACTCCTGTATATTCTGTATAGTGTATATATCATAGAGTCTTTTTTCTTTTTCTCTATATCTGTTTGATTTACATATATTATTTATTATCTATATGTTTCTTCTCTTTAGTGTCCCTCTATTCCTGTATATCGTTGACTACTGTGATGTATAAATTTCTCAGATGTGGGATCAATAATGTCGATCTGATCTGATCTTAATCTGATACATTCAGATAAATCTGACGTTTCAATGGACAAACTTCTTTGTGGCTGCACACATCAGTCAGGGTATGACAGGGGTGTCAAACTCATTTTAGTTCAGGAGCCACATTTAGCTAAACTGGATCTAAAGTGAGTCAAACCCGTAGCCTAGCTGCACTAGCAGCAGCAAAGCTAATGTGTTTCTATAGTAGTGTAGTTATGTTCAATGTAACTTTTGTTTAGATTTATCTGAAACTGGCCGACCAATCACAGTGAAGTATAGAGTCAGAGGGCGGGGCTAACAAAGTGACGCTGCGACATTTGGACAAAACAACCAAATGTGAGAAAACGTCAACAATCTTTAAATTGTTTTTACAGAAGCAACAACAGTCGTTCAGCTCCATAATCCACCATTTTGTTTAGTCATTCCTAACTTTCTCCGGACTCTTCCGTCAACTTTCCGGCGCTCTAACTACGTCATCCTAACGATGACACTGATTGGTTATAGTACCGTCCTATTGTGAGTCTTGAACAGTTTTTTTTTTCATTAATGTTGTGATGAATGTCTGTGTTATGAAGTTCGTCTGTTGCCAATGTCTCACTCCCTCTGACAACTATTACAGGGATCCCCTTCTATCCCAGATAAAATGTGTTTTCCTTTCCCTTAATGACGACTTGTCCTGCAAATGGAATAGGACAGCGTGAAACAGCCATTTATCAACAAAAAACAGACAACAATGTGTTTCCATTCACACAGATGAGAACAGTCTGACATCGTCCAGTAGCCTCATGGGGGGAAAAAAAAAGTACATTTGATCAAATAACAAATGCCATACAAATGTCTCTGCAAATGTTAAGCTTCCAGTTGTTTTTTTGGCACAGAGCGCTAGCTGTGATTACTATCAGCAGTGTCTGCAGCAAAACCTGACAACAGAAGAGCCAGTATGTTATAGCCTGTGCTCTGGCCCTGGAGACGTCATGAAGAAGACTTAAACCAAGACTATGACCTTGTTATCTTAATTTGCCAGTATCTTGCTGCAACTACTGGTCCCCCCACACACACACACACATGCACACACACACACACACACACACACACACACACACACACACACACATGCACACACACACATGCACACACACACACACACACACACACACACACACACACATGCACGCACACACACACACACACGCACACACACACACACATGCACACACACACACACACACACACACACACACACACACACACTGTAAAAACAAACCTATAGAATCTACTCATTAAAACTGAGGTCACTAACCCATATTTTTAATAGAATGCAAAGATGGAAGTAACTAAGTAGAAGTATTTCCTTTACTGTAATTAAGTACACTTTTTAGGTATCTGTACTTTACTTGAGTATTTATCTTTCTGGCAACTTTTTCCTTTTACTTACAACATTTTCATATAAATATCTATACTTTATACTCTTTATATTTATATAAATATCTGTACTTTATACTCTTTATATTTATATAAATATCTGTACTTTATACTATATATTTATATAAATATCTGTACTTTATACTCTTTACATGTATATAAATATATGTACTTTATACTCTTTACATTCTCAGAATAGACTCATTACTTTTTCAAACTAGTTAAATGTGACAGTATGAAAAACAAGTCCTAAATCAGAAATTTTGACTGACTATATCATCATTTGGATTTTTATCTTAAAATTATCCATTTCTTATCTCATAGTTATGACTTTTTAAAAACATAATTTTGACTTCTTATCTCGTAATTTATATTTTTTATCTCATAATTTTACTTTTTATTTATTGATTTAGATTTCTTTTTATCTCATAATTGTGCTTTTTTTAATCTCCTATTTTTGACATTTGAATTTTTCCTACATTTCTTATTCCTATCCACTAAACCATGATCCAATAAAACACATCTACAGAATAACTCACTATTAAAGGCTTTATTTTTGAATATATATTTGTTCAAGTGTTCAGGTTTTTCCTGCTTAAATAAGTATTATTTCATCCATATCAAAATAAAATGCAGCTTTAGAAATTGTACTTTTTAACTGTTACTCCAGTAAAGGAGTTTAATCAATAGTTCTACTTCCAAATCCACTTAACATATCTCATTAGATTACACAACTAATTACTCGTGTCACATGTTAATCATTTAGCTGTATAACATAACTCTTGATTATTAATAGGAATATGATCGTCTATTTCAATTCAATTTATTTATTTGTCTCAGTACAAAATAGAAAATAAATTAAATAATGTACTCTTAGGTTGAAAGCAGAATAAAATAAAAGTCAATCACCACATTCAACAAACTAAAAAAGATAAAAATGACTTAAAAGAATAATACATTAAAAAAGACATAATATGTTAGATAAAATAAACAAATGTGGTTACGCTGAAACAGTTTCCTTACTGTTCAGAGCTCTCACTGTCTGGGAAAGAAGACGTTTAAAAACCTGCTGGTTTTACAGCAGATGCTCCCGAGTCTTTGTCCTGATGACAGGACAGAGAAAAGATAGAACATGTAACCCTGTCCATTTAATTTTGGGTTGGGCAGATCAATGTTAATGTCAGTAGTATTGATACCAAAGTGAATATTAGCACCAGATCGATTCTTATATTAACAAGGATGTGAAGAATAAAAGGCCAAGAGTTCAGTATTTTATTTAATTTTATTCAACCTCATTTGAAACACTACTATAGAAGGTCATTTAACAAAGACAAACAAACAAACTTAGCTTACGGTGTAAGAATAGAACAATATAAATGAATAAATAAATTAATAAAAAGAGTAAAATACACCAGAACTACTATATATAAAGAACAATATTTCTTATCAACTCAGAACACTGTAAAACACATCAAAAATGTTCTAACTAGTTTGTCCCAATGCATTCTGGGAAATCCCCCCTCCCTCCTCCTCCAACATGTTACAATATTACTGGGTTGATTTGATTATATTATATTATTTTAAGTAGTAATCATTACTGTTTACAAATAGGTACAATTTATCCAGTTGTGATCAGAGGTAGTAAAAGTACTCACATTCTGTACTTATGTAGAAGTACAGGTACTTGTGTGAAAAAATACTCTGGATTCAACTTTACTGAAATAATAGAAAAAAAGTACAATTTCTCAGTTGTAATAAAGTACAAAAGTAAACCTTTTTTTTAAAAAATGCAATAATACTTATTTAACCAGAAAAATCTGGAAAGTTTCAAAAGTCTACAAAATACACTCTTTAAAAGTGAGTTATTATATATATATATATATATATATATATATATATATATATATATATATATATATATATATATATATATATATATATATATATATATATATATATATATATATATATATATATATATATTATATTATATTTGATCAGGTCACAGTTACTCAGTTTTATGGGTATGGACAGGAAATTTAGGAAAAATGGGGAAAAAAAGTCACAATTGGGATAAAAAGTCACCATGAGATTTAAAAAAAAGTTTTAAACATGAGATCGAAGATGCATAATTTTAAGATAAAATGTTCAAATTATGAGATATGAGTCATATAATTATAATATATAAAGTCAGTTTCTCTCCTCTGAAGTGACTTATTTTTCTATCTGTTTATTTTGAAAAAGTAACTCATCTATTCTGAGAATGAAAGAGTATAAAGTACAGATATTTATGTAAAAATGGGAGAAAATAAAAGTAAAAAAGTTGCCAGAAAAATAAATACTCAAGTAAAGTACAGATACCTAAAAAAAAATCTACTAACGAAGTACTTTTACTGAGTTATTTTCCACTTCTGGTTATGACACATTTCATTGGTAACTATTATTGCTGATTAAAATGTGACTGATTTCCAGAGTATATATTTACCAACTCCTTTTTTTTTTTTTTTTTACCTTTTTTACAGTGCACCTCCCCTCACCCTGTCGACTCCTGTCATCCCCACATGGTCAGGGAGTGAAACTACATGTCGTTAACCACAGGAGAAATATGGGCTGCTATCACGCACAGCTGCCTCTTGGTAAAAGCCCAGAAAACCCTCTCTCCTCCAACTCACTCCAGTCTGTTTCCTCTTCTGTTCCTCCCAGGGTCACTAGACATTTATGCTGGGGGAGAATTATTGTTTTTCCATCTCAAGGTATAATAATAAAAAAGAAAAAGAAAGAAAGAAAAGAGCAAAAAAAAAAAAAGAAAGGCCGTATTAACCCTCTCCACCTGTCCTGTTTGCATCATCTATTCTCTTTACTTCCATCCTACCTTAGCCCCCCCCTCCTCACTTTCTTCCCCATTCCTCCTGTGGTGGTTTAATGTCACATCAGAGGAGGTTACTTTATCAATTTATTATTCCAAATATTTACTATACATAATTTAATTGTTCTTTCTTTCTTCTTTTTCTTCTCAGCAGATGGGACGTCTCACTCTTCAGATGGAACCCCACAAAGCCCTTCCTTCGCCCCAAAAACGATCTCCCCCTTTTTAACAGTAGGACTGTTTCTAATAAGGCCAGAACTAAACAGACAGGAATGGAATAAGATGAATATGGACATGTGTGTGACAATGGACTCTGTCCAAAAGAATAAAGGAGGGTCTTAGGACACTGGGGAACTGTCAAGGTAAAGTCAAAACAACTAATATTCACACAATGTCTAATATCAACCTTATTTTGTGCCAATCTAAACCTGCGACATGTCACCTTTGACCTTCAGAGATCTTAAAAACTATTAGTTGTAGGTGATAACACTAATTACTGCCAACCCTTCAGTCATTGGACGACCCGCTCTACCAACTGAGCAACAGCTGTCCTGGTACATGCCATGCAAGGGCTTGTCCGTCCATGATAGTCCCTCTGGTTCCTCATCTCTATTGAGGAGAATTGTATAAAACTTCATTCAGAATTATTTGGAACCAATCTGAAAGTTCTGTGACCGTCTGTTCTAGAGTTACAACCCATAATGTGATTTTGAACTTTTAGTTCATTGTGACCTTGACCTTTGACCTTTACTCAAATGGATCATTGCATGTCATGTGCATTAGTTATATGAATATGTCCATGTCATTTTATGGTGAAATCTACAGTATTCATTGAGTTATAGCATGATACACACACACACACACACACACACACACACACACACACACAGTGATAACAATAATCTCTTCCAACCAATGTAGGGTGAGATTAAAAACTGAACTATCCCTTTAACCCTCTCCACCTGTCCTGTTTGCCTCATCTATTCTCAACTCTATTTCTGTCCACTGTCTTTGTTTCCATTTACTTCCATCTTACCTTAACCCCCCCCCCCCCCCCCCCACACACACACACACACACACATTCTTCTTCCCCCCTGTCTGACTCCTTGTTCTTCTGGGCGAGTGTGTGTGTGTGTGTGTGTGTGTGTGTGTGTACACTGGACTGCTGGCAGTGCAGAATTAGTAGGTGAAGCTGAAAACAGATTAAGGATCCAGGATCCAGGGAGTTGACTAATGGGGGGGCTGGCTCGGTCTGCCTGCTGCTGCTGGCCCTCAGCTGAGGCCAATTATCTGAAGGGGCCACATCTGGCCTCGTCCTGTCTCAACTCAACCAATGGCCATCTGGTCACTCAAACAACACACACACACACACACACACAGTCCAGGAGGGTGGGTCAGCTAAATGATTAACTGATCGTGACGAAATTAATGGTTTCAGTGATTTATTAAAGGTTCAACGTGAATATATTTCACATTTTACTTGTGTGACGTTAGTGCGTTTACATACACTTAGAGAAATTCAAATTCTTAACTTATTCTGATTAAAATCGAAGTTTTAAAAGTCATGTATAGACCTTAACTCTTTGGTACTGGTCACTCCAGTGGACAGTTCGGCCTAATTTAACAGTTAAGCCTCTGTTAATTATGGAAACAGATGTTTTCATCTGGTTCCAGAGGTAGTTTCACCCATCACTTTGTCTGTTGGTCAAGAGTTTATCAATCCAGTGAGGTCTGAATGAAATGGAGCAACACCACAGGGGATTGTGGGGGCAGTAGAGAGGCCAAGGTGTAAAATTTCGGAATTGCACCCATGAAGAAGGTTCCCGCTAAGACTTTAAGATATAAATTAGACTTAACCAGAGGAAGGACACGGTCGAAGGTATCTGCAGTCATTCTGAAATACTGACTCATCTGACTCATATGTAGAACCAATGAAACCAATGAAACCATCAACTATCCTCCTTGTATTAAGTCTTGTGCATTTATTTCTGGTCCATTTTTCATGCTTCGACAGTAAATACATCTAAATCACTGCTTCAATAGACGCCATGTTTCTTGAACCCTGGGCAATGCGACTCGTTACCGCCCCCTGGAGGATTTCAAATGTAACATCCATAAAATGGACGGAGGCATAAATACCAGCTCTGGGAGCAACGTCAGGAAAGGAAAGACGAATTTCATCCGACTCCGGCGGTCGATGCTAGATTGGAACGGGTGACGCAATTTCAACACAGAGATAGTTCACAGAGGATGGTAACATTGTACATTGTTAAATTTCACACTTTTGAAAGATCTTGCAAAATCTACCCAGACCACGAGGACGACTCTAGGTGTGAGTTTATTATTTTTCAGTCGAACATATGACAAAGATAAAGATGAATGGAATGAACAAAATGATGTGTGCAATGTTCATGGAATCAAAACTATTTACCATTTATTTATT
The DNA here is from genome assembly GCA_020466265.1 of Siphamia tubifer. Taxonomy (NCBI): domain Eukaryota; kingdom Metazoa; phylum Chordata; class Actinopteri; order Kurtiformes; family Apogonidae; genus Siphamia; species Siphamia tubifer. The sequence continues at coordinate 3,509,837 of CM035796.1, forward strand.
AGTGTATAAATGACTGTATAATACAATTCAACAGAAGTTCTTAAGTATAACTGAACACTGTCAGTCATTGAAGCCTTATTTCATTGTCGCCTCTGTCTAGTTACAGTGGTGTACAAAAATAGTCTTGAATGAGTCAGTACTGTAATCAGGTTCAGACAAATAGAATACATAAAAAAAAAAAAACTGTATTCCATCGTCATGGTGCCTAGATTTGACAAACCACCCCATCAGGCTGGTGTGGCTGCAGGACTCAATTAATGAACTGATCTCAGTCTTCAGAGCCACACTGGCCCTTTGTGGAATAGTTTGGAGGACATGCCTGCTCCACATGAAAGAAAATAAAAAAATAGATAAAAGCACGCCATGAAGAAATATGTGACCCACCACCACCAAACCAGGCATAAGTGTGTGTAAATCCAAACAGAGTTATGTGTGTATCTTGGTAGAGTGGAAACTAAGGTTTAAGATGGTGAATAAATGATGTTTCTATCACAAGTAGAACCAAAGTTATGGTCATTTTAATATCCACATTTGGACATATTTTACAATTTGCATATTTTTAGATATTGTCCGTTAAAGTTTTGGACTGTTTTGGGGTAGGAAGTCCTTAGCAACGCATAATAATTTGTATCCGATTGACACAAATTGTTGACAGATGTTAAAGGACACTCTGATGGACATGTCACAGAAGTTTTATATATTATAATAATAGGACAGAAGTGTGACGTATTATAATCATTTGGCTTACACCATTGGACAGAACATTCAATATAAGCTTTTACCTCGTACCAAACACTTGGGTGTTTACCCACGGGACGGAGATCGTTTTGTTCGGCGAAAAGAGGTGGAAGTCGTCTTTGTCTTTGCTCAGCAATACCTGAACTTTTGTCACCGCTTAAATAATTGACTCAATAAACACCTTTATTGATTGGATTTCAATGTAATGTCCACAGGAAGTGAACATAGAGGTGTTAAGGTACCGTTTTTTGATAAGGTGTAAACACAAATAAGAAATCACCTTCCAGCCTAAATTTGGCTGTAGCTCTGAACGGCTCAGCGCAACTTATGCTGGTTTCGTGGTGGTGGGTCACAAATATCCAATGAAATACACCTGATTCAGTGTCATATTTCAGGCCATAGCGACACAATCTGCAGCTGCGCAGAACATCTGGACCTTAGTCCCGCCCCCCATCTGTCCATTTCAATCTAGCATCTACCATCTTAGCCATGAAAAGACGTGATGTCACATGCAGAACATCAATACTGATTTTCACCAGAAGGTGGCAGTGGTGACACGTGAGAACAGACAGCAGCAGAAATAGTTATGTTAGCATTAGCATTAGCCGTTTTTACTGAGCTATGATACGGAGTCAAATGATGTCACTGTACAAAACTGTGTTAGAGGTGGATTAAGTGCAAAATAATGTCAAATAATATTGTAATACATTTAAGCATAGGACTGTTTTATTTACGAGGCTCTAATGTTGGAATTATTCAGCTTTGTTTGGAGCGTACCATAACTGGTGCTATGCTACGAACGTTAATTTACGTGGGGTTGTGAGCATTCACTACTTCTGGTTGGATGTCATTTCAGTTGTAATTTTTATTGCTTATTTTATTGCTTTATTTTTACTGATGAACATTTTATATTGCCTTATGACTCTTATTGGAATACAATTTCCCCTTGGGATCAATAAAGTAATTCCAATTGTACTTCTGCATTTCATTGTTCTGTATTTGTACATGGACAATAATAGTAAAGTTTAATTTAATCTAATTAGTTGTGTATATTGAGTCAAGTGACACCACCATACAGAGCCGTTGTTTTCTGTTACAGAATAAAAGTCATCTTGTGCACATGATATGAACACCTCTGGTTAGAAATATCTCAAGAAAATAACTATATTATGCCTCAATTTATCATTTACACATGTGTATTAAGGATCAAATCTACTACAAAGGCGCTAAATTGTTAAAACTGTGCTTTGTTTTCTTTAGAAATTTCAGTTTGTTCATATTTGTTCAGGTTTTTCCACATTTTATTACATTTTCCCTCATTTTTCTTTGCACTATAACAAAGACATACATTTGAAGTTGTCATTATTTACAGGTATAATGACAAAATGAGAAGAAAATATGGAGTCCTTCTTGTTTTGGAGATTATTCTGCTATAATTCGACTGTGGATCATATTGCTTTGTATGTGGCCACATGTTTGAGACTCCTGTTTTAGATGTAATCAGCCAAATGGAGTAGGTGTGAAAGCATTAACCCTATGCTGACACTAACTCCAAGACTAAAAAGGACCATATTTATAGTACAGGAAATCATCCCATATGATCTTTATCATATACAGAACAAGACAATAGAAATAGATCCTGAAATCTATCTACACTCATCTGGTTCCAAATTCACTACTTTCTGTTATTATGGTGTTATTTTTTTTAAAGGTGAAGGCAAGATGCAAACACCACAGCTCCATCTGATTCACTCTTTACCAAAGTGTAAGTCAAATAAATCTGCTTTCTACTTACTTTGACCCCTTCCTAATTTTTGTTCTACTTTTTGGGGCCAAAACATGTGGTCTGGTGAAGGACCGACAGGACGAAAGCGTATCCTCTGGATCCTTGGCAAGTACTAGACAAACCATTGCAACATAATTACTCTGTTCCCAATTCCATGTGTGAAAATAAATACTGCTGAAAACAAGAAAACCATGACACAAGAAAAGAGATGAAACCTGTCACAATCATTCAGGGAAGGAATTCTGATTCTGAACCACAAAGTCAGTTTTTTTTTAAGCTTCAACTATTCAAGTGTCAAATTGAATTGAAGGGTCAGTGCAAGTCATTCAATCAATTACAGATGTAATAACATCTTAACAAAATCAAAGCTTTATTTTTTTTTTACAGAAAACGTATACAAAATACAAACAGGATATAATTCACAGCTGCTAACAGAGCAAAGTCATTGACTGAAAGTGATGAAATTAAGGAGGAAAAAGCGGTAAAATTAATCCAATTTTCTCATAGGAACAAAAATCATTACATAGAATGTGAAATTTTATCGATAAACTTGGCCAGTTTGACGTCCCTCTTTGACAGTCCTCCACAGGAATGTGTACTCAGTGTAATCTGGACCTGTATGGACACACAAACCATGTTTAGAATCATCATCAATCTTTAAATGCAGTTATATTTAGGAGCATAAAATTATTTTGTTGGGATTCTATTATATTGTTATTAGACGTTAACGCATGAATGACATAAGTATTCAGAGAATGCCTAATATAGGTCCTATTTTGTGCCAATCTCAAGTTTCTATGACAACCTGTTCTTGAATGAGAGACAATGTGATTTTGACCTTTCTGCTAAATGGGACCTTGACCTTTGACCTTTTGCAATTTGGATCATTTCATTTTATTATATATATATATATATATATATATATATATATATATATATATATATATGAGCGTCAGTGTGTGTAATATTAGGGATGTGACACTATTCGAAATTCGCTGGAAACTATTTGAATGTTATTCGAAAGTCAAACGTGTTTCCATGTGATATCTCAAGTATTCATCGAGTTATAGCATGATACATCTCTGTGGACACACACACACACATATAAACACACACACACACTTCTTTGTATTGTGTGTGTATGTAGGGGAACAAATAGACAAGGGTTCTACTGCTGTGTGTGTTGCGTAGGTGGGGTGGTGGTGGTTTTTTTTGGGGGGGGGGGGTGAAGACCCTTCAGGATAAATCCTAGACTATCAATAACATGAACCATCATGACAACAACAATGGAAACGATAACCAATGACAGGACAAAGCCAACTGGACAAAAGGAAAAGATAATAAAATAACTTATCCATCAATGATAATAGAAAAAAAACTTCATAAGACCTGCAAGAAATACAGAAGAAGATGTGAGTGGAATATCACAAACATCCTCAGCTGTCGTTCCTGTCGTCAGGGTTATTCCAGATGGGAATGAATTTATATGATGTTACAGTGGAATTTGTGATTTTCGGGAAATCCTACAGGGTTGATCATATTGTTATGGTTTTAAAATAGGGGTGGTGTTTAATAGATGAGCTAATAAGTATATATGTTGTCACATGTCTGTTGGACGTCTCTGACTGTTGAGGGTGGATACACTTTTATATGTTTTGTAATTGATTTGTGTTGAAGTATTGGTGGAATTCTAGGGGTTTTCTTTTTCCAGTATTTATTGATTATAGAGTCTAAAGCTTTGAACCATCAGGAGGGCATTGATTGATTGTCTCGTCATCTGAACCCACTTTATCCTCACTAGGGTCACAAGGGTCTAATCCAGCTACAATGGGTGAAGGCGGGGTACACCCTGTACGAGTCTCCAGTTCATCTCAGGGCTGAACATATGTATTAATGATGCATTGATCAGCATTTTTCTTGATCTGCCGATTGCCGATCAGAGAAGGAACTTTAAATGTCCATACCTTTCATTTAGGTATGGATAGTTCCAGGCTTAGACGCAATTATTTGATAGTTACTCGAGGGCTGCAACTATCAAATATTTTTAGAATGAAGTATTCTGTAAATATTTTTCATCGATTAATCAGATGAATTCCATTTTTAAAAACCCTTTAACTTCTGATGCATCATTGGTGAGTGTTCTATATGTAGGAGTTATTCTAAATATTCATAATATTAAATCATACAATAGAGCAAAACAAAGCAGTGAGTGAAACTAAAAATAAACGGTTTGGGATTTGTTTGTTTTTATTACGGTTTACACGTTTGTTGTGATTTTCCTCCACAGCAGCGTTTAGGACAAATTCACAGCAGCACATTTACCTGAAATAATGTCTCAGGAGTTAAAGTAGGTCAATCAATAAACAGGGATGAAGTTATTTTACAGACTAACAAGAGTGTCATGTTCATCCAACAAACGAAAGTGTCAGTTATTGTTTTGAGTCGTGGTGTGTAGTTGAGGGTGAACAGCTCTGATAACCCAGAGGACACTTTAGTACCTACATATGTGATGTGGTGAACAGCCACTGGCTATTGCATAAATGAATGGGTGAAGTGTGGGCTGCCACATCCCAGCTTTGAAGCGGGAGGGCTGAGGATTTGTGCTCGTTTATGGAGTAGTAGGAAATTATGGAGTAGGTTTCTATGGTTTCGATTGTTTCCTGCAGTGATTGGTGTGGCTTTTGAAAAAAAGACCAATGTGTTGTCGGCATACAAACTGATTTTATGATGGTGGTTTGGTGCGTGTTGGTGTTCTGGTAGATGGCTGCAGCCAAAGGTTTTATGAAGAGTGTGTACAGGTGTATATGAGGGTATAGGTGTACAGACGTATATTACAGGATATTTTGTATATGAGATATTTTTGTATCTTTCTACGTATGTATTTTGTATTTTTTAAGGCGTAGTTTCGAGGGGTGGGCTGACGAAGAAGCATGAATGTGTATACTTTCAAAATATAGCTGCAGGAACCGTTTTCCAAGATCTCCTACCCTAGCTTTAAACAAGACTGATAACGTCTCAGTCTTAGTCCTGCTGGATCTGAGTGCTGTGTTTGTAACAAGATCACATGATTGACTGTGTCAGAGGTTAGAGGACTATGTAGGCATCTCTGGTCCTGCCCTGAAACTGTTCAAGTCCTACTTTGAGGACAAGAAGCATTTTGTTCAAATCAGAAACTATGTAGCAGACCAAATGACAGTGACCTGTGGGGGTCCCCCAGGGGTACATGTTGCCCCTGGGCCAGTTAATATGCACTAATAACTAATACAACTATGCAGAGACCTCAGTGACAGCAGGTGAACATGGAGCCTCCCATAGATCACTGTGTGGATGAAAAACTGCTTTTATTCAAATAAAGTCCAATAAGACTGAAGTCGTCTTTGGCCACAAAACCCAGAGAAAGTGTCATCATGCGGAATCACTTAGATTAAAATTGAAAAATCAGGTTGGAAGTCTTGGAGTAATAATGGACTCAGACCTAAACTCAACATCATCAGCCTTTTACCATCTCAAAAACATTGACACAATCAAAGGTTTCCTTTCTAATCCAGACTTAGACTTATCCGTGTATTTATCCCTTGCAGATTAAACTACTGTAACAACCTTATGACTGGACTGGAAGACAGCTGTAGTCCATCCACAGTGCTGCTGCGACCAGGAAGTACGACCATATTAGTCCTGCACATATTAGTCCTCTCTGGACTGACTTCCTGTTGCTCAGACTTTAAAACAGCTCTGCTTGTCTAGAACTCTGTCCACGTGTTGGTCCCATATGAACCATCTCGGAACCTGAGAACCTCAGGAACTGGCCTTTTGCTGCCCAGAGTCAGGACTAAACATGGTGAAGCTGCATTTCTATGCCATGCAGTTCAACTGTGGAACAGTCTAAACTGTGGAACAGTCTAAACTGTGGAACAGTCTAACATGGTTCTGTTCAACAGTGCATACAATCAAAAGGGTTTTATCTGTACTCTTCTATTTCTGTTTTATTGAATATGTTTGAATGATAATTATGTGTTCTTAACCTCCCTTTTCCATTTTCATGCAGCACTTTGAATCGTCCTGTGTATGAATTCTACTATACAAACAAACCTTGCCTCGGAAAACATCGAACATGATGTCTAAAGCTATATTCTAAGTTGAAAGGTCAAAAAGTCAGATAAGTTAATAGATCATTATGTTTGACTAAAAATGTCAAGTTAATCTAATGCATAACATCAGATTTTCGACATGTGTACTGAACCTTTTGGGAAAACATCTCTCAGACTCATCATTCACCAAATATGCTACGGTTGAACAGCCTACACTTATGGCTTAACAGCTATGAGCAGCTGATGTGAGAAACTTGGTGTGCATTGGAAAAACAGTCAGTTGGACCTGTTACAGTCTCTTAATCCTGATGTGTTTGTGGGATACGGACACAGCTGGATCAGGTATCCGTGACAGAGGAACCAATGTGTTCTGTTGATTTCAATTTAGAGAAAGGAAAGTTAATTTACGCTGTAAAGCTGCAGCATGAACGTTTATGGAAAAAGCAGCCAGGGGGGTTGACCACAGAGTCAAGCCCTGAAACTTAAAAATGTCATCTTTTATTCTAAGACAAGATGTACGTTACTGATTCACATGAGGGGGGGGGGGTTCAAATTCTACCAGAACATCACTAAAGTCCTACAAAAAAAATGCACACCGACTAAAACTATTTCTCCACCAACCTCATAACGTAACTGCCTGTGACGTATGGTGGGTGTTCATTTTGCCACAGTGTATGTTTTATTAAAACTTTGTGTTAATGAGTCTAAGGCTTAATCTGTTTTCACCCCTTCCCCTCCATTTTGCACGTCCAGGTTGTTGGTTTCATGACTTTCTCAGATGAACTGCTCAAATAAAATAAACTGATACTGAAGACTGTACTTATCTTAATCTGACATATGATCTATCTGTCAAAGAGATAGTACAGATTATATAAACAAATTAATAACAGTGCTATCAAAACTTTCCTAATTAGAAAATATTAATTATAAATGGCCTGTTTATTAGTGTAGTTACAGTATTTTACAGTGTTGTGCTAACAGATGGGTAGTAGTTAATGTTCTTATATTTGTTTCAGTCAGTTATTGTGACACTGAAATGTCTGGGTTTAGTCGTCAGTAACTTGTTTTTTTGCTGCTGCTGAAGAAATAATGATGAAGAATCTGTGAAGATCTGATTTCTGAACTCCACAGTGAAATGTGTTTGATGGACACAAATGAGTTAGAGTTATGGTGGAATGCAAACACTTTGGATTCATGATCAAACTGTTGGCACAACTTAAGTCTGTTCAAGCAAATGTCATTAATAGAAACACTGCAGTCGTATGTAGAGGAAAATATGCACTTCTGTTCACTTCATCTACAACGTACATGTCAACATTTTAATGTCGTCGTTTCTAGATTAGGCAGAACAATAAAAAAGCATCAAACACAACCTCCAGATACCAGATAATATTGGTGGAAATATTTGGTTGTGTAACAGTGCACTTGTTTGTTGAGAACCATTTTGGGTCGGAGGTAAAACAAACAAATACATGTAGCATAAGTGAAGAAAAACACTCGCCTTAAGTTTCCAAACCAACCTTGAAACAGAACGCACACCATATGAGCGAGCAGAACTCATGTGCAGGGTTTAGATATATATATATATATATATATATATATATATATTGTCAATCGATTAAAATATTTAATGACGATTAATCGCTTAAATGCCGGGATTAATCACAATTTAATCACACATTTTTGTACCATTGAAATTCATTCTAATGCTCTTATCAATGTAGAAAAATGAATAGACTTTTTTTGCACATATTTTTTTTTATATATTATTATTATTAAAACCAAACAACAAAATAGTGTTAATGAAGGTTCAGAAGCAGACCCTGATAATAGTCAGATACAAAAGATTTTTTTCTCCTTTTTTAACATAAAGTGATAATAATAAATGGATTTGTAAAATGACTAAATGCTTGGAGACTATAATCACAATTTCAAAAAATTATTGCGATTAAGTCGATTAATACTTAAATACTAAACTATATTTTAACTACTAAAATATAGTTTAGTAGTTACAGAGTTGTTACAGAATAACCCCCCCCCCCCACATTCTTTCACTGTGCCAAAAACATCCCGAACTGAATATTTTCTTGTTACAGCCTCAGTTCTAACTCACTTGAACATTCAGATCATGGATGCAATTCATTGGAAACTATTTTTAAACACTGATATAACATCCTGTCCTGATGTTCGGTGTGACTTGTAATATACACTAATAATTCATCCGGCCACCTATTGACTCAACGATGTAGTTACTTCCTGTAGTTCAGCTGTTCCCCACAAGAACGTTTAAAGACCTACGTTCTTTATAGAGACCACCAAGAAAACGGCATACTACATGATGGAATATTAGCAGAATATTAGCAGCGGCTCAGAATACGGCATCTATTTTGTTGAGGCTGAACCTCAGTCATAGTGGGATTTATGTGTAAGTGTCTGGTGGAAAGTGCTATGGGGGCCCAGAGACCTGTAGCGCCGTTCAACAGCCACTTTAATAAAGAGTGGATTAGGAGCTGCATTCCTCTCCGAGTAGCCCGCTCCACCACACAGTAACTCAGTGGCTACAAGTTAATGCTGTGAGATTTTCAGGGACTGGCTTTGTCATATCAACCACTACTTTATTTCAGAGGCCAAGTGAGAGAGCATATGTGAGAATATGGTCGGGATATGGGGGCTACACTCACAGAGCTTTTCACAACAAAAACAATGGGATTACAGCATGAAGCTACTGCCTTTTCCTTTAAACTAAATAATAAAAAATTCTGCTTATCACTCCAACTAGCTATGGTAAGACTGTTTGACATATAACAATGACTTATGCTGCATTCACACTGACAGCGACAGGGGGGGGTTGAGTGACGAGCTGCCATTCATTTTCAATGTACACTGACGACGAGGGGAAATTCAGACGGCGAGCGACGCAATGCGAGCGAATTGAGAGACGGGAAAAGTTGAGAAATTTCAACTTTATGCAAATGAGGAGCGGTGCGACTGTGGTGACAGCCAACTGTGAGATGATCTGGACTTTTAAGGCAGGAGATCATGGAGCACAAACTAATAACTGCGATCTGTGGTTTGTTGAGGAGGTCATCGAACTGACTTTTATCTAGTCTGAAGTAACTCTGGAACCAAACATCATCAAAGCAGATCTCCTGAACCAGCTGCTGAAACTCCCCGCAGAGATGATGTGTTTTCAGGACGTTATGGACGGAAGGAGCGGCGGCTCACATGTGATGAAGCAACACAAAGAAGGCTTCCCATAGTGAAGGAGGAAACCAAGTCATACAGATAACACCTATTTATAGACTACACCTCTGCCCCTCCAAAATAAACACCTGCTTATTGGTCCCAACATATACCCTATCAAATAATGTAATTACATAATGATTAAATATGATTAAATGTGACAATCTTAGGACTTCTAACGATCACATGGTTGTGTTTATGAATGGTTCTTCATTTATCAGAATAAATGAACTAAACTATACTATTTAGTGCATGTGTGTGGTCACACACATGCACTAAATAGTATAGTATATGTCTGCCAGACTGGAATATGCATTGATCTTGAGCACTGTTGACTCCCCCTCTGTGGGGTTAAAAGATATAAAAAATAAATAAATAAATAAATACATGAATAAAATAAGTGAATGAATAGAAAAATAAAATAAATAAAATAAAAAATAAGAACAAAATGCAGACAACTTAGAAAAAGGAAAGAAAAAAAAAGAAAGGGAAAAGAAGAAGAAGGAAGGGAGGAAAAAAGAAAACAATAAACAACAAAAAAACTCTATTTGTTACCTGCTTTCCTATCTGCTCATTTGTTTTTAGTTTGTTTTTTTGTTTGTTTTTTGTATATATGTCTATGTTTAGTACTTCAGTTATTGATTATTGGTATTGTTATTATTATTCTTATTGTTATTATTTTTATTATTATCTTTTTTTGTACTATGCACTATATTGCTATAAAATGAATTTAGCTTATTGGGGAAGTGAAGAAGGGGTAGAATTAAATAAGCTTATGCTTCATCCTACTCCTTTTCGTACATGTCATTGTTATTTTTATTATTGTTGTATTGATTATTGTTGCACTTTGCACATGTTCGAAATAAATCATTCAAAATAGACATAATCAAATTATTACAGTTGGCCTTTTGAAAACAACAATGACTACTGTCATAATGTGTCCGCCACACCTTGAAGCCCCGCCCCCTGGTCGCTTCCAACGCTCATGTAGAACTGCCACAGGTGACGCTAACTGAGCGACTACACTCAGTGTGAATGCAGCATTAGTGTAACCTTAATGTGTCTTTCATTTGTCACATACCAAACAACCACAGCACTGTAAATATAATAATGACAACAGTGATTTTTGTAATGAACACTAAATAAATACAGAACTGTAAATGACACCACAACCAACAGTGGGAAGACGATCATTACCTTATTATAAACATTGAACCACTCTGGGTGATGGTTCATCTTCTCCGCCTGCAGAGCAACACGAGACATGAAGCCGAATGCCTGGAAACAACACAAATGATGACATTTAATTATAGAGTAGAGCTGCACGATATTAGAAACAACTGACAGTGTGTTTTTATTTGTTTATTGAATCCTCAGGTGTAAATAATAGTTGTTTTTGTGGGTCAAACAGAAAAGTGGGCGACAGAGAACATACAATTCACCGTCATCCTTCTGTAGCTGAAATAATTACATAAAATTTATAATAATTAGAAATCATTTTTAAAAACAGTAAACCAAAAAAATAAATAAGAAACTAATAAAAATAAATCTTTTTTAAATAATTAAATAAAAATATATGTACAAATAAATACAAATGAAACAAAAATAATTGCAGGACCTGCCATGTGAGTATTACACATACATTGCGTTGTCGATGTATGTGTAATAACACTATATTGTGCCACTTTATTACAAAGTCAGTCTGAAAAGCTTCCTGTGAAAAGGTTTAGTCTCAGTCTCTATATCAAGACAAACTGAAAACATAGGAAATAAATATAAGTAGCACTGAAAACTATTTTAAAAATGTGTTTACAGAACGTTACAAATTATTTAAAGAGTCAAAGTGCTTTACATTAAATCCATTATTCCATCACTGGACAGTCACACAGTGGTGGTGTTAACTACGTCTGTACCAACACTGATGGAAACACTGACACTCGGGCTGCGTTCCATTACCCTTGGAAATTCACTAAATATAAATATCACGATAAAAAAACTGGTAATGGAAACACCTCAATTTGGAAAAAACACTTCATTTATTTAATTTATTTCATATTATTCACACTGTTGGAAAAGAGTTTGACAACTTAAACATTTTCATTATTTAACTTTACTTTTTTAGCTCTAAAAAAATAGAGAAATACTTGGGAGTTATTTCACTGGTTCCGTTAGCCGTTAGCCTAGCAGTGCTAACTCTATTCATTCCATGTATGGGTCTAGTGGTGCTTCATAGTCAGAGGAGGCGGGGCTAAAAGGTTGTCTTTCAAATCTTCCGTATGCAATAGGACGGTACTACAACCAATCAGTGTAATCTTTAGGATGACGTAGTTAGGTGGATTATGGAGCTGAACGACTGTTGTCGCTTCTGTAAAAATAATTTAAAGATTGTTGACGTTTTCTCACGTTCTCCATTCATCTTTGATAAAAGTAAATCTACACCTGTTGTTGTCCTCCTATGGTTGTTTCTCTGAATCGTTGCAGCGTCACTTTGTTAGGCCCGCCCTCTGACTCTATACTTCACTCTGATTGGTCGGTCAGTTTCAGGGAAATCTAAACAAATGTTACATTGAGCATAACTAGACTACTGCAGTAGCACATTACATTTGCTGCTGCTAGGGGGGGGGGGTCTAGTGTGGCTAAGCTAATAGCTAGCATGTTTGCTATATAGACTAAAATACACCTGTTCTTCTTCTTCTATGGTTGTTTCTGGTTGTTTCTCTCAGAATCTTTACACCATCACTTTGTTAGGCCCGCCCTCTGACTCTATACTTCACCGTGATTGGTCGGCCAGTTTCAGGGAAATCGAAACAAAAGTTACATTGAACATAACTACACTACTACAGTAGCACATTAGCTTTGCTGCCACTAGGGGGGGGGGGGGCTAGTGCAGCTAGGCTACTGGTTCAACTCACTTCAGATCCAGTTTAGCTAAACGTAGCTCCTGAACTAAACTGAGTTTGACACCCCTGTCATACCCTGATTAATGTGTGCAGCCTCCAAGAATAACAAGTGTTTGTCCATTGAAACGTCATATTTATCTGAATGTATCTTCATATGGTCACTATTGTTACATACTTTAATAAGTACCAGCTATAACAGAAACATCAAAGTCTTTATAAACCATAGAGGCAGAAAATATGTGCATATTTTATTATTATTCTCAGCCACAAGAATTAAGATGCCATTTTCCCAGAACACAAACAAAAAAAAAACAGCCTGTAATTATTTTTTTATGTGGCATAACATTATGATGATATACATGATAAATGACACTTAGCCTACATGCTATGATACAAGGACAAGGATTGACATACTGTAAACAAGGACATATTTTGCAGTTTTAAAAAGGTTTTATTGGAAAATGCATTTTATAAAGAATGCACCACATCAGTACAATCTCCTCATTTTAACTGGTCACACTAGTCTATATTTATGTTCAGAAATATAAATTTAACACTGTTCCCAGGGCTGTTTTTCCAGGCTTTTGGCTGCTAGTACATGTTTGTGTACGGGTAAAAAGGTAAAACACATGACTGGTGGCTCTAATTACAGTCTGATGTCATTGTGGCTTCTTTTTTTCCCTGTTTTTTCCTGTTTTGATTTGGACTAGAACTGCATCGACATGGAAATGTACATGTGCGTAATAGTCACATCACAGGTCCTGCAATTATTTTTATTTTATTTTTTATTTAATAATTATATTTAATTTTAATTATTTATTTATTTAGTTTTATTTTTGTGAGTGAAGTGTATATATGTGCATTTGCTTTTGTTTCATTTAGTAATCGATATTATTGATTGGTGATCGATATTGAAGGCAGCGCTGCACATGGTTGCATGACCCGATCAGCCTGGGAAAGGTTGGTCAAATTGCATTTTGTTTTGATGTTCTTGGATATTCAAAATAACAAATAAAGCTGATTCAGATTTTTATTTAATTGAATTTTTTTAAAGTTATTTCTTTATTTTTATATATATAAAATTCATTTATTTTTCATTCATTCATTTATAATTTATTTGTCATTTTTTTCATTTGTATCTTATTTATTTTTGATCATTAATTGTATTTAATTATTTATGCACGAGGAAGGAGCATATTTACCAATTGTGACATTTCCACTTTTTATTATTTCAGCTCGTGCAGATTTAACTAAGAAGCAAAAGAGAACAAACACCTATGAAGCAACTACATAACTTTAGTAACATTTCTCCCATGCTTAAAGAAATCCAGCCCATTTCACTTCAGGTTTTATTTTATATTTTGCAAAAACGTACATGAGTAAAAAAAAAAACTGTTCCTAAAATCTTTGCGTAAGCTCGACTGTTAGCTGGCTCATAGTTTCCACTTTTTTTTTGGTACTAAATCTCAATATTATCCGTGTATTAAAGATGAGTTTTCAAATTTCCTGTGTGAATTTTTCCTGACCTTAACATTTGACCTAGAAGAACAAACATGTATCCATTAACCCTCAGTGTCGTCAGGATCTCACATAAAACTAAATAATATCAGCAGCAAAAATAATAATTAGAAAGTGTTTTAAAGAACAGTTCTGTATTTTAAAAAGTGATCATTTTTACTTTTTGTTTTCGCTGAAAGGTCAGATTACAAACACACATGTAGCAGCAAATACCTGGAACACATGGAACAATGCTGCCATCTGAGGAACAAAACTGTTTCTGTGCAGGAACAAAACTCTCCTGGATTCCTGTGTATACCCTCCCTCACCTACATCTAGACTAGAGAACACACACATACACTCGTTTCCATGTCTCATGAGGACCAAGTAGACATTGGGTAGTGAGAGTAAGCCCTTTTTTTTGAAGAAATAAAATAAAAATAATATTGAGAAAAAAAAAATTAAATTATATTCTAAAATAGAAAATGCATGATTAACAAAAAACACAAATTAAAAGAAGATACTAAATAAATAACTACAAAATACATAATTAAAAAGTACATAAAAATAATAACATCTTCAAACGTTTGAAAAATATATGTTTTGCTTTGTACTGGTTTCCCCCAATTATAGGCTTTATGAGGACTTCCAGAAGAAAAAACAACTGAATTTTGGTCCCCATGGTGTGACTGTGTTAACGGATCAATGTCCCCAGAAAGATAGCAATACAAGTGTACACACACACACACACACACACACACACACACACACACACACGCACACACAGACACAGACAAACTGGTTTCCATGTCTCACGAGGACCAAGTTTGTAATTATCACTTGTGTAAATACACCACCAAGAAAAAATTAAACAATAAGAACATTTGGAAAAATCTTGAAAATCTTGACAATTTGAGAAATAAAGATAATAAATTAACTTAAAAAAATCTAAGAAAATAAAAAAATGTAAAATAAAATTTCAAAATTACAAAACAATTAGGCATCTTATTTTTTTTTATTAAAAAAAGGAAAAAGTTGAAAAATATAAAAAAAAATAGTACATTAAAATAATTATAAAAAAAGTAAATACAATTATTTATTTATTTTTTTAAAAGCAAACATCTTTAATTAAACCTCGTTTGTGGTATTTACAGGACCACACCATTTGCATAAATGTCCATACTTCACACAGATTTAGATTTTACTAGTGGAGACCTACACTTATATTTAACCCTTGTGAGGACCTACATTTTCTTCCCCATGGTGTGACTGTGTAAACATATCAATGTCCCCATAAAGTCAGTAATACAAGCACACACACACTTCACATTGAATATACGTCTCCATCCAGGGAGTGATTAGGGTTATTCTAATTATTGTTAAAGAATAGAGTGAAACCCCTCGTCATGCCCACTGTGAAAAAAATAAAAATCAGGTAGACCTATTTCAGAGCAATTTCCCACTGCAATCTCAATTAAGCCCCTAAATACTTCCTCCCCGCCTAATTAAATCAACTGAAATGCCATTGTTTACAGGCTGTGGCTGCAGCAGCGACCGCCACCTGACATGACGAAACAGAATTACTCTTGTGCAGGAAATTGACTTGAGCCTTTTTATTACATTGTGACCAATTTTGAAGTCGTCCTACTTGGTGCCAATGCAGCGAGGCACGTGTAACACGATCAGCGGCTTGATCAAATTGGTTATCAAGGAAACAGCCTCCTGATCAATTTAAGTAATTGGCATATTCCTGCAACTTGACCCCACTGGCACCAATTTGGGGAACAAGGCAGTCTGTGTTTTCTCAGCTCTCATTGGCTCTAATGGAGACGGTTAAGCAGCCTGTCATGCCAGGTGTTGTCCAAACATGTCTTCTTCCCAGGGTCCAGCTCAGGCTAATGTGCAGGAACATTGAGTGACAGCTAAAAGGTTTGTGTGTGGACACGTAAATGGAGCCTGCACATACATAGTCCTGTTTTCAAAACTTACTTCATGGCCCGGATAAGGTCAGGACTGCAACTAACAATTTGTTCAGTCAATGTATTAAATCTATATTTATCTGTCATATGTCATATAATTATCCATCAAGTCTAAATAAAATATTGATCTTACAAAAACGCTTTGTTTGAATTGCAGCCCACTCTAAACCACTGGCCTCTTCTAATGTATTCATCAAACAAAAATTTATTTCATATTTTTCAGATTAATGTCTACCAAATGTTTATTTTTTTTATGTATAAAATTCAGTCTAATTAATGTGTGTTGCCTGAGCATTTCATTTTGTTTTTAGCTCCTAATGCTGCAGTTCATTAGCCTAGCAGTGCTATCCCTGTTCATTCCATGTATGGGTCAAGTGGTGCAAACATTTTCATTATTTAACTTTACTTTTTTAACTCTAAAAAATAGAGAAATATTTGGAGTTATTTCACTAGTTCCGTTAGCCGTTAGCCTAGCAGTGCTATCCCTGTTCATTCCACGTATGGGTCTAGTGGTGCTTCATAGTCAGGGGAGGCGGGGCTAAAAGGTTGTCTTTCAAATCCTCTGTATGCAATAGGACGGTACTACAACCAATCAGCGTAATCTTTAGGATGACGTAGTTAGTCACTTGAAAGTTGACGGAGGAGTCCGTAAAAAAGTTAGGAATGACGAGACAAAATGGTGGATTATGGAGCTGAACGACTGTTGTCGCTTCTGTAAAAATTATTTTAAGATTGTTGACGTTTTCTCACATTCTTCACTCATCTGTGATAAAAGTAAATCTAAACCTGTTGTTGTTCTTCTTCTATGGTTGTTTCTCTCTGAATCTTTACAGCGTCACTTTGTTACACCCCCCCTCTGACTCTATACTTCACTCTGATTGGTCGACCAGTTTCAGGGAAATCTAACCAAAAGTTACATTCAGCGAAACTAGACTACTGCAGATTTACTGCTGCTACTCGACTAAATCAACATTTTTACTTGCCCAAATGTGTGACATGAAGAGCTCAGTTTCAGGTTCAGGGGTTGGAAAGAAACTGTGGAGCAGATTTTCACCTGTTCTTGGAAATAACACGGAGAAATTTGTAAGGAAATCAGTAATGATAATGGTTTCATGTGTATGTACTCTATATATGTATTTGTATTGAGTATATGTATGTTCATGTGTGTATGTGTGTGTGTGTGTGTCAGAATCATTCAGCAAATATATATTAGACATGCACTGCAGAACAGTGTATACATAATATATACACATATACATACAAATATATGTGTATAAATATGCATTCGTATATGTATTTTTTTTATTCATCTTTCTTTTATTCATATTTTGAATATGTATTGATTATGGGAGTCAAAATTTCCATAAAATGCATTTATTAAGTGGAGGCTTTTAAAGGTCACTGCACATTTACTGTTTTTTTTGTTGCTTTTTGTTAATTTTTATTTCTTTTGTTCAGACCTTGATCATTGTTATTTTATGTGCAAATGTCAATAAATCTACATCTAATGTCATTTTTTTATCAGCACTACATTATAGAATCATACATTTGTTTTATTAACCTTTGACTCGTCTCAAAGTTGGCTGATTAGTCGTCATAAATATTGAGGGGAAAAGAACAGCAGGAACAGTCATTGTACACCACACAATTAACCTCGTACACCCAGATTCTTGTGGTGTAATTTATAGTCATATATGGAAACTGAACTCATTTAGGCTCGTTAAGTTTATTGAACTGTAAAATCATCCTTCCTCCACTAAATGTGGGTGTATTACATAATGCAGAGGAGAGGCCTCAGTGTATTTGATGTGGGCGGAGGATCAGAAAAATTAACAAAATGAACATTTGGACTGGTGTGTTCAAAAGAAGAGCCGTCTGTGTCAGGACGTATCAGAAGATGCTTTACATGGAATTTTGATAGGAAAAACAGTAGGTTTGGTTAACGACATGTTAACTCAGACATTACTGGGTGGGTCATTACTGGCAATTGATGACTTTTCATTGTCTGAACTGAAAAGATTTTATAATGGATTTTCCACCATTAGGCGTACAAACCTAACAGGGTGGAAGTTTTAAAGATTAGCCACAGCTCTGTGTGACAGCCGCTGTTAGCCAACTAACCCTACACACAAACAGTATTTTAGTCTATATAGCAAACATGCTAGCTATTAGCTTAGCCACACTAGACCCCACCTAGCAGCAGCAAATGTAATGTTCTACCGTAGTAGTCTAGTTATGCTCAATGTAACGTTTGTTTAGATTTCCCTGAAACTGACCGACCAATCAGAGTGAAGTATAGAGTCAGAGGGCGGGCCTAACAAAGTGACGCTGCAACGATTCAGAGAAACAACCATAGAAGGACAAAAACAGGTGTAGATTTACTTTTATCAAAGATGAGTGAAGAACGTGAGAAAACGTCAACAATCTTTAAATTATTTTTACAGAAGGGACAACAGTCGTTAAGCTCCATAATCCACCATTTTGTTTAGTCATTCCTAACTTTCGTGAACTTTCCAGCGTCCAACTACGTCATCCTAAAGATTACGCTGATTGGTTGTAGTACCGTCCTATTGCATACAGAGGGATTTGAAAGACAACCTTTTAGCCCCGCCTCCCCTGATTATGAAGCACCACTAGACCCATACATGGAATGAATAGGGATAGCACTGCTAGGCTAACGGAACCAGTGAAATAACTCCAAATATTTCTCTATATTTTAGAGTTAAAAAAGTCAAATTAAATAATGAAAATGTTTACATTGTCAAACTATCCTTTCAAACCGTGTGAAAGAAAAATGAAATAATATTCCTAATTTTAACAATATTATGCTTTTGTTTATCATTTCCACATGTTCATTATAACTTGCAGATCATATTAGATCTATAAATACACTAAATATTTAATAAGGCAGAATATTCCTAAGATTGCAACCATCTATCCATCATATTAGAACACAGCAAATGAGTTCAAAGACACAATGTTCGTGCTGTGACAAGAGTGCTGACGATCATACTGTACGTTATCAGTCCTGGATAATTATGTTATAAGACATTTTTATAAGTGTGGGTCTTGAGGACACGTTTTTAGTGCCTTCTTAATTAGTCACTATGTTACTTATACTGTGCTATAAATGACTGGAGGCTTTCTGGTATGGCTTCTTTCACCGTCTCATTGTAATTCTAACGCTAACTGTACAAGTATTATATTCCGTGGAAAGTTGCATTGACATACTAGTAATTTGCATCTGTTCTACAGAGTCTCTGTTGACCTGCAAGAACTCAACTTTACTTTTCACTCCATCACTGCAGTGTTACTGAAGACAATTGACAGAACATTCTTTTTTTTTCAGACTTTTGTAAATTCTCAAATATAATTGGCCTCACAAGTGTAACACTGGCCTGGCTCTACTCTAACCATTAAATATCTTGGCCCGATTTAAGGTCTTTTGTGAGCAATCCAAATGGTTTATGCTTTTATTGGCCAGACTACATGCACAAGTGTAAAAAAAGGAACTTGACTGGATCATTTTCACTTGTGAATCACTTTATTTCAGGAGATGGAGCAATTTCAGTGTTTTGGCCTTGTCAGCATGTGAGTATAATGGGTGTTCTTCCCTCTTTAATACAGGGAGGATCTGTTTTACACCACACAGCCGCCAACTGGGTCACACCACTCCTGAAATAACACTATCACAACAACAGTGTTGTAGAGTCACTGACATTACCACAGGTCCACAACTACAAACATCTGTGCACACATATGTAGTATACATTTCTATACATTTCATATGTTGGAGGAACTCCCTGTGTGGAAAGAACGTGGCCATTTTGAATCAGTTTCCAGAAATCTATTTTTCTGAAATGCCAGCACATGGCATAATGAAGATTATTTCCTAATCAGTGTTACCACTGATCATTGGTAACACTGATTAGGAACAAATGCTGCATTAGTGTCTAGATAAATGTGTTTTTTATTTGAATCAGTCAAATTGACCCTGCTAGACCTCATTATCCCAACTATAAAGTTCTGAACAATACATGGGCCCTGCAGATTATACGAAGAAATGTCACACTTCACAAAAACTTACAGATCCCTATTTTTTTTTACTTCATTGATGTACAATGAACCACAGAGCGAAATGTAATGAATGTGAAACAGAAGATGACAAGTTATACATATGGAACATGAAACCCGACAAAGAAAAAGAAAAAGAAGCTCTCAGGAAGGTAGAAATGGTGGAGAGAAAAAGCACAGACAGCCATAATCTCTCAATAGAAATGGACCGGAGTTGAATGTCCTGAAATACTGACAAGGCCTGAAAAGTCATGGCCCACATCTCCCTTCTCTCATGGGTGGTGGTCCCCTGGGGGTGGTAAAGAGAGCGGATAGACACAATGCTGAAGAAGTGTTTAGTACCATGCGTGTCTGTCTATCGCTGGCGGGGGGGGGGGGGTCATCTCAATGCCCTCCACTTGGGGCAAAATATGAAAATAAATCCAACCCTCAAGTCCCAGCTGAGGCCTTCTGTCAACAGAGGTCAAGGACTCTTCTCAAAATACTTTGTTTGACTGGTTCGTATTGTCCGGGCCACACTTCTCCTCCAACCAGTAGGTCAGCCATCCGTCCTTTTCAGCCAGAAAGCTTTCTCCAACAAGCTGTGGCTGTCAGACACCGTTAATTTGACATGACATTACGCAGGCCCCCCATCTCAAATAATCATAACCACCCCTTGACAGACCCCCGCTATGCTCCTTTACCCCCCCCTTCTCTCACTCCCACATTTTGAGGAGCCATTTTGGTGCTATTACAGCATGATTGTCATACAACACTGGATGAGACAATTTGACGTGGAACGGAGTGGTGTTCTCCCTCTCATTGCGGCCGTGGGCTGGAATACAGGACTCGGTTTCAAACACATGTGTCTGTTATTTACAGATCGGTTTTCCACCGCCACGCCATCCAGGGGCTTAGAAACGCCTGCTCTGCCTTGCCAGGACTAAGTGCATGCAGATTGTGCCTACTCTAGGTACACACACGCGCGCACACACACACACTAGAGAAAGTTATGTGCAAATGCAAAACCTACTCGGCATGCGTGCACGTACATGGATGCAGACAGGAATTCTTGCTCTGCAGCCACTCTTCTTAAACACCACCATGACTATCTGGTGATTACCCTGCGAGCTCAATCATCACCCCCGTCAGCGTCAGCTCCCTGGAAACCTTTGCTCCTCCGCAGTGAAAGGCAAGAACGTTGTGAATTGCACAGCGGCGGCGGCGGTGGTGGTGCTGATGATGATGACCACACCTCTTACGTCTCATTTTTCTTCTTTCCCCAAACAGCTCTTCAGAGGCTTCCAGCTGGCCAACAAGGATGCCTGCTCAAGTTGTAACTTAATGCAAAATATAAAGAAATTATGAGGCAGCGCGGCCAAGATGAGGCTCTTTCATGTCGTCGAAGGAGCTCTGCCGAGCATGTGTAACATCAGCAATATTAATCTTTTAAAATGAAGGTCCTTAAAGTTGAAGATTTTCAACTTGATACTCCGACAAAGGTAATGTGTACCCTGCCCTCCCACCCCATGATCACTCATTAAGTGACTAATGTCCCTTGTTACAAATGTTCACACATGTCAGCTCCTATTTATGTTAAGAGTGTCATGTAATGCTCGAGCGCGGTGTTAAAGCCAACTCATGCAAACCCTTCATTAACTGCAGGGTTACCAGTCAAGGCTTAAAAAGACATTGGTCTCATGAAAAGACAGTAGACGTCAGGGCCATCTAGACTTACCCAAGGACTGATAGTCAGATTATCTAACCACCTCCGCTTGGGCGCCACACCTCATGGCTACCCTCCAGTCATTTCCACAATGTGAGATGAAGGTGGGATGCCTTTAGTTCCCAGGAAAAGTTCCCTTTTTGGAGACAGAGGTGGGAACTGAACACCACTGAGGTGATTAACCAGCCTCTCACTCTCAGAAAGAGATACGCTGCAAGTGTTTGTTGGGTCAATTACATAGAGTATGTAGGCAACACTTTACAATAACACTTCTCTTATAAAAAAAGGATTCTCAAATGGCTATAATTAGTCTGTAAATAGCTTGTAAATCATTAATAAGCCAGTATACTAAATCAGAAAAAAAGGAAAATGTGTCCAGTTTTTGCCAAATGATGAGGCCATATACAGGGATTTTACTCTTACAATAAGGCTACTTTTTAATCAGCCATATCATGCTATAACTAAATTAATACTTGATATATCACCATGAAATTACATGGACATATACATATAGCTAATGTACATCGGATGCAATGATCCATTTGAGTAAAGGTCAAAGGTCAAGGTCACAATTAACTGAAAGGTTAAAAATCACATTATCGGTTATAACTCAAGAAGGGACGGTCACAGAACTTTCAGATTGGTACCAAACAATGTAGAATGAAGATTTCTACATGTCCCATAATTAGTGTTATCACCTGCGACCAATAGTTTTTGAGAACTCTGGAGGTCAAAGGTGACATGTCACAAAATGAACTTCTTTAACACTGTTTGTGTCAAACATAGACATATCACACTATAACTTAATCAATACTGGATATATTATTATATCATTGATGCATATATACATAGAAAAAAGGTCAAAGGTCACATTTAGCAGAAAGGTCAAAATCACATTGGCTCCAATTCAAGAACGGATTGTCATAGAAACTTGAGATTAACTTTTTTCAGGGAGGGGGGCACAGGCCCATAAGTATTATAAGTGGAATAGAAACCAACACATGCAAGGTTACGGACTTAAATACACATGCATCTACACCCCCCCCCCTCCAATTGCACATGAACACACCAACAGATCAAGTCCACAGGAAACATTGTAATCCATCCATTATTTGTGTCAACATTGAAAACAGTGAGTACTTAACACTTCTGAAGTAACAGACGTTTATCTGGACACAAAAAGGAAAACTGTGTCAGTTTTTTTCACTTTAGTTTTAGAAACAAATAATTAACAAACTACTTGTTTTTTTCATTGTCTTACTTTTAAAAACTAATCAAGAAATGATACACAGATTCTGTCAAAGCTAAAGTGTTTCTTTTGCATATGTTATTTCTTTTGGACTTTGGCACCATCAGGGGGGGGGGGGGGGGGTGTTCAACTTGACTTTACATGTTCAGACATCTTTCAAACAAATTATGACGCTGTTACTGTCCACATGACACAAATCAACTCATTATCCTTTCATTCAATGGATCCCAGGATAGTTCAGAGTCAGACTTCTGCGAGAATGTGAACATATGCATCCCATACCACCAAATATGTCCTGGAATGCATTCTGATTGTGTTCAGACCTTGAAGTCAAGTTAATTCATCTGTATAACTCCATGTACATGTATATTGTGTGTGTGTGGAGCAGTAAGGGGATAGGCCCTTGGTTTACTCAGGGGCTCACTTTTACTTATAGGACAACTTATTAAACACAAGCAGAGCAAGGCCCATAACAAGAGGCAGAGGCTGGAAGAACTTTGGTAAAAAAAATAAAAAATAAAAACCCTGACTGAATATAAAAGGGGTTAGAGAGGATCAGCTTGAGGAAAATAGAGCAGTGGGAGTCATCTGAACACAGCAACACTCTCGCCTCAGAAATCACACAGCAGCCACCTTGGTCTTTTTCTGCATAAGCCGACTCTTTCCTTTTGCTGGTAATGCAGCTTTTGCCTGTGGTGAACCACAATTGTGGTGTGTTCTTTGTCCCCAGTGTGTGTCATATTCCTTTGTTGTTGTTTTTTTGTAGCAGGATTTTATGCACAATGATTATATCTGTTACAAGGCTGGGTGATCTCACAATCTTAGATCTTAATTTGTCATATGATCCACTTTTCAGAGGGACCATACAGATCTTGTCTTTAAACAATAACAGCGCTGTCAAAATTTTCCTACTCAGCTAACAGGTTCTAAATGGCCCATTTATTTGTGTAATTACAGTATTTTACAGAGAATGTTGCACACAGGCGTTGTGTTAACCTATGGGTTTATAGCATTAAAGTTGCTTTTTTGATCCATTATAAAACTCCAGTGGGACAAGTTAGTCTCCCACGGCAAAGGTAATTAATAAAAACACTGCAGCTGCATGTAAAGGAAAACACAGACCTTTTGGTTTAACTTCAGACATATATTGACAATACTGTAATAACACTGATCGAAAATTATTTGTAGGCAGATGCAATGGGGAAAAAGCCATCATTCAGAGCTTAAACTAGAGGGAAACGTGTCATAACTCACCTAAATTTTAAAATGTGTGACAAAATTGTGATTCAATTCATACATGAAAATATGATTATATGATTTAACCTCATCTGTCATATTAATTTGAATTAATGGGGAGAGATTATTGTAATCACAGGGTTTTTCATTATTTTATGTGATTGCATTTCATTTTTATTAATGTCTATTAATTGTGGCAATGTGTTTTTAGTGGGGAGGGGGTTTGTTGTAAGAAGCCATGACAAAGAAGATTTTCAGTTTTTTATGTGGAACAGACAATAAAGCTATATATCTGTGTGTGTGTGTGTGTGTGTGTGTGTGTGTGTGTTGACAGAAACAGATCATGCTATAACTCAATGAATATTTCAGATATCACCATGACATTACATGAGTATATACATATAACCAATGTGCATCAGATGCAATGATCCAATTGAGTAAAGGTCAAAGGTCATATTTAGCAGAAAGATCAAAATCACATTATTGGCTCTAATTCAAGAACAGGTTGTCATAGAAACTGGAAGTTGGCACAAAATAGGGTTGAGATTAAACATTCTCTGAATATTAGTTTTGGATGTTTTTGTTGGACTATGACTGCGTTTGTTAGAATATGGTTCCTCTGTGGATAATTATGAAACAAAGGTTCAGATCTGCCGTTTGTATTTTTGAACTAATGAGTGATTGTACCTGCTGTGGATATTTTATTGGAAAGTGTTTTATATCTTCCCATGTGTGAGAATGTCTGTTGTCAAACTACATTAGGTCATGTGACATTTGGGACAGGTTTGGGTGGTTTGCTTTACATTTTTGAGTGACTACTTCCGGCCTATATGTGAACCCTTAGAAGTTTAAAGCTTATATTGATTTTAAAGGCTCAGTCTATTTTAACCTGCAGGAGTTTATGTTGCATCAGTACTGCGGAATGTATTTAGTTTGCAAATGAAACCGAGTCCAGCCCTAATGTAGATATGTGATAATGAGATATCACAGTGTAAAAAAAAAAATAATAATTTCATGCAGCAGCAAACGGTGGTGGCTTCAGCCAAATTCAAACACACAAACCACCTTCTACAGGCAAAGAATATACAAAAGTATAGCAGTCTATAAAAAGATTCATTTTTAGTATCTGTTACATTGCTGCATTCACATATTTATCATCTGATTTACACTGTCTACTCCAGACAACAGTTGTCTCCCACTAAAACACGCTGGAAACCTAGAAAAATTGCTGTGCACAGCTTATGCATCAACCTAGAACAGTGGTTCCCATCCTTTTTTGGTGCGTGACCCCATTTTAACTTCAGAAATTTCTGGCAATCTCAGACATTCAAAACTGAGACTTTTTATTTGGCTAAAATTTATTTAATTATGTAATAATTTGTTATACTGTGTTGCAAAAATAGAAATAAATATTAATTTTAGATGATACTTAGGTTATATAATGTCCAATATTATGGACGGAGGCAGAAAAGCCAGGTTGAGATTACTGCACAAAGTGGAACATTTTATTTTCTTTGGTCAAAATATGTCCAGTGACTCAATCTTGTATTTACAAAATTAATACTGAAATAACAACAACTGAAATGAACAAAGTATGAATGAGCTGGAGCATCATAAACTGATCACAATGAACATTTAAAAAGATAAACAGTGCCACAGTGTTTCAGTTTGTCATGTCTTTTATGTTGTCATTGTCTCCTTTAACTCAAATGTTTTATATTAAAAGGTTGTTATTTTATCAGATACTAGAAATTTCAGATCACTCCATATGAGACCCTGACACCAAAGTTGAAAAACACTGACCTAGATTATTACAGAGTATGAATTAAATTGGTTGCCATTGAATTCAGGATCTCGCCATGTGCACCCCTGAAGAAAACTGAACCATCAGCAGCAGACCTGTACACCTGACTGTCCTAGAAAAATGATAGATATACTGAAGACATGACACCAATCACATCCATTTATAACCTTTTAAATATTTGAACATTTGAGTCATTGATAACGCAGACATTATGAAATGTATTTTTGATCAGATAGATTTAGATTATCCATATTTCCTCAAGTTAAAACCTTTATTGTCATTATATAACAGTTGCATATAACGGAATTATGAGTGCTTTTAACAACATTTAAAAAATTGTCAACACTTCATAATACCTACACACAATTCAATTGTATTAACCATTCGTTACCTATTTGTTAATGGTTTATTCTTAAACAATGTATCATATACAAAGCATTTGTTCTTCTGAACAAACTATTTGTAGCCGTGTGAACAAATGCTTTATGATAAACTGTATAAGCAATAAATTAATAAACATTAATGAATAGGTAACAAATGGTTAATACCAGTGATGCACGGGCTGACCTGAAGTCAGTGGGTACCCGCGGTCACCCGCAGTTGCAGGTCATTGGAATATATTTTAATGGTACTTTGATTGCAGTTGGTCAGGTTGTTTGTTGTTTGTGATAAACATAAAAATAACTTGGTAAATACACTTTATTGACTAAAGTTCCATGAAGGTGTCGTCCATGGTGGTCAGTTTCCTACGGTATGGAGGGAGCAGGAGAGGAAATAAAGTTAGGAGAGTGGAAGCTCCAGAAACATCCAAACAAAAACATAAGGTTTGGGACACATTGGCTGAAATTTTTAAAGATGATGAGCGGCTCCCAGTGTTTTCGTTTCCATGGAAACCAGGTTCAAATGTGTCTTTGGGTGTTACAGGTTGTCGACCCCTGGTTTAGATGCTGCGTTAGCGTTGATAACTTTTGAATGATGAAGCAGAACAAACATATTTATAAACATATTAACTTACAAACAATGACATGGAATTTAAACACAGAAATAAATGCAGGTATGTGAGTAAGGTCAAAAGGTCATGTGATGTTCATAAAGATCATCGAGTACTTTTTAAAAATGTGGGTCGAACAGCGGGTCGGGTCTATCCTTTTTAAATATATTTCTTGTGGTCTGAGTTATGGGCGAGTTAGTTAAAAAAGTGGTTGGTTGCTGTTAGTTTATATATCGACCTGCGCATCACTGCTTAATACAGAGGGAAATGTATGTAGGTATTATAAAGTCTTACCAAAATTTGAATTTAAATATTAAAATAATAAAAAAAGATCAAAATATACACATTCAGATCTAAAATTTACATTGAATCTTAAAATATTTGCACATTTGCTTCAGAGAGATGATTGCACATTATCGTATATTGCACATATTTCAGTCATTGCACAAAAAGGGATCATTGTATAAGAAGATTATTGAAGAAACAAAGAAAAAAAATTTTTTTTGTGGGAACCAGTTTCCATTCAGAACACACAGTTTTTAAGTGACTCTTTTCCATCTCTGAATGTCTGGATATTTGTAAAGAAAGATGGATGCCATGATTGTCAACATCAACTAACACAAGCGAACAGCTGAAAATGTGCAGCTCACCTCTCCTGCACAAACTGCATCTTGGGATATTTCATACATGTGTCACATGAATGCTCCCACTGCATGTGGTGAAATGTAAAGCAGATGGTCACCTGTAAACAAACATAACATAAAGCTTGATGTGTAAACAATACCAGTCGCTGAGACTTTAAAAACCCAGACTTTATAGTATTAAAGACACACACACAAACACACAGATGTTTCCAAATATGATTGCAGGGATTCTCACTGACCAAATCAACTCCAGAAAGAGGATTTCACCTCTCAAACCTGATTAAATAATACTGGACTTGACAAGGAAAATAACTCTGTTACCTCTCAGACTGCTGCCACTAACTGCACACTGCACACCCACATGCCATAGATAGATTATTGAGTGGGTTTCAACAGCATCATAGCACTTTCCACTTGCTGTAATCACAGAAAAATAAATTCTACAGGAGCAAGTCCAGCTGTCATGTTCTTTTTTAGTTAATTTGCAGATGCAAGTGGCAGCATGCCTCCATGTATTCAGCTCCACTGTGGATGTGTGGCCAAGGGTACAGCTCTACTGCCCTCTACAGACCACAACTGGGACATGTTTCAAGTCGCAGAGAAAAAGGGGATTTGTTATTCTCATTATAAACTCTTGGGGATCTAATTTCCTCAAGCATATCACTTGGAGATAAGTAGCGAATGGAAATCATCCAGCGTGTCACTCCTCATCTCCATTCTCCTCTTTTAAAATCCTCTTTTAAGGATGGCAATGAAAGCCGAGCTTGGGACTTTGTGAAAAAACTACATCACAGAATGGAGGGGTGGCTGGAGCGAGACTAAAAGACAAGGGGAAAAAGGATGCAGATGGAGAAAAGTTGCCAGGATGTCAAATTGGAACAACATGAGCACATTCCCCCTAATAACATGGAGCACAAACTGAGAATGAGACGCAGTGACACAGAGGCAGGGAGGGTGGCAGTGACTGAAAAAAAAAAAAAAAAAAACCCTGACAGAAAAGCACATCTACCAGAAGGAATGATGGCGTTGTTAGTGGTTTGTGAACCAGATGAAACATTTTAACCAATTTGATTGTTTGTGAAAGAAATCATTCTGATCGAAACCCCAATTGCTGCCAACTGGCCGCCTGGTGTGCCTCAGGGTAATACAGCCTGACGTGTTGGGGTAAGAGGAGAGGCTTTAGAGGCAGGAGGAGCAGATGGGGGAGGTCAGCGGCTGCCTCACAACTTCAAACACAGGGAAGTGTAAAAACAGACTATTTTAGGGGCTAAAACAACTAACGGCAGGATTAGAGGAAGTCCACTAAGTGGCCTTGGGCTGCAGACGAGCTGAGGCAAAGAAAGAAACCTCTTCCCATAATTCTGACTTTTTTTTTTTTACTCTGAAATAGTTTCTATGGTATTCTCGGACTCTGGTGACCCCCACAGGTCTGTCGTTTGTGGTGTTAAAATAAATAAGAATGCAGTCCATAAAGTACAGTCCATTACACAAAGGAAAAGGCATAAAGAGCCCAAAGACGTTACACATGCTGTTTATAAAAACCTCAATTCTCATTTATTGTTACTGAGAACACAAATATAACATTACTATTTTAAAGTCAAAAGGAGCTACAACAATATTTTCCATCTTTTCTCATTTTTCTCTCTGAATATAAATACATATAATCTTTATTATTATCATCATATATACATATATTATATAGTAAAACATTTTACATACTATAACAAACTATATATTACATTATATTTATGAATAACTTATTATTCAGGGTTCTTGCAAGAATCACCAAGTTACATTTTCCACTTTTTTTTAGACCATTATGAGAAAAATTTTAGACCAACATCCAGACCCCCTCAAATAAAAAGACAATCTTATTTTATTATCATGAAAAAGTCTAAATTATGAGATAAGTCAAAATCAAGAGATAAAAAGTCAACATTATGAGTTGCAGCTGTGCACCTGCACAAAGCAGACGCAAACACTGTCCAACAACTGATGAAAGTAGTTTGTTAAGGTGCACAGCTGTGACAGTAACAACACGCATTGATCACTATTGAGAGAAAGTAGTTCCAAGCAATTACGAGCCGTGAGTTTTTGTTATGTAAATAAATCACTCGTTCCAACACATACTGTTTTGAGAAGAAACATGTTGTATTTTGTTGACCCCTGGAAACCTGCCGGGACTACTTTGGCTTTGACCAAAACCGGACCAGAACTGGGCTCACAGGACACTGTGGGGGGTAAGTCAGTGTGGGTGCACCAGAGTAAAGACACTGATGACAAACACATTAAAATAGTGAACTATCCCTTTAAAGCTCATTTGTTGTTTAATTATTAACAGGTAATGAGAAGGAGTAGAATATTCTGTAAACAGTCACCACTGCTTCCCTGTTTAATGAAGGAAAAAAAAAAAAAAAAGTTTCCAGGAACCAAAGAACAACTGAACCTGCACCTTGGTCCATCTGTAATCACTCAACAGATAAACACATGAATTTGTGTGTTTTCAGATTCTGGTGGAGGGTGAACCGGCTGCGCTTCTGGTGGTCTGCAATCTGATTCTTATCAAACAACATACTAGAAAAACAACAACAACAACCCACTGAAGACAACGCAGGGACACACATTGCTTCACAGATGTGGGTGTTCTTTCATTTACAAAACAGGAAAATAACATTATTTTACTAATATTTTTAATGTAATTAAATGTGTGTATTTGTAAATCCACTGGTGTCTTTAAGTTGTGATGCACATAAATGATCAATTTAAGTGTAACATTGCACTTATTTTTCAGGTTAATATTTTGGTTCATATTGTCACATATTTGTTATACTTTGACTCAGTTTCATTTTATTCAACTGTACAGAAACTGTGTTCCAATGTGTACGAGAAAGAAAAAAGGAAATGAATACTATGTCTGACCTTGAATTTCGACACTGTACTCCCAAAAACGGAAAAATAAATAAATATTTTTGTTCATGTTATGTTAAAGTACAGTTCATAGACGTAAACATTTTCATTGTGGAATATGACTTTTTTTGCTCAAAAACACAGAAAACTTCAGAGTTGATATCATTTATACATTTTTTTTTAGCCTATTATTTATATTATTTTAATGGTTCGGCCCATTTTATATTATATTAGGCTGAATGTGACCCCTGAATTAAAATGAGTTTGACACCTCTGTATTAAAGTCAGCAAAGCATAAATGTAAATTTGTTAAAAAAAAAAAATTAATAAAACATCAGATTAAATGATGAATGAATCATACTTTGCAAAAATGTCTTTGGCTGTGTTTATAGCACTGGGCCAAAAACTTAAGCTGCCGTTAGCTTTGTTGTTACTGCAGAGTTGACATGAGGATAGATATTAAATTATCACCTCTTTTCTTTAGACACATCAAGAAATTATGTGCACAGCCATAAAAGATGTGTGTAAAACAAATGGGTGACAATGGTTAATTATTTACTGTGAAAAGAAGCAGAACAATTAGAAACATCTGACATGTGTTGAATGAAAACTAATAAGATACAAGAAAGAAATGGAAATTTGATACGCTTTCTTTTCTTCTGTTAATTGCACATACATGCTCTGACTAATACAAAGGGGTAGGACTAGATAAGTTTTATTAACTTCATCCTACACCCTTTCGAACAAAGTACAATTATTTAGGATGCCAAAGAGCTGTCGCTTTCATTTCTGCTTAAAACACTATGTACATTTACTTGTTTTGTTTTTACCAGTTCGAACAAACAAATAAATGAATGAATAGGACATCACAAAACTAGACAAAAGTAGCTGTCAGAAGTGATAGTGAGGGGTATATCCCCAGACACCCCCAATCAATAACCAGACAGCTATAAAGTCATGACATGAGCCATCTTCCAGGTTGTGATCTTTCATTTGCACTTGATTTAAAGTCACTCAGACAAAAATGAACTAAAGTGTTTAATGTAAAAATGGAAAATTGTCCCAAATTACATCAGTTCTTCATCTCCATGATATTGATTGATGTGGAAAACGTAGCATTTCTAAACCAAATATCTTTCAACTTATCTGTTAACAGGAAGGATGGCACAAACAATCCTTTTTTTAGTCCTGAAGCTCCACCTAGTGGCAAAATGTGGAACCACACAAGTATAACTTTATGACATAACATGCTGAGACCATTACTGCTCATTTCCACTTGATTTGAGGTCATTGGGACAAATAGTTCCAAAAAGATATGGTGAAAACTGTGATTTTACAGTAATGAAGCTCCACCTGGTGGCAAAATCTTTAACCAGGACCCTCAGAGGTCATGGCGTGAGGCATCCCCAGGTCATGACTGTTCATTTGCACTTGATTTAAAGTCAGACAAATAATTCCAGAGATATTAACAAAAGAGTTTTAGTGATTTAAAACTTCTGTGCAGCCATTTGCGGGAAATCTAGAAATGGTAAATCATCTAAAAATTTAATTTCCCCAAGTTCTCATGTTAAAACAAAGGATATCCAGGGGCAGCAGCCAGACTGTTGTTAGTGTTGTTGCCCATTTTTCATTTTAGTCTTTTGTCAAAGTTAATTCTTATTCTTAGTCACTTTTAGTCTTTCACAAATAATTTTTGTTAGTCATATTTTAGTCGACTAAAAGTGTCAACATTTTAGTCGACTAAAAGTGTCAACATTTTAGTCGACTAAAAGTGTCAACATTTTAGTCGACTAAAAGTGTCAACATTTTAGTCGACTAAAACTCTCAACATTTTAGTCGACTAAAAGTGTCAACATTTTAGTCGACTAAAACTCTCAACATTTTAGTCGTCTTTTAGTCAGCCGTTAACACAAGGTATTTTAGTCCAGTTTTAGTCCAAACATGTCAGTCTTTTCTATTTATTTCAGGAATATTCTTATGTATTAATTCCAGTTGAGTTATTTTCTACAACTAACATTGATTACATGTCTTGATTAAATTGACTTGAATGAATAAAGCAGGACGTTGGGAAATAGTCAAAGTTGAGTTGACGGGTCATGATGACGTCACATTGTCAGCGGAGGAATAACAGGGACACACGTCTGTCCATCAATGAGCAACTGGTATTAAAGTTCACTGCAACATAATGTCCACTGACAAGACACAAGCATCAGCATTTTAACCCCAAGAAAACAAAGGCTAACATTAGCAAAGAGGTTTCTGTTAAATTTAACTGAACAACATCAGTAGGTGAACATACGTCTGCATTTGGTCTGGACCCACGGCTCTAAAACCAGTCTGTCCAGACGTCTGAGACTGAGAAATGCTTATGTGGGGTCATTAGTTCTTTACTAAACCAACAAAACAACTACTAGCATCACACTTTTGCACAAATCTGTACATTGACATAACACACCTGATTAAAGGTTTTAAAGTGAAGTTCTTTGAAGATCGCATCACGGTCCTCTACTGGTACCCATCCCATTGATCTGAGCTCCATCAGCACCTGCTCCCGTTCAGCTGGAGAAAGCCAGTGAGGATCTGATGACTGCAGACAAACACACAAATAAGCATCCATCATCCACTCAAATGTTAGTGCAACATTCTTACATGTCTGTTACCGACGTTGAAATAGTGACAGAAGGAAACGATTAGGGCTGCACGATATTAGAAAAAACTGACAATGCGATTTTTTTAAACCCTGCATGCCATGTATATTGCAATGAGAAAAACTACTCAGGAGTATATAACAGTTGTGTGGTGCCAAAGCAACAGCCAAACAGGTTAAGGGTCGACACAGAACATACGTTTCTGTGGCATTGTTGTTGTAGCCAAAATAATTAAAATGAATAAAAAATAAGTAAATAAAATGTTTAAATAAAAACAAAATACAAATAAATAAATAAGACAAATAAATGCAGATAGTGGTATAAAAAATGTAAAAATATATACAAATTAATAAAACAAAAATAATTGCAGGACGTGCGATGTGACAATATTGTGCACAAGTACATTGTGATGTCGATACTTGTATAAAACAACAATAATGTGCAGCTCCAGAACAAATACACAATTCTAAAATATCAACCAGTTGCACTTATGTATATTTTATTCATATTTCATGGTATTACATTAACCCGTAAAGGGACTACAGGCGTAAATTAGCAGGAAATGCTACAACCTGGTACAGGCATCTCTCCTTCACCACAATGGTTAATGTTTATATGTACATTGTCTCTTTTTAAAAAATAAAATAAACTTAAATAAATTGTCCACGACACAGATTCAGTTTTTCCTCTGATGTGCAGCCATATGCCTCTGTGTCCACAAGGTGTCAGACTAACACCAGGAATCAGTGCTGACCTGGTGCTGACCTTTGCTTTATTATAACCCAGAAAAAACAATTGTATTGTTTAAATCACCTTTGGTTGTAGTCATGGTACCAGGATATTGACATGCATCTGAATTTAATAACTGCGCCTTAAGCTAAATTTCACATGGATCACTTAAAAATACATTAAATCAAAAAAAAGTGTTCCTATAAGGGATGGGGCACTTAATTCAGCGACAAAATAAACATAAGAAAAACGTTGTTTACAATTCAAATAAGCAAAACTACGTGTGATCAAATCGAAGCAAAGATAGATAAAATACACAGAACAAATAATGTTGAAATATTAACTAAAGCTACAAAATTGGAAAACAATATATATATATATATATATATAGTAAATTACAAGTACAAGAATCAATGGACATTCAGCCATTCCAGTGCCAGAGTCCACCTCAAAATGGATGAGACAGACGTGGTAAAAAATTCTATTTGTGGGGAAAAACAAATAATTATGACTAACCCCCACAAATGTAATACAGAAATGTGCAGCGATTAATGTCATAACTCCCACAAGTGTAATAATCTGCAAATGCAATAACAAATATTCAGATTTTAACGAAACAACTCCTACAAATGTCATAATCTGCAAATAGAATTTAAAAAATTGTAGATTTTTATATAACTTCCACAAAAGTAATAGTCTGCAAATGTAATAAAAATGTGAATATTTTAACGTAATAATCCCATAAATGTAGTAACCTTTCCATAAATATGACAGCAGTCACCTACCAACTTGTGGGGTGGTAAAAATTGTGACCTTTCAGAATTGAAATTATTTTCTACATAAACAGATATTACATTTATGGAAAACTTATTACATTTGTGGAGTTATTACGTTAAAAGCTGCAAATTGTGATAACATTTGCGGGTTGTAAAGGTTGTGGGGTAAACACGTGTCTACTGAAATATTCAGAACAGCTGTTTGTTTGTAGCTTTAATAAGAAGCTGAACTTAAGAGGCTAATGCTAACAGCTAAACTGACCATGGTGTTGTTCCGGGTAAGTGACGGTAGCAGCAGCCCGCTCAGCCTGGACAGACGGCCGCGGGGCCAAGAGGAGCTGGTCCTCAGGGTAAATAAGAACCCAGACATGGTAACAGCCTCACTAGTTGTCCAGCTGTCTGTCTGTCTGTGAGTGTGCTCGTGCTCCTTACTGTGGTCCTCCGTCTGTTTGTTTACGGCTGTTCAACTCACCGCCTGATCAGAAACTGTGATCCTTCTATTTATTTATTTTATTGGAACTTAATAACATACAATATAATATACAGACTCTTAAAGAGGACATTTCAATTACTGCAAAAAAAATAAATAAAATAAATCAAGAATAATTTCAAAGAACATAAGGAGCATGTAAACTGCCTGTGTGGGCCTGGAAGCAAAGGTTATAGTGACTCAAAATCATATTTCTTAATATCACATAGCAAACTGGTTCGTGGTTTATCTTCATTTGTTTAATTTAGAGATCCACTTTCACTTTTTGAATACAACTGAAAGAAAATTTCAAAGCGTTTTACATGTATGGGTTAGGGTTATACATATGTGTGTGTGTCTACAAAATATAGTTTCTTACTTATTATATTTATGGATATGAATGTTTTGATGTCTTACCTTACTCACCCTTGTGTTTTTGTCTATTTGAAGGTGGCTTTATTGCTAAACAATTTCTAATAAAGTAATAAACTTCATATGGAAATCCAAGTCTAACTAGGAAAGCACTCAGAGTGCAGACTCCACTAAGGCAGATAAAGGCCCCTCTCCACTGATCATCACCTGACAGACGGATTAATGCCGGAAAAAATACATTATAATAGGCATAATCAGGTGGCCCTTTTTTGAAAACGAATCATCAATCGAGTGACAGTTCAGTTGTATGTGCTACCAAAGCCATTTGCTTTGAAAGTGCCACTGATATTGTAGTCATTCATGGTATCCATTGGTCAGGTCGTGGTAGACTCGTGGTAGCAACTCCCACAGGTAGGATTGATATTCTGCTTTTTGTGTGATAGTCTCTCTGTGACACTGAGGCCCGTCCAAACATGACCGTTTTCGAGTGAATCAAAAACTCTTTGTTATCATTTGGGCCTCGCATCTCCACATTAACGGCATCTGGGGTGCCCCAAACAGAAATCTTTTGAAAACTGGTTTCAGATGGGACAACAGAGTCGATTTGTTCCTGTCATGACGGGTCTAACAGAGTGAAGAGTGAAACGTCTTTCGTTGTTTGTGTCCGATGTGGTTTCGCGCCATCACTTCCACAGACCACTAAATGCAGCACAAGGTGCGAACACGTACCTGTCAACTTTACAGCAAAAGCCCTGGCTTTAATAAGGAGGAGACGAGCAGCACGAAAAAGAGGATGTGTGCCCATCCAGTTTTTATGGCAAGGCAGGAGTTGGGGGCTGGTCCGGGAGTTATATTCTCACAATGGCCGCTTTAAGGTGAAGCTGCTTCCGGTTAACAAGGGAGCAGTTTGGCTGCCTGTTGGAGAGAGTTTAAGCTCGGGAAACTGGGACACAGTGTTTATGAGCTGCTCATCCATTATGACCATTTGCAGTCTATGATTACGAGTCATAAGTTATCGGTCACCCAACAACTTCTCTCTTATGGAGAGGATAAGTCGCGCCCTTCTACTTCCGGTTCGTAGGTACTTCGCTCACTAAAAATTTGAATGAAGTGAAGTCAAACTAAATTCTGATTCCTTTTGACAAGTGCTCTGAAATGTACATCTGCTAGCGGTTAATAATAAATATTTGATATGGCATAGGTAGACCACCCGTTTTTGTTGGGAAGCAAATGCAACGTTAGGTTTTATATTAGTAAGAGACTACAATAAGTCACGTATCTGACGTCACACTCCACTCGGCATGGTGTGGAGTCTGTAGTGACGTCACATACGCGCCAGGCGTGGAGGCAAATTATTAATGGGTTTTATTTGCAAGTGAATCAGCTGTTGGTTTACAGAAGCAGTTGAAACACACATAAATATTTGTCAATATTTACAACATGTGTGTGATTCAGGGCACATGACAAACCAGATACTATTTTAGCATTTTATTTACTATTAAATACCATTTGTTCATGTTTTCAATCTCAGGCCCCATGAGCCTCCCGGAAAGGGTGGAGACTTAAACTCCCCGTTGGACGTGCCAGGATGTTGTCACAACGCACTGCGCCCAAATTAAACATTTCTCAACTCCTGCGTGCCGCTCAGATCTGCGCCCTTGCGTCGTGGTAGCATATGGTCTTGTGACAAAGTGGCGCAGTCACATTTTCACCGTAATTTCCCATTCATGTTCAAATTGCATCTGGAGTACAGTACACACCGCCACAACTCAAGGAGCAGTCTCACAAAATGGCTAAAGTGATACAAAACTGAACTATGCAAAATGTAAACAAACTGAACATGAGTAGTGAAAACAGTGAATACAATATCAGATGGTGTGTAGTGTAGTGTGTGCATAAACGGTTAGTTCTGTGCTGCTGCCCGCATACGATTGATCTGTTCATACATTTCAAAGATGATGGCCCTGGAGACACCGTCCATGAAGTCAACCAGACTCTTCCTCAGCATGTCCGCCATGAACAAGACAAAAGAAGAACAGTCATCCTGCACCACAAGCATCTGTCGACTTTCCACCAGTTGCTCCAGGTGTGACTGCAAATCTGTTTCTTCAGTGCGCTTCCTCTTGCTCTGTCTCGCTGGCTGCACAGAGGGTGTAGAATGGACCAATCAGAGGTCTCTTTTCTCGTCTTCACCGCGACACTGTCTGCTACATTTCTGCGATGTTGTTACATTTTTGGAGAGGTGCACGAAATTCTCTGCGTATGGGGCAAAAGAGTATGAGACGTACCGGTGACACGGCAAACAACTTGGCTTTGGAGTATAAACAGGCCTTAAATAGGCCCAGGCACAATGGCTTTGCCACTTTCTCCAATCAGTGTGGAAGCACCTAAAGGTGTGGGTTACAGCAATAACTGATTTATTAAAAATTGAGGAAAAATTTATTCCGTTTGTGCTGCTTGAGTCGCTACAATATTCTCAGTATGTGATGTGTGAAACCAACATGTCTGTTAAAAATGTCTTTTACCATCAGATATGATTCTGCTGCTACAAACATTAGCACAAATCCTTGGAAAAGTAGCTTCACCTTACCATATCAACATAAAATGGACTCAACTCAGACCATCTATATTCATATTTATTCTTTAATTTAGACACAGAGAAGACATCTGCAGGAGGATGTTTTACCAACTAGTTTAACTCCCTGCAAATTGAAGAAAATGTGAATAGAATCCACATGATGGTTTGTTGTTTGTCTCTGAATTAGAGGTGAAAATTGTGGATCAATTCACTTCTCACCTGTTTCAGAGACCAGAATACACCATCACCATTACTATTATATATATATTTTTTAATAAAAATTAGACACCATTATGAACATGAAGTAGTTTGTTCAGCAAACACATGAGAATTTTGCAAATGACCAAATGTGCAGACTCTGTAGGTTATCCAACAAAAATGTACATCTAATGACGTGTAGTTTGTATTTTCAGTCTTGATGCTCATGCTCCTGTCCTGGTATGAGCCAGCGGATGCTGTCTGTCCGCAGGATGGCATACATTGTGAAGCCAGTGATGAAAAGGACAGAGAAGACCAGCAACCAATCAATGTTCTTCACAGCAATGCTAGAGAGTGGACCAAGGCGGTCTGCTTCTGTCACATTTCTGTCTGGACCAGCTTCGATCCCTGCAGCACAAAAATATTATTTCATCAACTTGTGTATAGTACAGAACCCTAACTAAGTTCAGACAAGGCACAACCCAAATACTTCTCAGTCGTACCAACATGGAAACAGTAATATACTGTTGTGGAGGGTGGGAGCTAACTAACTAAACTTTAAATAAACAAACACATAAGTAGTTAAATGTTTACATTTCTGTTTTCTCAGGTAGCCCTCGTCAATGGGGAAGTGAAACTGTTCTACTGCGCTCTTCACTGCCACCACACGCCTTTAAGACATTTTTTTTTTACAAAACTTGTGGGTTGCTGTAAGTGTAAGTATTTTTTGGTTTGAAAAATGAAAAATTGCATATTGAACCTTTGAAAAAAAAAAAAAAAAAAAAGGTCATTTAATAAAAACAATGACTGCAATGGTAGGCCTGTGTTCTGTGACATAAAAAGGACTGTTGTGATCAGGGGGTCCTGGTACCTTAAGCTATGCTATCACTGGTGGTATACGTGCTCCCTTTCAGTGGTACATAGAGGAATATTTTAAATTAATATTTTAAAATAAGCAATAAAATAACAGTGTTTATGTCGACTGAATCATTTTGATACACAACCTGGTCAATGAAGTCCCCACTGGGATCTAACAACATAAATGGGTAATGGGACCTTCCATTGGATAATTACTGAAGTGAGCAGGACTGGACCATAAAGACTGCACCACAGAGCAAAGTGAATTTGGCATGTGGTCTTATCTGTCCAGTGTTTCCACTAGCATATATGAAGTACCGTGGTACCTCAATTTACGAAATCCCCAGCTAACAAATAATCCAAATTATGAAAAACTTTTACGTCAAATTTTCATCTCTGAATACGAAAGAAAATTAAATTGCGAAACAAACATGAAACCCTCAAGATGTAAATACAGTACTGTATGTAGCATCCCATTGGCTATGAGGGAGCTACCCATGATACTTTTGGTGACCTTTGACCCTCATTTATCACAGAGTTACTGTTGTTTGGTGAGTTTTTCCCAGTGTGTTCATTTAAACTTTATTACAGAACGTATTTATTATTCATCATGAGCCCAAAGAAAGTGATTCTGGTGAGAATGAAAAGAAGAAGTGGCTGCGTTATTAACAGAAGTGAAACAGGAGATGATAAAAAAAAGGAGGAGGAGCCATCATTCCATCAGCACCAATAAAAGACATGCTGGACACATTTCATCAACTTTCTGAATTTACCCCAAAAATTAATGGTACGAAGCCACTTCTGGAACAAATTAATTTTGTAAGTTGAGGTACCACTGTATTTCCATTTGTCTGTACCTGTCTGATTAACAAGGAAGGACATAAGTGTCTCCAGTGTCCTCTCTGTGTGATTGAAACGGGCCATGGGTTTGGCTCCTTGGAACAGCAGGATGTTGGGAACCGCCACCGTCCCAAACCTCGTGGAAAGGCTGCCAAGAGACAAGGGACAACTCATGATATAATTTAAGTTACTCCAGCATCCCTGATATCATTCAGTCAATATGAGACAAAACTCCACAGAATTTATCATCATGCACTTTCAATGATTTAGATTTAGTTATCTTTGTAGCCTGTATTTAACACTGCTCCAGTGATGGTCTACATTTACAGTTTATTTTAAGGTGTTTATAATGGTGCTTATGGAATGGAATAAACTTTATTGACCTCTTACAGGAAATTCATTATCTATAAATATAAATATATGTAAATACAATCCTGTTTTACAGCATACCATCTTTATGGTATGCTTTATCTTTATATAGCCCTACATGTTCTTTAAATGCTGGCATAGTGTCACTATTTTCACTTGTAGTTGGAAAATTACAATATGATTGACCTATCAACGTGTTAAATTAATATTATCATTTTTAATGTATAAGTCTTAGTTCTGTGAGTGTTTTACAAAGCTGCAGATGGATAAGTGTTAAAGGACAGCAGCTGAAAGTCAATAATTCTGCAATAGACATTCCAGTTTTGTTTACAGAAACTAGTAAGAGTAATATAACTTTATATATATATCCAATGTCTTTTTCATACCTTTGAGGAATTATTAACTCTTAAATTGTGTTAATCTTTCGATGTGCTTTGTTTTAAACAGTGTCCTCTGTGACCTTGGTATGTGTGAGAAAATCTTTAATTAACCATTGTATTTGTCCAATCTTAGACTAACCAGAACCATGTAAATTAGGGTCATCATTTTTTAAATAAAAGAGTAGGCAAGGAAGAAAGGAAAGGTGAGCAGACTAACTGATCTGTTTTCTTTTTATTCAGTCTCATTTATGTTTGGGTTTCTTTTCTGATGCTTAGAAAGACCTCAGACTTAACTTTTGACTTATATTTAAACTGCCTTGGAGGCTTGGTTGGGGGTTCAAAACCCCATGAAGCATTTACAGGTAATGAAATGAAATAATAATAATCACACTGAACAGAATTATATTCTCTGAATTACAATGTTGGATAGATTAACATTTAATAAATACAGAATTCATATAATAGAATGTAATAGAATAGAATAGAAGAGAAGTACTTTATTGATCCCACAATTGGGAAATTTCCAATTATGGGAATATAAAATATATAATGTGTGCTTAGTCATAAATGCTGCACACTATAGTTTTAAAGCTAATTAATAGGATTTCGTGATATTAGTTAAACCAAGACAAAAATAACAAGGCCAATCTCTGAATGTTCCTTTAAAGAGAATCGATTTTTACTAAGAAAGAAAAACACCTGCTGTGCTGAGAGGCATCCAGTGCCAAGAAGTGCATACTGGGAAACACTCGAGGCAGGGCATTGAAGTGTGGTGCCAGGGTGGCTGAAAACTGGCACCAGGTGGTAAAAAACAGCACCACAGAGCACTCTGTACTGTTCGCATTCAGGAAATCTGTTA
The DNA here is from genome assembly GCA_020466265.1 of Siphamia tubifer. Classification (NCBI taxonomy): domain Eukaryota; kingdom Metazoa; phylum Chordata; class Actinopteri; order Kurtiformes; family Apogonidae; genus Siphamia; species Siphamia tubifer. The sequence continues at coordinate 3,551,754 of CM035796.1, forward strand.
AGTCCTGAAAGAAAGGAGGGATAAGAAAGAGTGAGGACTGGATTTAAGTCTTACCTGAAAACAGAAAAATGGAAATATTCATTGAGCTGTTAAACCGTTAATCTTAGCATAAGCTTCTATTTGATGATCAAACCTAATTTCTCTCCTTAAGTAAAGAAATGTGTTTTTTTCCTGCTTATAATACTATATATTTACAGTACATATCAAAGACTGACACAAAACTGGGGTAAAAGAGCGAAAGGATGACCAAATTAATAAGGCTTACACTGTCCAGATATTCAACAAACACTGGTCCTTTGAAATAAACAGAACTGGGCCAAAATCCTTCTACACTTCTTCATTATGAAGGAATCAACTGCAAAAGGGTTGATAAAAATCTGAGAAACTGTAGAAATTTTATCTGCCTTACATTGCAATTTGAATTGTGTCCTTGATCTAATATTGTGCTGTATAGGACTGTCTTCTACTAAATTTGCACTTGTTGCTTCATAGTGATTGTAATTAATCTCACCCAACATTGGTTGGGAGAGATTATTGTAATCATTTTGTGTGTGTGTGTGTGTGTGTGTGTGTCCGCAGAGACATATCATGCTATAACTCAATGAATACTTGAGATATCACCATGAAATTACATGAGCACATACATATAGCTAATGCGCATCAGATGCAATGATCCATTTAAGTAAAGGTCAAAGGTCAAGGTCACAATTAAATAAAAGGTCAAAATCACCTTATCAGTCATAACTCAAGAACGGAGGGTCACAGAACTTTCAGATTGGTACCAAACGATGCAGAATGAAGATTTATACAATTCTCATGATTGGTGTTATCATCTACGACCAATAGTTTTTGAGATCTCTGGAGGTCAAAGGTGACATATCGCATAATTAACTTGTGTAACACTGTTTGTGTGTGTCAAGCATAGACATATCACACTATAACTTAATCAATACTGGATATATTCTAATATTACACACACTGACGCATATATACATATAACAAATGTATCAATATTACTAAAGGTCAAAAGTCAAGGTTACATTTAGCAGAAAGGTCAAAATCATATGATTGGCTCTAATTCAAGAACAGGTTGTCATAAAAACTTGATTGGCAAAAAAATAGGGGCAAGAATAGGCATTTTCTGAATACTTGTTTTCTAAATTTTGACTTGTTGCACTAGTTTTTATATTGTATTTCTTACATTTATATTGAAACTTGCACTGAAATGGGGAGATGCTCTAATTTTGTGATATATATGATGTACATTGACAATAAATAGCATTCTATTCTATTCTAAGCACTTGGGAAATACTTTTAAAACAATTCTATCTTTATAATGAATGTAAGGGGGCTAATAACTTGGCCCTTAACTGTATACATATTGTTACCTGTGTAGCATTGAGGATCTGAACTGTGAAGGAGTCCATTCCTGTAGTGTTCCTCTTATCACAGTTGACCTTGTACATCTTTGCAGTCTCTGTAATGTTTTGCTCGTCAGTTGCGAGAACGTCTGCATGTACCATTTCCAGAGCAACCTGGAAAAAAATATGAATGAAGTGTTAGCAGGGGTCTTTGTGCTGATATTTAAAGGATCATCAACATGTTACAACAGTGGTCTAAACCAGAAGGGTTTTTATGCTCAGGAAAGTCTCTGCAGATTGACATGGTTACATACAGGTTTGGCAAACTCCACTATCTGCTGTAATATGGCTTAGAGTTAACAGAGTTGTTTGTCTAGTTCTTGGGCAGTGTCGAGTACAGGGCACACAAAAAGTACATCTGCAAAATTATCTCAGGATGCTCAAGTTGCTTTGATGTATCTTATGTGAAATGGGGAGGTGCACCATGGTATTAAAATGACTAAATCTCTAAAAGAGAAAACATATCTTAGTCAAAACTTTCAGTTTGCAATTGCAGCTCTGAAGGGAGTTTGTCTTTTCACATTATGAGAGAAATGTTCCCCATGGAAACACACAGAAAAAGGAAAGATTAGTCATAAACCCATATGGATTTTCTGGGGCCAATACACATTTCTTTATTTCTTTATTTTTTTACATCAGCCTGAGCCAATGACCAATACAGGCTGCCAATAATAAATGTAAGGTGATATATCTAAGATGATATTTGTAGCTGATACTGATATTCTTTCTCTGTCAAATGATAACAAATGTCAGAAAAAATTTTTTAAAGGAAATATTTATTGAACAAAAGTAATAATTAAACTGTAGAATGTTCATTATGTCTTACTGTTAAATTAAGTTAGTAGTAGTGAGAAACACCTACACATATGTCTCAGATAAAAGAAAATACTAACTTAATTTAGTAACAATTAAATTGTGGGTAAAAAAAAAGGAGAAGTAAAAAAGGTAGTACATGTAACATAAACATTTCACATAATACAATTTACATTCATATAAAATCCAAAAGTGTTCAGAACACTTAATTCCTAAAGTTAATTCTTTCTAAAATAAACAATGACAACAATGTTCCGTCATGGTGTCAAACTGAAATATTCCTTCCACCCAGTTCAGACAGAATATGAGTCATAAACTACATAACAGCAACTTGCTTTTAATAAATATTTACAACTTGCATGGTAACACACCATCACATGACCCACTGACGCTGTAAACTACAAGTCATAGTCGGCACCAACTGTCCCCACGTAACAATGTGCATGCGGGTTCAAAACATGCAACACTATTAAAACTTACTTAGTATTTCTAGGTTTATGTGCAATGACTATGAAAGTTTTGAATACTATGTGAAAAAAATACATTATACAATTTACTCTTCCCTCACATTTTATTAATTATATGAATAATCTCTTTAGTTTTACTTCAATAATTCCAGGTGTGATATTTACAACTAGAAAACAACAAATTGTGACTGTTAACCTAATATATATCACTACATCACAAAATAATAGACTCCAACAGCACAGACCTCAGTGAAGCAGCACCAGTCTCCCAAGGTTTAGATCTGGATGTTCATAACTTATGTGTAAACTAATGTTCCGTGTTCGCTCACAATTTATTTTATCAGCCATTAAAAATCCCTTAGAGGGTTTAAAGAAATTCAAAGAAATCCTCAGTTGCATTTTTCAGATATGTCCATTTCAATATTCGACCACGTATAACGTTATGTGACGTCGCACAATGACCAAATGTCACATGTTAGATCTAATGTTAAAGATGAAGCACAAGATATTGTCTGATTTAACTAAATATGTCAATAACCTGCTTTAAGGTAAAGGTCATACATTTACCAAATATACCATTGGTGCGACGTCATATGACGTCTTTACGTGACGTCATGGAGCCTATTGGTGGAGAAAATAGATTTTATATTGTACATTTGTTTGTCTCTTTTACATGCAATTACATGCAAATGAGAGTTTAAGTTCACTTTATTATGAAGTATTTTCATTTAAAGGCTCCTATTTGTGTTGTGTGCAGATAAATGTCACAGTTTACATCCCAAAGTCTGGTTCAAATATATTACTGCTGAATAAATCTGAACTGACTCACATATGATGTGCTTTTTTTGGGAAATATGGCTCCTGATATGATCTGTAGGATCATCATTCAGCTTTTTCACCTGGTCTGGTGTTTAATAAAAAAGCAAGAATCGCAATTTAAATCAAATTGGGACCCAAAATTTTTTTTAAAGAATCGAATCACCATAAAAGCATATCATCCCAGCCCTAATAAACAATAGTTTTACAAACCATATTCAATGTTAGATACTACCTTTTTCAATTTGTATAAAAGAAGACTCTCCCCCAATATTCTTCTTTAATGCTAAAATCAGCTAAAAATTTAACTGATACTGTTTAATTCCTAAAAAGTACACTAAGCTGATGGCAATACCGAAGTGAAACATGAAATAAATGAAATACTAGTTATAAGTGGATAAATAAAAAATAAACTAATGCATGTTTAAAAACAAAACATCTACCAATTCTGGAAATTGTGCACAAAACAAGTATCGACCTGCTGTGATGATTCTGTGTTCTTGTCATTCAGTGACAGTCCTTCAGGGTTCAGACTGGGTGAAGCACACTGGCCCTCATCACAGGGGGGGGAGAAACCTGTCTGGTAGTTCTTCACATTTTTAGGGAAGAGAGACTCAATGTCAGAAGGATTAATGGGGGCATCGGTCCCCATCACAGCATCTGCAATCTCAGCTGTCTTGAACTGCCTCTTTGGCAAAAAGTCCTGCTCTTCAGACTCCACAAATTTGGGGATGTTCTCCAAGTCCGACACGACATCATCTGCTGACTGGAACTGCAGTAGCTCATCATTGTCTGGAAACATGAACAATACATGAATCTGTGCACATGCATGAGACCTTTTTCAAGTACTGCTTGAAACAGCACAACAAAAAGGACAATAAAAGAGTAAAGGTTAAAGCAGCTCATGACATTTGTCACCATTTTTTTTCAATAAAATCTATAATATCTGAGTGATGGCCGAAGACTCTGTTAGTGTTTCTGTGATTACATACCTGAATTTCTTCCCTCACGGTAAACAACTTCAAAGTTGACTCCATCACAATTAATCTGTCAGCTACAAAGTTGTTCACCATGAGGGAAGTGATTCAGGTACATAATCATGGAAAGACTAACTTAGGCCTTCACTGAGGTTTCACAGATTTCATGAAAAAATGTTCATGAACATCATAGGATGCTTTAATGTCTGTGGGGAAAAAAAAAATCTGAAAAATTATTCTGTTATATTCTTCAAGTATACAATGTAGGAAAATCATTACAATACTTTGCAGCTTAAAAAAAATGCAATTTGACTCATTATTGCTCATGTCAATCATAACCATAAAGCTTTGGATTACATTATGGACCTTACACTTGCAAATAGGAATATTTCCCAAGTACTATTCTTTCAACTGAATTTGAGAATCGATGAGTTTGCCTTTATGACATGGAAAATGGGTGAATGTACACTATTTTAAAGAACTGCCCCTTTTGCATACATCTATTCTTCATTATGTTTACATGCATTACATTCATATATACATGTGAATATATATATATATATATATATATATATATATATATATATATATATATATATATATATATATATATATATATATATTACTTTTGTACATTTGTATGTTCGACGTGAATAAATGAAATCAACAGTAATTACTCTGTATACATGGATAGAATATCTATGCTCATAATGTTCAATAAAAAGCGAAAAAAGGTTGATTAACATTATTGAAACGATTAATCTTTTTGTTTTGCCAAAGAATTCCATCGTTTATCAAGTCCAGCAGCTTTACTCAACGTTTCAATGTGTAATACAAAGCATCTCCTTGTCTTTTTCTCCCGTCATCTGATAATTCAAAGCTGCATACAGTGAACAACAGTGATGTACCCTCAAAATAAGGGTTTATGTTAGCATCAGCGGGCTAGCTGCACACACACTCTATCTTCCCTAATTTCACCACTATGTGTTCGGTGATATAATGCTAAACAACAGTGCTACGATTCAAAGGGAAACTAAACACTTTGGCTATATTTTGTCGTGTTTTGCTACCGCTGTTAAACTAGTTCACACACATATGTTAATATAATGTATAACGTATACATTAGTAGACATACACACAACATTTAATTAACCGGCACTTACCTTGTGTTCTCGCAGACCTTAATATATTCGAAAGGTACAGCATAAATAATAAAATATTCGAAATGTTAAATCTGTTTAGAACCCCGAGCATGTTTCTGGAGTTCGGCAAAAAGGAACAGTAAAATAAGTATTGGAAAAGAAAAGCATGTATTATAACATGATGTTGTGATAGCGGGAACCAATATTTTAGTTTACAGCGGAACAATTACGCAGTGACACTCTTGACAGTTCCCGGTGGTTTCCGGCGGCCACTTCCGCGCTTCCGATCTGCACTACGCATGCGCATTTCGTTCCACCATCATGGCTGCTAAACAACGGCCACTCCGTTTGAACTAAACCATTATGGCAGACCAAAGTGTTCACATTTCGTATATTTCTCAATGCGTTAAAATGAAGAACACCGTAAAATACGCCTTACGCTGTTCTTAATTTAACGCCTTTACAAATACACGAAATGTGAACATTTTGGCCCGCCATTATGCCCCGATGAAGGCCCTTGGCGGCAACGCGTAGGCTGATGTGTGTTTAACTGCTGCATTGTTTTATTAAATACTTTTTAATATATTTTGTAAATCTCAGAGTGCCTCTGCTTTTTCTTCCTCATGCGAACTTGTGTATTGGAACAGTATTTGGGCTACAACTAGGGTGACCAGATGAGGTTGGTTTAAAAAAAGTCTTTGGTGCCACATGTTTGAGAACCCTGGTCTAAGGACAGGGGATACCTGGCCTGGGATAAACTATCTATTTATCTGAGTGTTTGTTCTTTCCAACCACCTCTGTAAAGCCGTATGAAACGACCTTGTTTTTTTTTTTTTTGGGGGGGGGGGGGGGGGGGGGGGGGGTTGAGGTGTACTCTGGCTGTTGCCCCATCTGTCTGTGTATGTTTGGCTCCAACTCCTGCCATTAGTATATTCATTCAAATTGATTCATATAGTGATAGTATATGATAGAAATATATTATTACATATGTTAAACTTGATTAATTGTTGTATTTGTATCCCTCTACCACTGCCACAATAACAGTAATACAAGTAAATTAAACTATTGACATTATTATTATTATATATTTCAGTGATGTTGTCATTATGTCAGTAATTATCATTTTCCCCTCACTTCCCTTTTCGTTTTCCCCACTAATCATCCATATTATTTAGTTGATCTTCAAATTTGGTATTTTTTAATTATAATGTACTGTTGTCAGTATTGTTGTTGGTCATTACTTTGTTGTTTTTGCTGAGTTTTTTTTTTTTTTTGGGGGGGGGGGGTCTGACTTGTGTCTTGTTTTTCTGTCCACAATGTTCTGTTATTTTTCACTAATAAAATAAAAAATCCTTCTGAATATATTGTTAAATCTCTGTATAGTCAATCTGATGTTATTCAGCATATTAGATAAAATTTGGTTCTAAGATTCTTATTGTTTTCTGTACTTTATTTAATGTTAAATGGAAATGTAATAAGCAGAATCAGCGGTTGTGTTACTTTCAGATTTATTACACAACTTTTGAACATTCCACAACAATCATGCAGGAGTAAAATGGGACTTGTACAAAGCTTTACAGGCTTCGTCAATCACACTTGAGTAATAACTGGGCTTCATATCTTCTCAACAACACAGAAAATGTGAGGTAATATTCTTCAAATCATATTTTACAGATGACAGACCATGTGTTGAAAAAGAAATAACTTGAATTATGGGAAAAACACACAAAGTATTACAGTGTGTCTGATTGGACTTGAAATATTACAGGTGAAAATAACAGCAATGACAGAACATTTGTATCCATTCTGCATTATATTCACTTTTTCATTTATCATTTGTGACAGTATCCCTTTTCCACTGAGCAACAGAGAAATCTGTAAAATGCATCTTTATGGGTCAAAATCCAAACACAAGTGCCTTCTTATGACTACAACAAAATATTTTAAGTGTATAGGAACATATGAGTGCTTGACAGTTTACAGAAAGGTACATAGTTAAACATATGCAACAATAGTGGTCTTTACTGTTATGGTTAAAAAGAGTTCTGTTTTTGGTTTGTTTTTTGTTGTTTTAGGGTTTTTTTTGTTTTGTTTTTTACACGTTTACATCAAGTCTCTTAATAAGAGAGCAAACCAAAAATAACCAAGATACTATACAGGTTCTAATGAAGGGAAATGTCATTTGAATTGTAATTGTAACACAGAACTGGGTTATTAAGTGTAACTCTATTTTTCCTCCTTCAAACTCTGCACCATAACCTAAACATAGAAAAAAAGAACAAAACATTTATAATACAAAACAAACTAAAACAATAAAGTATGTTTAAAATGTTCAGATCGCGTGGCATCCAGGCACCATAAACCATGAGCTCAAGATAAAATAGTGGTTAATTAAGTATCAAATATGGTTACATAAGAATTACATATAAAAGAGAATAACCTCTCCATATAAAAACAATGAAAAAAAATTAATTGTTTACTTACATCCATTATACAGATTAGATGTGACACTTTCAAGATTCTGAACATATACAAACAATCGTAACACCTTTAAAGGTTCAATATGTAAGATTTGTGCATGTTAGCATTAGCTGAGTCCTTTGTAAATTACAGTTTGATGTTGTACGCTATTGCTAACTAGGCCTACAGTATGCAGTCGCCTCCGAATGCTAAAGGAAAATCCCCAAAACGTAATGCTTTCAGTCACCCATCATTTCCACCACTCCTGTCCACCCATTCATAAACATATATATATTAAATAGAAAATATAAAGTGTGCCATGAACACACTGAATTTGGCGGCAATGCATCCATCCGGTCAAAGGTTATGGGCCAGACAAAATTTGGCCATCTTGAAATTGTCAGCCTCCAACACTCAAGGAGTACATGTGCCTGTCCTAGTTAGTAGCCTGGCAAGTCCGACTATGACCTGAATTCATAGTCTGGAGAAGATCCATAGACTGAGCTTAAGCGTACGGGTGGGATCAACAGCTGTCTTTCAAACTGCTCTGCACGTAACAGGTCAGAGCTTGACCAATCAGAGCAAAGAACAATGTGACGTATACATAGTGAAGAAAACAAGTCTAAACTAGCGTCTATCTGGTTGTTTAACATCCTATAGGCTAGGCTAATTAACGTTAACACACCGCTAACAGTGGAGGAAAAATATCCATCCAGGGCCGTTTCCACGCTGCTCTGACCATAAACTCTAAATAAGTTCCTACTTCTTCAACCCTGTCGTCATTGTCCTAAGCCCCGCCCTACAATCTCCAAATGGAGTGTTGTGATTGGACCGGTAACATTTTCCTGGTCCTCTAGTGTCGCTAGATGAACTATTCAGGCAAAAATATTAGTTTGCTGCCAGAGGCGACACGGTGGTGCAGTGGTTAGCACTCAGGCCTTACAGACAGAAGGACCCTGGTTTGATTCTAACACCAGACCTTTCTGTGTGGAGTTTACATGTTCTCCTCGTGTCTGTGTAGGTTTTCTCTGGGTACTGATAGGGCAGGTCTCCCTTGAAAAAAAGATCATTGATCTCAATGGGACACACCTGAGTAAATAAAGGTTAAAAAAAAGAGGCAGGCTAGCTTACTAGGCTACTGTCCTAGAGCATTAGCACACCGAATTTGGTGGCAATTCGCCTACCAATTCAAAAGTTATGGACCACACAAAATTTGGTAATCTTGAAAGTTTTGACCTCTAAATCTCAAAATCTAACCAGTTCATGTCCATATCCTAGAGCATTAGCACACTGAATTCGGGATAATTCCATCCAGCCATTCAAAAGCTATCACATGAAAGACCTTATGCAGTGGCGGATACGGCGGTGGACGCAGAACTATTTTGGGGATGTAATAATTGGAGAAGCAGTGTGGATGTCTAAAATCTAAGCAGTCATAAAACCACTGCCACCCAGCACAAAATAAATTCTAAAACAAAATTTACAAACACACTTGAAATATGGAAATTACATCATGCTGGGAGGCAGTTATTTATGAACTAGTTCATTTTATTTCTAACCTAATAATTAGCAGTGTTACAGATGTACAGATGCAGAGGAAACATGGAACAAGTCTGAAGATGGCAGGAGTCGTGCAGAAAACACAAACCAATGTCAGTCAGAGGTGGGTCATTCCAGGTCCATCAAGTCAAAGTCCTGCCATGTATTAATTCAAATCTGTTTATTTTGATGAGCACATGCCTCATCCAGGTAAATGGGATCATTAGTGCAGTCACCTGTGTTCAGGGAACAGGTTTGAACCAACACATGGCAGGACTTTGACTTGATGGACCTGGAATGACCCACCTCTGATGTCAGCGTACAAACAGAGCTACTGTCAATTCAAACCTACAAACTCACAAAACAGACTCCAACACAAACGTCACATGAAACCGTGAACAAGCGTGAATTTTACAAACTGAAGCTTTAGCCTGTGTACATCGTGTGATCTGGAATTCAAGGACAACTGTCACTGGGATGGACATTCATTTCATTTGTATGCTAACCAGCTAGTTAGGGTTGTAAATTAGTATAACTTAGACATATAAATGAAATATAATACATATAGCCTATATTAGCTAAGGTAACACACAGGAATTTTTACACACTGAACCTTTAATTCAATCATGAGCTCGAAGTGCTTTTTCGTTTACATTTTACACTTTCATGCTGGGGTTATTTTGTAAGATGCCACTTTTTTCATGTTTTTTTACTCAATTAAATAGCATAATGCCTACAGTTATATAACAGCATACTCTTTGGTAAAAGAGGGTGAAAAAAGATGGTTTTATGTGAAGGTTCAGGAACCGTTTTTAACACTACGTACATTAAAGAAAGAAAGAAAAAACATGGTAGAAGGCCTTAGACACAAGTATCAAAATACAATAGTAATAAAAATTGATAGTATCAAAGTTACCACAATACAACACATACAGATTATTGCACCAAATTGAACATTTTAAATGTGTCAGTTTTACTGTTTTGAAGGTTGAACTTATCAGTTTAATCTAATACCAAATGTTACGTAAATTAAACAACAGAGTGAATGAGTCAAATTTACAGAAAAATAGAAAACTGAGCCAATTCTTTGTTCACCTTAAACTGCCACTTAACCTGTTTTACTGCAATTGACATATTTGTGGTGCATAAAATAAAGCAAATATCAAACTGATAAATTCTTTCCTATATTCATGTGTCTTAACACTTATTTACACAACACTGTTTTATGTCACATCCACATTTTACAAAAAAATAAAAAATAATCCAGCTCCTACACCTTAACCAATGGTTCTGCTAATTGTCTGATAAATTACCTAAACAAAATAATAAAAGTCTTGGATATATATATATAAACATTATTTTATGGTGCTCTTGTGAAATCACAGATGAAATAGGACTGGCTGTGTAATTTCAAAAACAACTTAAAGTTAAACTAGAAAAGCACTTTGAGAGTGGCCCCCCCCCCCCCGGTTATGTTTTCACTGGAGTTTGTCTGTCTGTCTGTCTGTCTGTCTGTCAGTAACATTACCGTGTTGGTTTTCCAAATGTATTCTCCATTTACCATTTATTTATACTCCATTTTATGTAACATTTCAAAGTGATCCAGAATCCAGGATCTCTTCTGGATCAACACCAAAATGTAATCATCATCAGACGTTTCTTGTGACACTAACAACACAACCTGAAAGTTTGATCAAAATCCATCCATAACTTTTTGTGTAATGTTGCTGACAACCAGACAGACAACCTCTAGCGAACACATACCCTCCTTGGCGGAGCTAATAAAACATATTTTTCCCCTTTCATACACCATGTGTGATGACTAGAGTCAAACTAGAGCATGATTAACGTGATAGTGATTTGATGTTTTTTTTCATTACATGATTTTAAGTGTCTCTTACATGTGGGTTTCAGTTCTTTTTTTTTTTTCTTCTTCTTTCAGAAAAACCCTTTTGTTTTTATTTAGAGCAGAGGGTGAACATGCTACAGCTGTTTTTTTCCTTTAATGGTTTAACTCACTTTCCTGATGCTGGAAACTTTAGGAAAACTCTGCCTTCTATCTGCAGATTTACCAGAAAAACCAACACGGTGCTTCACAATGTCAAAGCTCAGATGCAGAGGTGATGATACTGTCAGTAGTTTAGAATAACCACCTTGTTAATGGGAGTGAATGAACATCATTGAATGACACCAGAATTTTTGAGTCTGTAATTGAGAAGCGTGTCATATACTTGAGCTCCGTTATCTATACACGATGGAACTGCCTCCAGTAATCAGTCATAGTCGGTGCATTCAGCAACATATTCATATCACATACAGTCTGTCATTGTCAAAGTCAGTTTATTCACTGAATGAACCATTAAGCTAAACTAATGAAGTGTAGCTTTAACTACTTGTTTGGTTTGTTTTTTTTAACCGTGGAAGCCACAAACGTGTTTGGTATATTTGTATAACCAAATTTCAAAGCAAAATTAAGAAAATGGATGGTTTTGGTTTGTGCAGAAAATTAGAAATGATATTTAAACAATACAGAGCTCACAGAAAGAAAGAAAGAAAGAAAGAAAGAAAGAAAGAAAGAAAGAAAGAAAGAAAGAAAGAAAGAAAGAAAGAAAGAAAGAAAGAAAGAAAGAAAGAAAGAAAGAAAGAAGTGAATTTGCAGTTACTCTGTTACTACAAACTCTGTAGTTCCTCAGGTATTCTGATCATATTTGCACGCTTGTGAACAACGCACACTCATCTAGTGAAACACAACAGTGTGTTTTTGTGTTAAATCTGGAGTATGATGGAAAATATGGGATCATTTGGGGGGTGCTGTTAGCCTCCAGGACTTAGAGGCAGGCTAATTAAAGTGAGCAGTGCTTCCTTGTCCTCATACATGTCATACAGCAGTGGTCACCAACCATGGTCTTGCATGTTTTAGATGACAGGTGTCAAACTCCGGTCCTTGAGGGCCAGTATTCTGCATGTTTTTAAATGTTTCCATATCTGACAGCACACCTGACGTCTTCTGCGGAGCTTTATGATTGGCTGAACATTTGAATCCAGTGCGTTGGAGGATGGATACGTGTAAAACAAACAGGATAGTAGCTCTGAAGGACCATGTTGGTGACCACTGATCTACAGTTGCTCACAGACACTAATGAGGAAGACATTTAACTTCCCAATGTTCATCTGAAGCTGCGCAAAAAAGAACGTTTGAATTGAGATGACAATGTCCACACTTTACTAACAGGACACTTTTAAGTGCTACATCCACTATCTTGCATTCGTAGATTTTTCTAGTTGCTTCCTTTTCAAAATAACATTGCCAGTTTACTCGTTCAACTGTTTTTTATATCACAAACATGATCAGATCACAGTTCATTTGCATCTTCTTTACATTATTATATTATACAACCCTAAATGACATATGAATTAATTTCCTTCTCATAGTTTTGATTCTTGATGCTATAGCAATTGAAACTTAATATTATTTTCCATTTATTTATGAGTAAATGTATTGTTATGGAGCTAATTTCCTGTTAAAATCTAACACGCCAATGCCCTGTAATTGCTTTTTTTTAAAAATAGGAAGCTGAATTTTTTTTTTTTTAAACCAACTAAACTAAAGCTAAAAAAGCTCAACAAGCACAATGAGGGTAGCATGGTTAAACTTACAGGGTCATACATGAGGCAGGGAAACTTTGGGCAAAAGTAGAATAACACAACCTTGCCACCTGTTCAACAGCAGGAGACAAGTTCAGTAATGGTAAATACTGTAATAAAGAATAAAAATAAAAAATGAATCACTATGAAAATTATTAATATCAGTATTTGGAAATTACATTTCTTACATTTGTGAATGTTTTCCACTTGCAAGCCATGCTGAGATGACTAATGAATCATAATGCACTTATAAAAACATGTCGTTTTGTAGATTTCCACCAGAAATTAGTTCTATTTATTCCACAGCTTTCACCAGTTCAATGAACCATGATGTAGTTCTGTGGCTGATTTTCATCACTTCATTTCTGGCTTTGACATTTTCTGTTTTGCCAAATACGTTACTTGCTGTTAACACAATACGAGACCTGTTTTGGTTGTTGTGAAATTAAAGGGATAATTGTTTTTTTTTTCCCCCACATGAATGTGTTTGTCATCAGTGTCTTTACTCTGGTGCACCCACAGTGACTTACCCCCAACAGGGTCCTGTGAGCCCAGTTCTGGTCCGGTTTTGGTCAAAGTGAAAGTAGTCCCGGCAGGTTTCTAGAGGTCAACAAAATAAAACGTGTTTCTTCTCAAAACAGTATGTGTTCAAATAAGTGATTTATTTGCATAACAAAACAGTCACGGAACAAAAACTCACACCTCGTAATTGTTTGGAGCAACTTTCTGTCAATAGCGATCAATGCGCCTTGTCACTGCTAACAGCTGTGCGCCTTAGCAAACTACTTTCATCAGTTGTTCGACAGTGTTTTCAGCTGCTACGTGCATCAGAGCTCAGCACGGTGGCTGAGCAGTTAGCGCTGTTGCCTCACAGCAACAATACCCAGGTTTAATTCCCGGACTGTGCCTGTGTGTGTGTGTTTGTGTGTGTGTGTGTGTGTGTGGAGTTTCTATGTTTCTGTCCCCGTGTCTGGATGGGTTTCCTCCATCACCCAAAAACATGTTTGTTTGGGTAAAATCCTTGAGCCAGGTGATTGTGACCATTAGCCTGGTTCTACAGTGGGTCCCCAGGGACTGCCCATGGCACCAGGTTGACCCAATGGCATCAAGGATGGGTTAAATGCAGAGGACAAATTTCATTGTACAGTGTATAATGACAAATAAAGTACTTTACTTTTTTACCTTTACTACTTACGCTTTGACCAAAACCAGACCAGAACTGGGCTCACAGGACACTGTTGGGGGTAAGTCACTGTAGGTGCACCAAAGTAAAGACACTGGTCCCATATAGATTCATGTGAAAAAAAACTGAACTATCCCTTTAAGAGAGACGCAATTTCTGAAATAAGATCTGTAGTAAAGCTATGATAGCAAAGCTGTGGATATCATTCTTCCTGGTCACTTCAGTGGTGTCTAAATAAAACTACATCAACCATTCAGTGGCGTTAACATGCTACATATAACACAATAAAATGATACCTGTCATGATCTACAGTTGAAACAAAACCCCTTCTGCAATGAACATCTAATATTGTTTTTCTTTTCCCCAAGAAAAAACAGATCCAGAAACGTGTACTGAAACTTCTGTATGCTACAAATCTACATCAGTAGCACTGATTAAAACCAGTATCATATCAGGTGGCAGGCACACAGATGATGACAACACAAATAACACAAAAATCTCCTTGTCTTCACAGCAGACTGCAAAAGTTTACAATCACCCCCTGTGTCCGTCCAGCAGAAAACCTGTACACATGCGTCTCTTCCACTGACGAAGGGTGACTAGAGGCCGAGTAAGAACTACTACTCATTGGTTGTCTTCTCTTTGCAGGAAGGTTCACAGAGGATCTCTTTGTGTGGTAGTGGATAGGGGAAGGCTGCTCCACTGCAGGTGCTACCATAAGCCAGTTTGTTAAGGCGGGACAGGCCCTTGATGCTTCCTGGAGGTCGCCCAGGGCTCACCTTGTACCCCGCTGCTCTGGTCGTACCTAGCGGCCTCCCGGGGCTTGTCTTGAACCCGGCAGCTCTGGTGGTACCGAGGGGTCGTCCTGTGCTGGTTCTGTATCCGGCAAGCTTAGTCGTTCCCAAAGGTCGCCCGCGTCTGCCCGACTTCCCGGCACCCTTGTTCTTCTTTTTGGGGTCTTCTGATCCTTGTTCAGTGCTTTTAAGTCCTGGTAATTTACTGGGTGAGTGAGGGTCACCCCCAAGCACTTCTGGTCTCTGGCACACCATGGTTTTGTGAGGACTCTGGGTGGGTAAGGTCATGGGAGCCAGTGTCATCTGTAGAGATGTCGGAGGTGGAGGAGGGTAAAACTTGTTTGACTGTGAAGTACACAGGTCAAAGTGGGTGGCGGGGTGGTGCCCGTCCTCCGCTAAACACGACGGCCTGCCGGTCATGCAGAAGTCACTGGTTGTCACCTGGCGCATCATCTTCTGCTGGGAGTCAGAGATAAAAAAGCACCAGTGTTAGTATCACAAACAATAAGACCATGTATTTCTGTAATAGAGACATTACAAGACATGATTTTGTCTCTGAAAGGAAAGTGCAGGGGCTTTTTGTAGTGACATCGACAGCGTCCAGTACGGTGGCCGACAGGGGCAAACGCACCGCATCGACAAAACGCTGCAAACACAGGAAAGATGCAACAACTAAAAACACAAACACATAAAACAAATGCAACACAAGTAAAGCTGCAAGAGAAAAATGCTGCAAATACCAAAACATACAAACTCCCAAAACAACTGCAAGACAGAAACGCTGCAAATTCACTCCACAACAAAACGGAAGTTTGCCAAAATAAAACGGAAAAAGAAGATGGTTGATGAAGACGAGGTTAGCGTGAAAAGGTTCCTTTCCCTTCGTCTTTTTGAAACACTTGACCATAATCTGCTACAATATCATAGAAGAGCAGCATCGCTACATCGCTAAAATTAGCAATGTAGCTATGCTGCTCTACACCTTTTCACGCTAATCTAATGCGCTACCGTAGTAGGCTAGTTTTGCTCAATGTAACTTTTGGCTAGATTTCCCTGGAACTGTCCGATGAATCACGGTGAAGTATGGAAGTGATACTCCAACGATTTGGAGAGAAACAACTGGAAACAACCATAGAAGAAGAACAACAGGTGTAGATTTCCTTTTATCAAAGATGAGTGAAGAATGTGAGAAACGTCAACAATCTTTAAATTCTTTTTTCAGAAGCGACAACAGTCGTTCAGCTCCATAATCCACCATTTTGTTTAGTCATTCCTAACTTTCTCTGGACTCCTCCGTCAACTTTACAGCGCTCTAACTATGTCATCCTAAAGATTATACTGATTGGTTGTAGTACCGTCCTATTGCATACAGAGACAACCTTTTAGCCCCGCCTCCCCTAACTATGAAGCACCGCTAGGCCCATACATGGAATGAATAGGGATAGCACTGCTAGGCTAATGTTTGTTTACTGTACATAGTAAACAAACATTAGTACTCACCCCGCTGGTTGCGTAATGAAATATTCCTTCGACATAGGATTCCAGAATGATGATTCCACCTTCATCATATCTCTGTTACTACCTCGAGAGCTGTTAGAAAGCTGAGACCAAATGATACCAGACATCGTTCAGAAATAAGGGTGAAATATTCCTGGACCGGCAGTGCTGAGGGGTAGTGGACGTGATAGAAGCAGTAATCCCAGGTGATAGCAATGTCAGAAAGAAGATGAGAAAAAGACCAAGGGCTTGACAGAGGAGATGGAGACAATGTGGGGTGTGAAGAAAACAGCTGTAGCCATAGCAATGAGGACAAGAGGGACAATTTAGTTTATTGTTCATTTGTCAGGAACAATAACCTCAAAGAGAAGAGATGCTTTGTACCAGCTTTAGCTACCAGCTACAGTAACCTACAAATGAGTGGATACCTCCAGCAGATACCAGGAACAACCCCAGAGACTTCTGGGAAAAAGAACACAACCCTAGGAACAGCTGAGATCCTTCAAAGACCAGGTGGAAGAAAAGAAAAGAAAAGAAAAGAAAAGAAAAGAAAAGAAAAGAAAAGAAAAGAAAAGAAAAGAAAAGAAAAGAAAAGAAAAGAAAAGAAAAGAAAAGAAAAGAAAACAAAACAAAACAAAACAAAACAAAACAAAACAAAACAAAACAAAACAAAACAAAACAAAACAAAACAAAACAAAACAAAAACCTACATACATGCGGGTCGATGTATAAATAACCTGCAACCGACCGTTTTTTTTAACTAACCCGCCCCGCAACTCAGACTGCAAGAAATATATTTGAAAAGGATGGACCCGACCCACTTCTGGACCCACATTTTTAAAAAGTAGAACATCACATGACCTTTGACCTTACTCGCATACTTGCATTTATTTCTGTGTTTAAATTCCATGTCATTGTTTGTAAGTTAATATGTTTATAAATATGTTTGTTCTGCTTCATCATTCAACAGTTTTAAACGTTAACGCAGCATCTAAACCAGGGGTTGACAACATGTAACACCCAAAGATACGTTTGAACCTGGTTTCCATGGAAACTAAAACACTGCGAGCCGCTCATCATCTTTAAAAATCTCAGTCAATGTGTCCAAACCTTAGTGTTTTTGTTTGGATGTTTCCGGAACTTCCACTCTAACAACTTCTCTCTTGTTCCTTCCATACCGTAGGAAACTGACCACGATGGACGACACCTTCACACAAATTCAGTTGATAAAGCGTATTTATCAGGTTATTTTAATATTTAGCTCAAAGGTCATGTGACCCAATGGGCCGCAACCCAAATATCATTAAAAACATTTTTCAATGATCCACAACTGCGGGTGACCGCTCACTTCAGGTGAGGGCGCACATCACTGATGCATGCACATCATACCATGTCTTATCATATTGCATCATACGTTGCAGAAGGAGGCCTCCCATAGATGATTATTTCTATTAATAGACAATACACTGTACATGTAAAGAATAGGCCAGATTAAATAATTGAAATTCAACCATCAGTCCAAACCCAAATATATTCATTTTTATCAGAAAATACAACAAAGACAAGCATCAGCCATTACATTTCTTTTGAAATTTGACAAATTTTATTCTAGACAGGACTCCAAAAGTATAGAGAATATACAATTTGCCAAAGCCTCACGTTACTGATATTCAAACAAAAGCTTTTTCTCACAATACATCAGGGTTTTCTCGATCCTTAGGCTTTTATATATATATATATATATATATATATATATATATATATGTGTGTGTAGATAGATAGATAGATAGATAGATAGATAGATAGATAGATAGATAGATAGATAGATAGATAGATAGATAGATAGATAGATAGATAGATAGATAGATAGATAGATAGATAGATAGATAGATAGATAGATAGATAGATAGATAGATAGATAGATAGATAGATAGATGCAGGTTTATCTATGCCAAATGAATGTCAGATCAATAAGAAGAGCATCTAAGGCCAATGCTTTTAAACCAACACACTGGCTGCAGTTTGTTTATGGTTTATTTTCCGTCTGCACATCCTTTTCCAATTTGTTGTCAACAGTTATGTGCAAGCAACAAGCAGGTTTAGCGTCTTAACCTTTACATGTCAAAGTTCAAAACATCAAGTCATTGTTCGTGTCCATTTATGCATTTAAATGGTAAATGGACTGTATTTATATAGCGCTTTTTTCACCTTCATGGTGCTCAAAGCGCTTTACATTAGCCTCTCATTCACCCATTCACACACACACTCATACACCAGTAGACGGCTATTAATATTAATAGAAATGTTTTTCCTGCCTCACAAAATATAGGAAAAAAGCCCACAGATTTCCATGTCTTCTGAAAACCAACTGGAGACACCTCGTGCAGACTGAGTTGTCCTTGGGCCATGTCTTACCCTTTACACCAAGTTCAACCAAAATCTCTGCAGTAATTTCCCAAGTTTTCCTCCCAGAAGACAATCTCATTTTGCAGATCGTGGCATGTTCATGTTATTTGACCATTCTCATTGTCTACTATTGCCTATACTTCTCTACATTTGATGTCAATACTTCTGTCCCATTTCTTGACTGAGACTTGATGCTCGTTCTTATGACAGAGTATTTTTTACACTGCAGTATTTATACGTTTATATGAAATTCAAAAAAAAGATGTGAGTACTTCTTCTTCCCTCCCTGGATATGAACACTAGTATGTGGATTTACATCATTTAAAATCCTGGTTAAAATGCAGAGACATCAGCCTTTAAAGTAATTCCCTAAGGAGACACTATACATACATACATACATATATATATATATATATATATATATATATATATATATATATATATATATATATATATATATATATATATATATATATATATATATATATATATATATGAGTACATTAGACCTGTTAAAAAAAACTAAACCTATTTTTTGTTATTTTAAAGTCAATTGCTGTGATTCCTATTCTTCAAGCTGTGGAATGACCAGATATCAAATTATTTAGATTTGGGACCATGGGAAGGCCTACCTCATGAGCCATGAAGCTTTAATATTTATCTTTTGTCAAAAACACCTGACATGTTGACCCATTTTGCCTCATAACTTCATTACCTTTAGCCACAGGGCATTTTGGGGGACATTTCATCAGGGTCACATGAAACATTATGAAATGTCTGCATCAGGAGGTGGAGTACCATAGTTTGACAGCGTCAGTAAAGCCACACTGAATAAATGATTGTTATTAAAATCATTTCGTCTCCAGTTCTATGTATAATATGTGTTTACTTTCATGTTCAACCTAATAACCCATGTTATGTGTTCTGAGTGTACATATGTGTAAGTATGTTGTTTTGTTATGTTTTTGTTTTGTTTATTTCTTTATTTGTTATGTACATATAGTTTATTTGTCATATGTATATAGAACTGAACTGAAGTGATTGTGAAAATCAGATTTTGTGAGGTGACAATGTGTTGGTAAATGGTTATGGATGTTTGTGTTGATGGGGGGGGGTGGATGTGAGGTGTGTTGGGGCATAGGAAGCAGAATAAATTGGATTATTGGTTTGTAATAGAGGAGTGAAAGTTTACTTCTTTCCACTCCTTTTCAGTACGAAAAATAATGTTGACCACATTGCTTGATGATTTTGTGTGCTCGAAATAAAATGTAATCGAATGTTCCAATGCTATTGCTATAAATAGCTATATTTTATTTCAAAGTTCACTTTGTCATTATATTTAGTTGATTCAGTCCATGTATGAGGTACAATGATGTGATGCCTGATCTGACAACCCAAAAATAACCTACATTTAGCACATAAACAACTATGTGTGTTTAAATTACTAACAGGCATATCTTACAGGAAATGTCACGTTTCATGCCATACCCCCCCTAAAAAAAAGCCCTGTGGGTAATGAAGTTATGAGGCAAAATGGGTCAACATGTCAGATGTTTTTGACAAAAACAAACATTAAAACGTCATGGCTCATGAGGAAGGCCTTCCCATGGTCCCAAATCTAAGTCATTTCATATCTGGTCATATCATAGCTTGAAGAATAGGGATCACAACAATTGGTTTTAAAATAACAAAAAATAAGTTGTTTTTTGTTTTTTTTACCAGGTCATGGTGTGCTTTACAGTAGTATCTCCTCTAGTAAACATACACACAGACTGCGGCTCAATGCTTATGACCAGTGAGACAATGAACAGTGAGGTGAAGTGCTCCTCATGTTCTGCAGAGGACACAGGATGTTAAAGGAGGAGGAGGTGTGGACTTTACTATCACATACAGTAGGTTACACACTGTCTGGAGTGATTTTCATTCACAAAAAATATGCACATGCATTCCGCATCTTTGCATCCAGACAACATCCCACCTCTCCCTGTCACTTCACCACCACCCCCTCCTCTTGTGATCAGCACAAACGGCCGGATTTAACATCAGCCTCTCTCTCTCTCTCTCTCTCTCTCTCTCTCTCTCTCTCTTTATAAAAGCCTCGGCTCGACTTGAATAACGGATGTGTAGCAAAAGGGAATAAAAGCCTCATATATGAGCATTAAAGTGCATTTATATCCGAAAGGAATCCGTACAATGGATAAGAAACACACACCGTCGGGTCATTAACATTAACATTAGCATTACTGTACCTCGATTGTTCGCAGATCTGGGAGTAGAAAGGGTTAAGGAGAAAAATGATCTTTCATCCCTCAAAACGTGAGGCGAACCATTTCCCCGAATGTTTTTCCACCACAGGACATAAACTGGTCACGCGTGGATCCCACACATTGGACCGTGTCGGTGTGGATGCTGGTAAAAAACGCCAGATGCTTCAGATAGGGAGGATTTTTTTATTTCCAGGCTCCAGAGGTTTGGATAAGAAACGCAGCCATTTTCCATTAAATATTAATAAGACACGAGCGCAGACTGAGCATGCGCACAACAGCAAATAGGGACGTCAAGAAGAGATTTTATTCTTTCTCTCACTAAACCATTTCTACATCCAAACGACGCTTTCACTTTATCTCCAACAAACTATTGTTTTTATTTTTTCATCCGTACCTTCGCAGACCTGCTGAATTTATCATGTATACGCTAGAAAAATACAGTTTAATACTAAGCAGACAGCTCCCTCCAATACTGATAAATAATAAACAAACGTTTCTATTAAATTATTCAAAGAGCCGCTAGAACACCAAATCTACCCGATTTTATAATCCACGTTGATACAAAAAGCAGAACACATTATGTCCATAGGAACATATTGGTTTATTGTGTGGGAGTAAAAACATGTTTTTACTAAACATTTATTGGGAAAGAGTCAAAATACATCCAGATGAAATCTGACCAAAGAAAACAACATTATTATTATTATTATTACAGAGTTTATTGTAAAGCAGTGAGTATTTCCATGACACCAGGCAAACCATCAAGGGTATTTCTGTATAAAAATCATCTCAAGTGATGTACAGAACAAACTAAGGAAATGGAAAAAAAAAACAATACACTGTAATAATCAAAGGGAACATATTTGAAAATAGAAAATAAAATATCCTTAAACTGTCGAGGTGTTGAGATGTCGTGCTTCAGCTCATCCTTTACAAAACTTTGTATCGGCCTTTGCTGGTTGGTTGGTAGGAATTTTGCTGCAGAGAGAGAAATGATAAGAAAAAAAGGTAGTTGGTGACATGTTTCATATGTGACATTTCAAACAGAAGCAGACGCTGAAGAACAGGATACTTACTAATCTGATGAGCTCCTCCTTGATTAATCGTGTAATCTCCGTTTTAGCTTTCTGCACAGCCAGCTCATTTGCACCTAAAAATATTCAAAAACAAGTATTCAGAGAATGCCTCATCCTGTCTGTACTTTGTGCCAATCTCAGGTTTCTTTGACAACCCGTTCTTGAATTAGGGCCAATAATGTGATTTTGACCTTTCTGTTAAACGCGACCTTGACCTTTTCTAACATTGATAATTTCGCTATATGTATATATGCATCAGTGTGTGTAATATTATGATAATATATCCAGTATTGATTAAGTTACAGTGTGATATGTCTATGTTTGACACACAAAGTGTTACAAAAGTTACTTTTGCAAAATGCCACCATTGACCTCCAGAAATCTCAAAAACTACTGGTCGTAGATGATAACACCAAGTATGAGCATTGTAGAAATCTTCATTCTGCATTGTTTGGTACCAATCTGAAAGTTCTGTGACCCTCCGTTCTTAAGCTAGAACTGATAATGTAAGTTTGACCTTTTAGTCAATGGTGACCTTGACCTTTGACCTTTACTCAAATGGATCATTGCATCTGATGTGCATTGGCTATATGTATATGTCCATGTAATTTCATGGTGATATCTCAAGTATTCATTGAGTTATAGCATGATATGTCCCTGTGGACACACACACACACACACACACACACACACAGTGATTACAATAATCTCACCAACCAATGTTGGTCGAGATAAGAACATAGAAAAAATGATGAGGGGCACTCTCTTGTTCCAGTATTAGTAATTCTGATGATGAATTTCCCTTGAACGTACTTTCAATAGCCAGGTAGATCTTGCGTTCTCCTTCTTTAGGCTCTTTGCCTGGAGGGAAATACGTCCCTCTGATGGTGATGGCGGCTTCTGAGTACTCGCCAATTCTCTGCAGAGCCTCTTTCGACGTCACCTTCCATCTGGCAGTCTGAGTGAAGAAAAACAATAAACATGAACATGTGGATTCAGAATAATTATACTTTGCTAACGGCACTAAAGATGACAAAGCAATTTACACCCAACATGTCCAGAGTTCAAGCTTCTAGACACAGGAGCGCAAACACATAGGTTTATTTTAAACCTAAATTATCTTTCTTTAAACCCAACCAAGTCATTTTGGTGCCTCAACTTATCGTCTGTGTCTGAGATCTTTGGTCAAGTCCAGGACCAGATCCTTTCACTTGACATATTAGGAAAAACATTTTTTTTCTGTGCATCGTCACGATCCAAACTTTAAACAACCAGATGGATCAGAATCTAAAAAAGTCATCTTCAATTTGTGTATTCAAAAGGATGTATAAAAAAAGTATAATAACAAAATATAGAATATTATCTGAGTAGCTGAATATATGGTTAGAAGGTAGAAGGGGAATGAATCTTATATTGCAATAAAACTATCATGGTTAGGATATATCTATATATCTATGGATCATATCTATTAATTATTGTTTACGTAACTGTTTTTGTGGTGAAAGTGAATGTACTTTCACCACAAACTAATGCTTTACCAATACTAGTACTTTAGTTGATCATATCAGATTATATGAAGTGAATTGTAATTAATGTGTATATAAATGGTTATGGATGTTTTTGTGGTAATGATAAAAAGGGCAAAGTATATTGTGTGTTAGCGCAGTATATTTGAATTTTAGTTTGTAAAAAAAGGGTGGGAGGTTATAAGTTTTACTTCTTCCCACTCCTTTTTGAGTACAAGAAAAAGAAAGGTTGACTATTTCATTGTTGTTTTGATGATTATTGTGTGCTCAAAATAAAACTGAACTGAAGATGTGATAGGAATTTAGTTACCATTTTTAGATATTTATTTTATGTTAAGGCGCAAAATACTGAAAAACTGGAATCCCTTTTTTCCTTTGTCCTGAGCATTGCATTTCTTTTTTCCGTTTTGTTTTTATTGGAAAAAGGTGGCAAGACATCTTCAACATTATTCATACATACGTTACTTATTAAGAGACTTTTCAGTATTATGAGGTTTTAAAGAACTACAAACAAAAGTGTAATAAAACTAAAAAAGAAAGTGAACATATGAACTGGGTACTCACAGTTTTGGTATTCCTCACATAAATAAATAAAATAAAATAAATAATAATAATCCTAAATCACAATATGTCTGGGTAACTTACGCATCATAGCTGAGTGTTACAACTGATTGGTGGTGGAAGGGTCCCAGATGATATCGTGATAGATACCAGCTGCCGACAGTCAGGTTAGTTTTAAACACCTGATTGTCATAGATTTGTTGCCGACCCACAAAAGCGCCTGTAACAAACACTTGCATCCTTCGTCCACTCCAGCTCAGAGACATCCCCGAGATAAAGATTTACAAAACTATAGGTGATATGAACCTTGAAAACTGATATTAGACTCCTGTGGATATCTCTCCATTGAACAGTACCAGAACATATGGTCATGATTTCCTGAACATTTCAAAAAGGCCAGTTCCACATGTTCAAGCTCAACTCCCACGCCCACATTTTTACATATATTCAGATTCATCTGCTAAAAATAGACTCGTCTGCTCCTCTGTTCTTTTTAATGCATGGAATGAAAGCGTCACGACACATTGAGTAGAAGAAAGCATCATGAAAACTATTAAACTTTATAAGGACTACAGTTTTGGTGTCTGTCCATGAGTCATTTTTCAGGAATCTTTTTCTCTGAAACTACCAACCAGAGTGACTTGACATGCAACCATCTGTGACCATCTATGGGACTAAGGTCTGTCCAATTTGTTCAGAGAATTGAGAAATATTGACCTTTGAATTTTTACATTTATTAAATTCCCCATTGGTTTAGTTAAAGATATTGACATAATTATAATTAGCAATAGATAGGAAGTCATTTGGTGCCATGACCTTTGACCTTGAGTTACCTTGAAAGGTCAAATAACTGCCAATTAATGTATTTTAAAAAATGATAAAAAGTGATAGTTTACATCACTCATGAAAGAAAAAAATAACCTGGAAAAGTAAGCCCCCCCCATCTGACCACATAACACTTTGAATTTTAAATTAAAGATAATTATAAATTGGATCAAACTAAATTACTGTCCTTTTTTGGGTAGTTCCATCAAACCTGGACAAACATTATTCAGCCCAAACCTTACCTTTCAACATTGGTAAAAAAAAAAAAGTCTTCAAGAAACTGGTTGAACAGATTGATGAAATTTGTCTGACAATGCTCATTTTGGTACCATGTTGGAAAAGAAGTGATAAATACACTAGTGATAGGCCTTATGTTGTTTTTCCATCAAAGCCAACAGAAGTGAAAAATGCCAGACACTGCCGCAGGGTCATTTGACCATAGAATGAGCTCAGATTATACACTTTCACACCGGAGGCAAAACCCAGATGGTCGCGGTGCTTCTGTCCAACATGAAAACGGGTATTATGAAAATACTTCTAAAATCATACAGCACACACACACTTCACAAGAAAAGCTCTCAAATGAAAACTAGACTACATGAGTGCTTTGGCTGCAGTTCTAACCTGTGGGAAGTCGTTGATTTCCAGCTCCTCTTCATATCTCTTGACGGTCTCCGCCTGTTCAGCTGCCTGCCGCTCCTCCTCTAACTTCTCCACGGGAGTGTAGTTCAGCTTGGCGTTGATCTTCTCAGCGAGTTGTTCTGCAATGGTCTTGGCTGATACAGAGGGGGTCATGATGGTGCCGCCTCTCAGAATGGCATTGGTGGCCTGCTGCATCACATCCTAAGAAGACAGGGCAGAAGGTGGTGCATGTTGGCTACTAATAAAAACCACAAAATCAAAACCCATGAACAGGTTGATTGCATGCGATGTCACATTGCTATATAGTCAGTGCGCGATTTTTAGATGGAGGGCAGGAAATGAAGCCGAGTGTGATTTCTGTTGGGAAAATGCCTGTTTTATGCCGTTTACGGTGGCGCCAATCGTTCTGAGAGAAGGAAAAGCAATTTTTGTCTTTGTCTTTCACAAAGGTGAGAAATGGAAAAAGTTCACAAAAAAATCAGTAAAAAGTGGATTTTAAATCTGCATTTGCAGTTGGGAGGAGCAGAGTCTGCTTCTGCTAATGCTAATGCCCTTCTCTGCAGTGACCACTTTGTCAGAGGTATATTCCAAAGACAACCTTTTATGTGGATGTGTTATATATCATTAGGTTGTAGTTAAATGCTCATTTACACGAGTCTCGCCATGTTATACATGTATGGGTCTAGGAACGCTTCATAGTCAGGGGAGGTGGGGTTAAAAGGCTGTACTACTTGATTGGTTGGTACTACAACTAATCAACGTAATCTCTAGGATGATGTAGTTAGAACGCCGGAAAGTTGACGAAAGAGTCTGGAGAAAGTTATGAATGACTAAACAAAATGGTGGATTATGGAGCTGAACGACTGTTGTCGCTTCTGTAAAAAGAAGTTAAAAATTGTTGACGTTTTCTCACATTCTTCACTCATCTTTGGTAAAAGGAAATCTACACCTGTTGTTGTTGTTCTTCTTCTATGGTTGTTTCCGGTTGTGTCAGTGTGTCTTTACTTATACTCATACTATACATAACCCTCATTAGGCAACAGGAAACCAAATCCTTTAATAAAAAAACTAAACAAAACGCTGTCATCATACCTGAGCCTCGGCGCCCAGGTTCTTTTGAGCGTTGATTTTGAGTGCCAGCCTCTTGGCCATCTCCAGTTTCTGGATGTTTCCAGCAGAGGTGGGTCCAAGGCTGGGCAGTCCTCCGGTGGCAGCTGCTGCGGTGGGAACTGCACCAGCTCCACCTGCAGCTGCCCCAGGAGCAGACAGATCTTTCACCCTCTTCTTAGAGTTGAACATGCTCTCAATTTGCTCTTCAATCTGAGGACCAAACATAGAATCACACAAATTAATTAAAAAATTAGTTAGTAATCATCATATTCTAAGTAGGACATGTATTCTTATGTCACATGTATGGTTTTGAATGGTGTCATGCTCTATCATCTGTAAATGCAATTAACAACTTTTGAATATTTTTTTTTATTATTCAATTTTATTCTCTTCTAATTAAAGCAATTTCACAATGTAAATTGTCTAAATTCTAATAAAGGATCTAATGACGAAGTACTTGTCGTAAAGTAGTTGGAGTACAGCTGTTTAAAGGTGTAATTTATACTTTAAAATATAAATACTCTAATCAGTCATTAAGAAGTAAATATGAGACTTGAACAGTGAAATCGTACAACTCACATCCAAGGCTCCATCCTCATCATCAGAGTCCTGAAGTCCCAGGGCAGCTTTCTGCAGCTTCTTCCTCTCATTAGCCAGAGCGTGTTCTGTCTCATCAAACTTGAAGCCTTTGCCTGAGAAGCCACTGCTGCTCTTTATGATCTTACCCTCCTGTTTAGAAAAGGAGTGGATAAAACAAATCTGACGTCACAGGTTTGTTTCCAAGGTGTACAACAGTTTTTCTCCATCACATACTCGGTCTGTGTTCTTATTAAGGCCACACACTGAGTCTTAACACAAGCAGCTATTGACTGAATTAATTAATAGCTAAACATCTGCTGTATTACATCATCTGCAGCTTGGTGCGACTTGGTCGTACCGCTTTCTGTTGGTCTTTGAAGGAACCCCAAAGCTGCTCTAGTTCAGCGGGGACAGCAGAGCCAGATAGCTCTAAGGCTTTGATGATGTCTCCAGCGTAGCGAACCTGGTCCTCTGTGATGAAGGTGTAAGCATAGCCCTGGAATTAAAAAAAAGATGAGGTTCCACATTAGTATCGACTCCAAAATAATTCCTAAATTAGACAATACTATAATACTGTAACTGTAGCACAAACGGGAAACAGACTTTTCAATTGCACCAGATTAAAAACTCTGCATGAGACACAATTTCCAGTCCCGCTCCCGCAAAGAATTATGATTTTCAGCCCCCCCCCCCCCGCCCACACCTGCTCCCACCCGCAACTTTTCCCGTGCTGCACTGCTTTGCATTGGGTCCCGTAGTGCCTTATAGCACTGCATTCCAACTCAACAGCTCTGGAACAAGGTCACTAAAGTCAGTGTCTACTCTAATGGGCTGCCACATCCCTCACTCTGCCTCCTCAGTGAAACATCTATCACAAATTTCAACACATAGAGTCATACTGAACCTGGCAAAAAAAAAAAAAAAACTAGATCACTTTTCTTTTTTTTAAAAAATAATTTCCATGCATTTGCTAATTTTGTTCGACACCCTGATACTGTGCTTGGATAATGCTAATTTCTGACCTTGTTGCCAGCTCTGCCTGTACGTCCGGCCCTGTGGACATAATCCTCGTAGTGGTTTGGACAGCTGTAGTTGACCACCAGGATTAGCTGTTTGACATCCAGGCCTCTTGCAGCTACAGAGGTGGCCACCATCAGACGACACGCCCCATTTTTAAAGTCATTGATGATGCTGTCTCTGTCATACTGGTCAATGCCTGAAAGAAGAGAAGAGAAGAAGGTTAAAAGAAAAAAACAAAAACATGTTTAGGGACTTTAATGACAGCTCATGCACAGACAAACTGTTACAGTACGCTCATAGGCCACCATTGTCTTTGTCAGTTTGGTGAGGTTATATAAACATTTAGTAGTTATCCTCTAATATGAACACATTAAATCGTTGTAAAAGCAATAATAATTGCAGTATTAAGAACCTATTATAAACACCTACCTCCGTGTAGGGACATGCAGGGGTACGAGGCTTTCATCAGGTCTTTGAGGAGCCCGTCCGCATGCTCCTGTTTGTCTACGAAGATGATAACGGAGCCCTTCTCCTGGTAGTGTCCCAAAATCTCCAGCAGCTTCAGGAATTTCTTGTCTTCCTCAATCACCAGCTACAGATACAAATGTGAAAATTACAAAACAGGGATAACGTATGGGCCATCTGTTTTGGAATTTTAAAAAACCCAAGATCATTTACACTGAGCAAAAATAGAAATGTGTCATGTGACTCTTTAGATTTTTAACACAGTTAAGTGTCAGACAATATATTAAATCATAAACAGTTTACTTTGTTGACCAGTGTGGTGCAGATAACTGTCCATTAAAACATGCTAGTGATGTCTGGCATTCATGTGGACGCGGTGAAAGGCGGTTGGAAGAACTCGCCATTCTATAGTTTGTGTTCGTCTTCCAGCAGAAAGACACCTCACAAGGTTGTTAAAGGGTTTACCCAGAGTAAAAATAAGTTTAGCTAATTTTGTAGATAATTGGGAGTACATACATATACTTAACATCAAAATCACACCATTTGGATGAACACTGAGAAATTTTGATTTCGCCATCACAACATCACACTTATGTGGTAGTAAGTAGAGGGTCCCTAAAGGCAAACCCAAGTGTCGTGAGGTCTTCATGATGTCGGATGATTCGTTGACATCTGTGTCATGGCGACATGATGAAATGTGACATTTGATGTGTCCTTTTATTGTCCCCAGTATAAGGAGTGTTACTAAAGAGTGTACTGTTAAAGCAGTGTTGGGACATCCCATACCTGTGTTGTGGGTGGAGTCACTCACAGAGATGGACACAAAATGTGTTCACAAATCAACAGAATGATCTATGTTTTACAATTTTACGACACAATGAGCTTGTTTTGGTCCATGTGTCTCGTATTACTCTAATACTCAGTGCAGATTCTGGATCTCAAAAGCTGGGTAAACAAAAATGCTGTGTACAGTGGATATATGAAACATAGATGACTTGCCACATGTTGTTCCACATCAGAGCAGACCACGCTGCGACCTCCCACCTGCACCTCAATGGGTTTGGACAGGATCCTACGTGCCAGGGCCTCCATAGCTCTGGGGAAGGTAGCTGAAAACATGACTGTTTGACGGTCTGGACGTATATTGTCCACGATACGCATTACCTTTTAGAAGAGCCAGACAAAAGCAGGTTAGTCAACTTTATATTCTCAGTCTTTTTTATCTTACTTCTACAGAGACTTCAAACCTTTTACCCTTAGATGCATGAGTGACTAGCCACATCCTTTGTAAAAAAAAATATATATATATAATAGTGTT
This sequence comes from Siphamia tubifer, assembly GCA_020466265.1. Lineage (NCBI taxonomy): Eukaryota > Metazoa > Chordata > Actinopteri > Kurtiformes > Apogonidae > Siphamia > Siphamia tubifer. Next base: position 3,582,303 of record CM035796.1, read on the forward strand.
AAATAAATGCTCATATCAGTTTCTTTCATATTCCATTGTATTTACATTTTTGAAAATTCTTAGAATTCTGTTAAGTACAGTATTTTTCATATGTTTTAATAAAATGGGGATCCTATAGTTCAAAACATTTGACATAAAAAAGAAAAACTGAAGTTCCTGTAAAATGGTCTGGAGGTTCAGACAGTGGAAATATGCCTCAGGGCTCTAGAGTGTGACCAATTTGGTTACAGATGTGACCTAATTTCTTCAAAGTGTGACTAAAAAAAAAATTTGAGGTCACACCGGTGCGACCAGCCCTTGAGGAAAAAAAAAAAGTCTGCAACTCTACAAGTCTCCAGCTGATCAACAAGAGACGGGACTCACTATTTGCCAGTTCATACAGATGGACGTGGTTTGGGTTGTAGATCATCGTGCACGAGAGCGGAGAGTCGTGCACGTCGCCAAGTACGTTCTAATAAAGATCTAATCACTTTAAGCATTCGCACCTTTCAGTCAGTTATAATCTTTCTTGTAGAGCTGTCCTCCAAATAAAGAACTTTATGTAAACGCAATTGTTGATTAATCATTACGAATCAATATTATCTGTATGGATAATGATAAAAAAACAAAAAACATGTCAAACTGTGGTGTTAAATGGAACGCAGCTGAAAATTTGGGTGCATGTAACTTTTGTTTGTGCACCTAAGAAAAAAAAGTGAGGCACACTAGTGCAACCAGTGCAGAAAGTTAGTCTAGAGCTCTGTGCATATTTCTACTTCTGCTGTGGAGATGGATATTTTTTTATTTTTTTTACAAAAGACTCTATGAGGATTCAGTCAATTTCGGACATGTCAAGAACAGCAGGTTTTGCCAGTGGTCCATTTTTCAGCCACATAAGAGACCACTGGATCTCACAGTGATGACGTTTGTAAAGGTGTAAATCTGTGTGTTACCCACCTGTGGCTCAAAGCCCATGTCAAACATCCTATCTGCTTCGTCCAGCACAACGTAAGTCACTCTGCGCAGGTTGGTGACACGACCTATAGACCAGGAGAACAGCGTGAGAAAAACAGTTAGCTTCAAGAAAAAGCCTGTCCTTTACATCCTGTCCTCTTCATTACATATCAATCTCATCCAACACATCCAAAGCCTCTTGTAGTATTAAACTATTCATTTACTTGGCTGCAGAACAACTTCAGCACATTCATCTTTGGGCCACTTTCTGAATTTGCATTTTCGATTTTTTTTGTCACAGATTTTGCGTACCATCTTATGAGCATGAGGGACCTGAAAATGTCAGAAAACAGCCTCAAGATACAAAACAAGAGATGGAGCCACGTCAAGCATTATCTGACCAAGCGCCTTTTCACCTACAAGGGAAACATATTACAGATTACCTCGCATGTGTGGAAGAAATAAATCCCCTTTCTATGATTGTAGCTCTTTGGAAAAAAACATGTACACCGTGCACAATGAGACTCAGCAAATATAACCACTAACACAAATACTATAAATACAAATACTGCGCAGGACTCTACAAAGATGGAAGGAAGGAACTCTGCATTTTCATAAACAGTCAAAATACATTTATATTTGTTAAGACGACATATTATTAATACTGAGGAGCCTTTGGTATGAAAATAAGCAACTGTGACTACATACAGAGTTTCCACAGGTTTCACTTATTTAAAGGAGACCTATTATGCCAGTCTGTGTTTTTCTATAAACATACAATGTTATAATGTTGGATGTCTACTGCAAACCTCAGCTAAATTATAAAACATGAGCTATAGTGTTTATGTCGTAATCCTGCCACTCAAAATAGGTTGTTGCGAGATGTATACAAAACCTGACGTCAGGTAAAAATGTCAAATTGGGACGAATGCTCGAACAGCGTCCTACTGGCCCCTGTAACGTAACGTAACACATAAGTGGTCTAAAATATTAACATGCTTGATTCGTCCTGGTTCAATAGTGAGAGAGAAATTTATGTTAAGACCGAAAAGCGTGTGACTTGATAGCTCTGTGTACAGTAGCCTATGTTAGCTCACTGCTAACACACAGTGAATAAATACACATGGGGGTGGACCCGAAAACCCCGGTCCGAACCCCACCCCCGGAAGCTGGCCAATCAGAGAAATAACTATGGAGTTTTCTGAGCTGGAAATCATGCAAAGAAGCGTATCTGTAGGTTCTGAAAACTCACATGATGAGAGTCCATTAACAAAGTAATTTAAGACTTATTTCACAACCACCTGCTGAGTTTTCTGTTGCCATCACTAAGAGCAGAACCTTGATTTTTGACATGACGCCTCTTAATGAAATCTGCTGATTTAGTGAAGTAAAGCTGGATATTTAATTTATACTGGTGTCAAGTGTGTAACCAGCTTAAGACATTTCACCCTTTCTACACTACAAAATAAAAATCAGGAAAGGTAGGAATGTCATTTTAACCCCCCCCCCCCCCCAAGCAAAAACAAAAATGAGGTTAAGGTTAATGCAACCTATGCACCAGTGGAAACCCTGTAAATAAGATGTGTAACACAGGCTGATCAACGCACAGCTCTGAAACAAAGGTCATGAAGTATTTTGCCCAATTTTGACTCGAGGATTTGAGGAACCGTGGAGGCAGTACCAATTCCACCTACCTGTACGTGCCCTGATCTTCTGGAAACATAACACTGCCTTGTGTCGATATGACTGATCCCAGAGGTAGTCAGATAATTAGTATGTGGTACTCAATGTAGTTCATTATGTATTTTGACCAGTTTACAATCCATGCAAGCTCCAGACTCAAAAGGTTAAAAAAGATTTTACTACATAAACATCTTATCATAGTGAAGGACTGACAGGAGGGAGGCACAGGTCACTCACCACTGTTGGCGCCCAACATGTCAATCATTCTTCCTGGTGTACAAACAATAATCTCTGCTCCCCTCTTCAGTTCAGCAATCTGGATCCAAAAAAGGTAACAAAGCAGATGTCACAAAGTGGCTGAGATAAATATGTCATCCTCTTTAATTAATCGTTTCATGTTTTACTCAGTTATTCATTTTGTTGTCTTTACAACTATAACATTTGGATGACACCGTTATTTTACATGACAGACAGACAGACACTTTATTGATCCAGAAGGAAATTAAATCATATGATGTATTATTTTGTATATTGAACTATCCCTTTAAGATTCTGATCATACTGCATAGCCTTCAAAGTTATTGATATGTACAAATTGCATGATAGCATATGACTTTTGACAAGGTATTAGTGTGTAGAATCCACAGGTAAGATGTTTGGTGTTAAACATCAGCGTTAAACCTTATGGCTGCTGGCTTTGTCCATTTGTGAGTCATTGAATATTTGAGATTCGTGATTCTGTAATGAGCCTTTCTGACAGACACTGAGCTTTACTGTTTACAGCAGTGGAAGTGACAGTAAACACTTCAGCTGTAATACATTTTATATAATAAATGTGAAAAGACTGGTTCAAGTTACAAACATTTTGACCCCTGTATTCTTTGACAGTATTTAGTCATAAAAGAACGATGTAACACATTCAAATTGGGAAGTAAAGTGAAAAAGGAACAAGTATTTACCTGTTCACTGATACCCGTGCCTCCATAAACACACACCACCCTGAGGCCCAGTGATTTAGAGAACTTCTTACATTCCTTGGTGATTTGCAGAGCCAGCTCTCTGGTGGGAGTCATTATCACAGCTATAGAAGGAGACAAACATCACAACAATAAGTCGTCCATCTTTGATCCATTACTCTCCTGGCTGGAGCCCGACCTATAGGTTGATTTCATGTGACGTCACATTGCTATATTGTATACACTATGTTATACTCAATGAGCGATTTTGAGATGGAGGGCAGGAAGTGAAGCCGAGCGAGTTTTCCGTTGGGAAAATATCTATGTTTAGTGTAGTTTAGAGCTGCGACAATCGTTTAAACCTAGAGAAAGAAAAGTGATTTTTTTTTTTTTTACAGTACCAAAGATTGTCATTCATAAAGGTGAGAAATGGAAAAAGCCCACAGAAAAACGTGGATTTCAAAACTGTGTTTGTGGTCTGGAGGAGCAGGGTCTGTTAATGCTAATGCTAATGCTAATGCCCCCGACTGCAGCGACTATTTCGTCAGAGGTATGATTCAATGCTAAATGTTTTGTGGATGTGCTATATATCATTAGGTTGTCCTTAAATGTTCATTTACATTGTTGTAATATGGTTTACTTAGACACATCAAGGTGCGTTGTTGTTTGTTGACATTAGTTGCTACTGCTAGCGGCTAGCAGCGACTAATGTCAACAAACATGTAACACATGTTGACGTAGCATCTTTAGAAATAAAACACTCACCCTGGCAAAGACTAAATGATAATTATAGCTGAGCTTTTCGGTACCGAGGTTGTGGACCCACCCGCTGATGAAAAAGTTCTATGTCTCCAAACTTTTCTAGTCTTTCATCTGCTGCTGGTGTAGTAGGATGTCTGCAGGACCAGGTAGTTAGTAATATCAACAGCAGAGGTTGTTGGAAAATCAGTGGGTTCTGTTGAAAATGTGACCTGTATCTGTCATCAGATACGGGTCACATCCAGTACATTTTTAACTAACTATGTATCTGTGTTTGGACACTGGATCTATAGCCGTACAATAATCACTCTCTTCAATGGTTTCCTCCATAGCGACAGCATCCATGGTTACTTCCTGCCCTGCAGCTGAAGTTGCAATGTCACCATAGTCACGTGAATTAAACCTACATATAGTGATAACTGAAGCTTTAAAAAAAAAAAACAACAATTTTTTTTTTCGTAATATCAGTCTATAAACAATATATTGAGCATTATAAGAGCATTGATATACACATGATATAAAAGTGTTATATTAGATTATGTTGGGCATGTTAACAGTTGCATATTTTTTGAAATTTATCTCACAAAGATCATTTGAACAACTACAAAATGCTGTATAACTCATGGCTCTATACAATCTTGTGGAAATTTGCATATATATATATATATATATATATATATATATATATATATATATATATATATATATATTTTTTTTTTTACTTCTTTCTATCTTATTCCCTCTGATTTAACAGACTCAACTGAATAAGACATGCTTTAGATTCAGCCAATTTCATATCTGAGCTAAATGAGGTCCATTAATGTCCTTACAGATGGGTCCCTCAGACTCCTCCAGGGGCCTTTGGTCCATGATGTGTCGGAACATGGGCAGCAGGAACGCTATGGTCTTCCCACTTCCAGTCTTGGCGATGCCAATGAGGTCTCGTCCTGACATGATAGCAGGGATGGCCTGGGCCTGAATGGGGGTGGGCTTCTCATAGCTGTGCCTGAAACAAACAGAACAACAGTCATTCACTGCTAGATTATGAGTTCTGGACGTAATAACGTTAAAACAACCTCATCTCTATTTAAATATTCTTTTTATTTGACCATCTGTCCCAAACATCTTTTTCTGAACACTTCCAGTTACAACTCTCAATTCCACATTTTTTTTTTGTTTTTTTTTTTACAGATCACGGTAGAACATTTGTCTTCTACAACCTCATTCATTTTTGTCTCCCAGGGCTCATTAAAAGTACTAATGATTATAACTGCTGTTTCTAAGATCTTCCTTATTCTGCCTTAAAGTGTGACATTTTGCCTGTTATGTGAAATAAACAACTATTTAATAATAATTTACTGTAATTTTCATTTATTTGTCATTTTGTTCATTTTTGTTTCTTATTGTGTTATTTTTTTTAACACTTCGGATTATTATATTTTTGTGTGTTTACAGTGAAACACTGATGATCTGCTTCTACTCTGCAGCCATCCATAAGTTAATCAAAAATAGATGTTTATCCATAATATCTATGTTTTAACAGTTCTATTTTCATTATACATCTGTACATCTTCTGTATCTCTGTGTCATTTCTTCTTTTCATATTGAAATAAGAATCCACAATCGGAAAACAAAAAAATATCTTTCATTATTCATGTACAAATTCAAAATTAAAACAACTTGTTTTCCATTTTTGGGTTGTATGCACAAATTAAAAAAAAATGGAAATAAGCAAATGGACCAAATGTTTGGATTCTTGTTGACATTTTTGATATCTCACTTCTTCGTGTGTTGAGCTGGAACATTGTGGATTTCCAAGTATTGTGACAAATGCATTCATGGAGAATTTTGTGTTATTTAGAGACAGCAAACATGTCACTCTCACAGAGGACAAGATGACAACTGAAAACAATCAGTAGTATCTTCCAAGTATTGTTGTTTTGTCTAAGTAGAAGCCATTTCATATAACACACAAACAAGTCAGTAACTTCTAGATCATTCCAATTTTGTTATAAAAAAAAACCCCTTAACATGATACCCAACATTTGGGCCAATTTCCAATTTGGTATTTGTGGAAATAATCGAAATAATGAAAAATAACCAGTTTTTTCATTTGTGCATGAATAATGAAATTAGTCATTGTTTTCATTGTCCAATTGTGGGTTCTCAATTGAAAATAAGAACAAACAAAAAAGGCTCTATTACTAACAGCTGTGCGCCTTCGCAAACTACTTTCATCAGTTGTTCGGCAGTGTTAGCGGCTGCTATGTGCAGGCGCACAGCTGTTAGCAGTGAAAATGTGCATCGATTATTATTGAGAGAAAGTAGCTCCAAACAATTACGACGTGCAAGTTTTTGTTCCATGACGGTTTTGTTATGTAAATAAATCACTCCTTCCAACACATGCTGTTTTGAGAAGAAACACGTTTTATTCTGTTAACCCCAGGAAACCTGCCGGGACGACTTTCGCTTTGACCAAAACCAAACCAGAACTCGACTGGTCCTGGACACTGTTGGGGGTAAGTCACTGTGGGTGTACCAGAGTAAAGATGCTGATCTTACACAGATTAATGTGAAAAATACTGAACTATCCTTTAAAGTCATGCTCAGATGTTATTTTAAATACATTTTTACTAGATTAAAGATATTGTCTACAGATTCATTTAAAACCACGTCATGTCGTGTATGTTGCCAGACTCACTTCTTTAGAGAATTGAGGATCTTCATCGATACCCCACACTGCACCCAAGTCTTGATGGGTTTCGGACATCCTTTCCCTTTAACAGTGATGCCCTCCAGCTCCACCCGCAACACATTCACCTCTGAAATTATTTAAAAACAAACATTAAACTGTTATATGGGCAGTAAATTAAACATCCTAAACTATAGACAACATTAAATGTCCTTTACTCACCCTCTGGAGTCATCCTGGCGAGCTCGGGCACCTCGACATAGAAGTTTTTGCGGTAGGACTCATACTGGATCTTCCCATGGTCAACAGGCTCAAGGATCTTCCTCTGTTTAGTCTGGAAACCTGTCAGAGCTGTTTGCAAATCCACTTCCTCTTCCTCTGACGAATACTGTCAAAGATAGCATACGTATTTTTAATTGGATTTCACACTCTGTATCAGATAATATAACGAGCCTTTGAATGACACTGAAACACATTGTATTCATCAAAAAAGCAGAAACTAATGGAAAAACTAGATCACTCAGAGCGCAGGCCTCTGTGAAGCAGCACCGGTCTGACGAGGTTTGGATCTGGATGTTCGGAACTTATTTGTAAACTAGTGTTCTGTGTTCGCTAACGATTTATTTTATCTGCCATTAGCTATCCCTTAGAGGGTTTAACAAAATTCACAGAAACCCCTGTTTTTCACATATGTCCATTTCAATATTCGACCACGTATGACGTCACTCTGACGTTATGTGACGTCGCACAACGACCAAATGTCACATGTTAGATCTAATGTTAAATATGAAGCACAAGATATTGTCTGATTTAACTAAATATGTCAATAACCTGCTTTAAGGTAAAGGTCATACATTTACCAAATATACCATTGGCTTGACGTCATGTGACGTCTTTACGTGACGTCATATGACATCTTTACGTGACGTCACGGAGCCTATGGGTGTTATCTCATCTGAGGTCAGAAGGTCAGACGAAGTGAAGGAAAAAAAACACCTGATATTATCTGGTCTGGATTCTGAGATATCACCACTGATTAGGGTTGTCACGATACTAAAATTTCCAACTCGATACCGATACTAAGGATAATACTCGATACTATTTCGATACTGGAGATGTGAGGGATTCCTTTTAAAATGTCCTCCATGGACTGTTAAAAAAAAGGTAGTGAGTGCGGGTGCAGAATAAATGCATGTCTATCTCTTGGTAAGTTAAGGTAGGTCTATCTTTTTGCTAAAGTCCTTCTGCAGTGCTAACTGCAAGACTCTTTATGGTCGAGCATTATGTGCGCGGGCGGCAGCGTATTGCATCATGTGACCACCGCGGACCCCTTGCGGGACTAGCAGCGCGCACGTCAAAAATGATAGGCTGACATGCTCACGGTGGCCTCCGTGGTGGTAACGTGATACTATGCGCTACCGCCTGGCTGCCGCCCGCGCGCATAAACGTTCGACTATATCGAGGCCTTTAAAAGCAAAGTTGCATCGAATGGTCCAATCACAGACCTATAGAAATAGTGTATATGTCTGTGGTCGCACTGGCGTCATCCCGTGTGCTGTCAGAGGCAGCTGGAGAAAAAAAGAGACTTTAACTTACATGCTGGCATTACGGCTGTGCCAGAGCTGACCGCGTTGATGCCTGTTTACAATTCTTAACGTTACCCGCTACAAAAAAGCGGCGACGTGCCATAAAAACAAAAATCGATTTTCCAGCAACTTAATATCTAATTAGATACCAAGAGTCAATATCGATTTAGTATCTAAAATCGATTTTTTTTGACAACCCTACCACTGGTGTGTTTGAACTGTTGACCTTCACTGTGACTTTGATCTTTATAGCTCAAAATGTTATGGTTTCTTCCTTGAAACATTATCAATCATCTGTGAAAGTTTCTTCAAAATCCATCCATAATTTTTTGAGTTATCTTACAATCAAACAAACAAACAGAAACAAACGTGAGGTAAAACATAACCTTCTTCGTGGGGGTAAAAATAAGATGTATCCACAATGTATACAGAAGAGTGTATTCAAAGTAATTCATCATCTTCTTTATCCTTGTTAGGGTTGTAAGAGGTGCTGAAGCCTACCCTAACCACCTATGGACAAAGGCCAGAGACGAACAACCAACCACTCCAGCATTCACATATATAAGCAATTTTAGTTCGACCAATTAGCCTATCAGTGCATGTCTTTGGATGGTGGGAGGAAACCAGACAGTGGAGCAGATAATAAAACAATTGATCATTTGGTCATACAAGCGTCAACTTGAGTTCATATACTCTTCAAAACTCCACTCTTTTCAAAAATAACACTGGCCACATTTATTTATGCATTTAAAGTTATTAAGGAAATAACACATTTTGGGCGGACATCTTGAATTTTGGGGCTGTCACTTTGGAATGGTCCCTGGTTGGTAATGACTGGAACCTTCTTGCTCTTCACTAAACTACTATGTCAACCTCTATTAAAATGTGTTACAGTAAAATAGACAAGCAGTAGATTTGAATAACAGATGTGCTTCTCCAGTGTTGTAATATTATTATAGTGCATTAATGACACACCAGCTGTCAAAATATATGGCTTAGAAAAAAATGCAAATATGATAAACTGTGGTTTGATGGAAATTAAACTTTATTTTGATAAGAAAAAACAAATGATATTAATATAAATGTGAAATTAATATGTTTCATGACATGTTTTTTTTTTATAATTGTAAGAGGAAACATAAAACCTTACCTCCATAGCGTCCTGGTCATTCTCCATGAGCTCACCCTTTTTCTTGTGAGTGTGGGGTCCCTTCTTGGTCTTCACTACCGTCACCACTTTGGTTACCATCATCGCTCCTTTCTGTTGAAATTAAAATGCCTTAGATCATACACCTTCTGGCAAAACAAAGGGAGGAAACACCACCAACACAGGATTCTACAGGCAAGTCTTTGTCAATCAAAAGAATTGAAAACACATTAACTGTTTCACTGATTCTGCCACTGAATGGAGTTATTTTGGCCACTTTTTTCAAACTTAACTCAAATAACACATAAGTAATATGTGTAATAACTTATCTGATGACCAAGCCATCACCAGCTTGCTGTTCTCTGATTGGCCAGCTCAGTGAGGCTTTTGGGGGGACAGAGTGAGAGGAAGACCGAGGTTTTGGGGTCCACCCCCACATGTGTGATAGCTGTATGCTAACATAGACTACTGTACACAGCTATCAAGTCACACACTTCTTGGTCTTAATATAAATTTGTCTGGCGCATCGCTCTAGCTATTGGACCGGGAGGAATCAAGCACGTTAATATTTTTGACCACTTGCGCGTTATGTTACAGTTTGAATTATATGCCGGGTGGGCATGTTTGGGGGATGATTACACACTGTTCGAGCATTCGTGGCAATTGGACGGTTTGTACACATCTGGCGAACATCTGGCGGTTTAGAGCGGCAGGAAGCCACATTGCAGGATTATGGCATAAACACTGTTGCTCATGTTTTGTAACTTTGCTGAGGTCGATTTCCAACATTATAACATAGTATGTATGTAGAAAAACACAGATCAGTATAACAGGTCTCCTTTAAACACCAGTAAAATGAAGGAAATCATCATTGACTTCCAGAGAAGCTCATTATTTAATAAGCTGCTGCTTGTCATTGTTAAACTAAATTTTGTTTAACATGCCTCATAACGTTTCAGTGACAATGTAAGGTTTTTCGTAACACCCACCTTGTCATTTCCTTTCATGCCGCCCATGTTGAATTTCTTCACCTCCTCTTTGACCTCCTCCATGTAGGCGTCCAGAGGATCAATGTCATCATCCTCCGTCTGCTGCTCCATGGGTGTCTCCTGCTCCTTCTCACCATCATCTTTCTTCTCCTCTTTCATGTCCTTCTCCTTCCTCTCCCCTTTTCCTTCACCATCTTCCTCATCGTCTGCATCCATCGGGGGGGCTGACCCTTCATCATCATCATCTGAAACAAAATCAATGATCAATCTCTGACCACTTGAAAACTCCTGTGTTGTATCAGTAGAGGATTTACACCCTTAAACAAATTAGACATATTAGAAGATCCTCTCTCTATAGAAATAACATGTGATTTTATCAATTCCTCAGAAATTTTCTCATTTCTTTGTACATAACTGAAAAGGATTATTACAAAACTAATGTTGATATTAAAAAAGCTGATCAGTGCATACTTTAAACAATATTTTTGAAGAATCCATGTTGTCTTAGTATCCACACAGAGCCTCTGTGTAAGCTGCACACTCACCATCATCATCCTCCAGGCTCCACTTCTTTCCCTGTTTCATCTCCTCGAGTTCTTTCTTGATCTCACCAATGTTTTCAATGGCTTTCTTCCTCTGCTCTTCCCTCCACTTCTCCACCCGCTCCTTCCTCTTCCTCATCTCCTCCTCCAGCTTATTCTGGTCAAAGTCTTGCTGTATGCAGACAAAAAAATAACTACAAGTATTAATGACACGCCAGCAGAGTAGACAAAAAAGGCATGTCAGCCCAAACTTTTATTTTGAGATTAAAAGGGATGGTTCAGTATTTTTCATATGAATGTGTTTAGGATCAGTGTCTTTACTCTGGTGTAATATTATGATAATATATCCAGTATTGATTAAGTTATATGATTATGCTTGTCACACACAGTGTTACAGAAGTTGATTTTGCGATATGTCACCTTTGACCTCCATAGATCTCAAAAACTATTGGTCGTAGGTGATAACACCAATTTGGGGAATTGTAGAAATCTTCATTCTGCATCGTTTGGTATCGATCTGAAAGTTCAGTTTTTGAGTTATAATTGATAATGTAATTTTGACCTTTTAGTTAACTGTGACCTTTGACCTTTACTCAAATGGATCATTGCATCTGATGCACATTAGCTATATGTATATGCCCATGTAATTTCAAGTATTCCTTGAGTTATAGCATGATATGTGTCTGCAGACACACACGCGCACGCGCACACACACACACACACACACACACACACACACACACACACACACACACATTAATGACACAGAGACAACTCCACCAATCAATGTCTACGCTGTTTCTACATTATGTTATCGTATCGCTTGGGACCTCAGAGGAGTAGATACCAAATATCTAGGACCACACACCATGGGACTGGGTCCTTTATCATAGTGGAAACGCACCAAAGTGAGTAGAATAGAGTAGAATGTGGTCGAGTGGATACTCGTGGAAATGTGGAATATGTGTTGATGATGTTTAAAAACTATGCAACATCTTACATCATCAACTTTTTCGTCCTCTTTCTCCTCTTTTGCCTTTTTCTTATCAGATGTAGACTCAATGGTGTCTTTCTCTTTGCTCCTTGACCTAAGGATGACAAAAAAGTAAGTTTAACATGCATGTTAAAAATCACTGGTATGTATTAAAACAATTTTCAGCAAAGATCAAAACAAAACCTTTTTCTGTCTACCAAATAAATTTCAGTAAATGAGAAGTAACATGGTTAGGCAGCCTGAAATAATATCCAAAACTCCATCTCCTTTTCCATTTGAATGGTCACCATTAGGCTTAATCTGTTTGGGAATATGAATAACTACCTCCTTTGAGCAATTATATCCAGGGTTCATACACACTTTAACCAATACTGTTCCATGACTTTTCAGCAAATTTCCATGACTATGAACTCCTAAAAATGCAAGTCAACTTTAATCAATAAGAATAAAAAGTTAAAGTGTTGTTAAAGTTTAACAATAAAATTAATGACATGATGTGTGGTTCCAGATTAAATTAACACAGATCATAGGACAGAAAAATTAATACTATTCCATCTGCTGATAAAAATAACAACCCTTTGGCGAACAAGACTTGTCCATCACTGACAAATTTAAAAGAAAACTTTATCAAACACTTGCCTTCTTTATCCATAATCATCTGAAATGGATTATAGATAAAGTTCCATCCAAAGCTTAGTGTGACACTGGAATATCTGACATGTAAACTACACAGTGAATCTGAATATCTTTGACCTATATACAATTAAATTTCAATGTGTTTGTGACCAAATGCATGTATGCCTCTTTGGTTTTTTCATGTGTTTTATTTTATTTTGGAAAATTCAATAAACATATATTTAACAAATATTGTCTGAAAGAAGGTGACTGAATTATTACAATTTACTGTTTATATAATAAACATAGATAGAAATTACTGTTCATCTGTTCTTCTGCTTTTGCTGGGACTGGCGGATCTCCTTCCTCGGTTCCTGCTGCCTGACCTCCTCCTATCTCGGCTTCTTGATCTTCTTCGTTCTCTGCTCCTGGAGCGTCTGGCCACCACATGGATGAAGTTGGAAAAGACAAGAATATAGTATGAGCAGTCTTTAAACATTTTAATTTCTTTTTTTTTCTCTTTAATCTGAGAAGCTCTCAACTATATAAAGACACATGATTTCAACAGAAATCAGGAAATGCAGCTCAAGCTCAAACATCATTTTAGCAGAAAGTCAAGATGTCCTAACACACAGTAACTGATAAACTACATGAAAACAATGCTAAGCTCTCTTTATATAGTGCCGTTTGCGTATACAGTGTTCAGAGAAGGGATCTCAGTGCCTATGATTGTTTGTGTTGTATGTATGACTATTTGTAGAACCTTCCTCTCCCTCTGTGTTATGTTTCCGTACCATACAGTGACACCAAATGTTTAAATACTCTCTACTAGTCCCCTGTAAACCTGGGTGAGAGGTACACAGTGCACGCCTGCTTCATGCATTAATCAGTGTGGTATTGGTTCTAGTGTAGGACCGTTAGGTGGAGGCGCTGATGTTCTGGGAGGGGTGCTGGGGACAGTTGTTGCTCCACGCTAGTGTATACAAGGCTTGGATTTGAAAAATCAGAGCATACCCACACTAGAGTAAAGTACACTGGACTGGTTAACAGATGAAACCAACACAGAGTTTTATCAAGAGTCTTTTAACCTTGTCTTTTATATCAATGATTTTATGGGCTGTCGGTCAAAAACAAAAACAGGTTGTCCAGCATCACAAAAAACTTGTGCCAAGGTCATGGGTGCACCCACAACTGATTTATACTCCTTGTGGAGCAGACAGATGCTCCACAAAGCCAAAAGCATTATTGCACACCCATACCACACACTTAATAGGAATGTTCACTGTTATCTAGCTCCCAGAGGGAAAACAAATGGATATGCAAATTATTTTATTCTGTGTGCCATCAGGCTTTTTAATGACAGTGATAGGTCTAATGTGTTTTTATATTTTTATACATGTGTTGTTTTTAAAATGTATTTATGCATCTGTTGCACTTGTCACTGTTGTATTTCATGTATTTATTGCTGGGACTTTAAGCTGCTCTGAATATTGACATATCCAAGTGTAATTGTAGAATGTGAGTTTTTATGTCTTCAAACTGAACTGTCCCTAGAGGATAAATAAAGTCATCTGAATCTGAGTTGTGTATATTGTCTTTTCCTGTGCTTCAAACGGGAGCAAAACCCACCTGGCTCGTTTTCTGTCTCTGGACCTAGACCTACGACGGTCCCGGCTACGTGACCGTTCTCTCCTGCTTCGGTCTCGGTCCCGGTCTTCCTTTTTGGACCGTTTGTCCGGAGAGCGGCTCTTTGATCGGCTAACGGACCGACCTCGAGAGGTTGAGCGCTTCCTATAATGTCTGAAGAAGACAGTAAATGCAACTTAATATGGTACTTGAGTGGAGAAAAAACATTTAGATAGAGTGGCTTGTTCGACCATTTCTTCATTAAATGAAACACAAGCTCAGCGGGACATTTAGTCATTGACTTTACTCATCAGTTAACATGGTCTGTGCTTCATTGCTAGCTAACGTTAGCATGCTAGGTTTAATCAGATAAATCAATCAGGTCCTGGATTTACGCATCAGTTATTAGTATGAAAATAAATAAGAATAAAACAATGACATACCTTGACTCACGACCCATTATAAATTCACGGATGTAACGCTATTTTTTTAATTAAAAAGTGCAAATAGCTTACATTTAATAACGACACAAGTGCGGTTGTTATTTCCTTGAACCTTACGTCATCAAACTGCGACAGTTTGTTACATACTTGTCGTGTTAAAAGCATAGTGCGCCACCCAGCGGTGGGTGGTCAGAAAGGCAGCCAGAAAAATACAGTTTTACCACATCTGTTTTTCCATTGTTCCATAAACAGTCACCATCCACTTATACAGTATGAAGTAATTCACAGATTACATTAGTCAAAAGAAAAATTAAAGAAGATGTTTCCATCAGTATCTTCTCTATGTTATAAGTGTTCCTCTGCTGAAGGAAAACTGACACATTTATTTTGGTTCTGTCCTCAACTATTTAGTTTTTGGTCTGCTATTTTCAAATGGTTTTCAAATGTTATTCATTAATATAATATGGCCACATTTGGATGTTTCTTGGATAATAGGAGATATGGGACTAATGGATGCCTGGCATTACAGCTTGGATGGTGGTGGACAAAACACAATTACTGACCTGGAAACTATGGAGCCTCCAAATGTTCAACTCCACAATACAAATAGAAAAAATAGCAGTATGGGGACATATATATATATAAAATGGTATAACTTAATCAATACTGGATATATTATTATAATATTACACACACTGATGTATATATACATATAATGAAATTGTCAATATTGCAAAAGGTCAAATGTCAAAGTTGTATATAGCAGAAAGGTCAAAGTCACATTATTGGCTCTAATTCAAGAATGGGTTGTCA
The DNA here is from genome assembly GCA_020466265.1 of Siphamia tubifer. Lineage (NCBI taxonomy): Eukaryota > Metazoa > Chordata > Actinopteri > Kurtiformes > Apogonidae > Siphamia > Siphamia tubifer. Next base: position 3,598,081 of record CM035796.1, read on the forward strand.
TAGAAACTGGAGCTTGGCACAAAATAGGGGTGAGATTAGGCATTCTCTGAATACTAGTTTTCTTTATGAACACATTTCAACAGTGTGACATTTTACATAAAATTTCCACTTTACACAAAAAGAATTTAAAAAGTCAAAGTCACACATGTAGTCTTTATTTGGTATGAATTGTCTGGCTTTTATGTAAAGACTGTTTATATTATTTTATTAACATCACATTTGTTACTTTAGATAATATGCAACATACTATAAGAGCCATTAAAAACGGTTATTCTGTAAACATTATCAAAAACGATCAAGTAAATCAGACAGGATAAATCACACCAATTCATACATAAAAACATATTGACATAAATTCATTTTGGTGAAAGCATGGGTTTAGCGGCACAGGAGTAGAGAGCAGATAGAGTTCATATGAAGGAGCAAAGTAAAACACAATCACCATGATCCCACATTAATAAAAAGCCGACAAACTGCCACCGTAGTTTCCAGTCAAACCCTAAACTTTCTCAGCAGTCGCACATTTATTCCTACATATGAATTTTACAGCACTTTAAGCTCATAGTCGTGCAAAACTAGACAATGCACATTCAAATACGAAATGCTTCATTTTGATGTCACGCTTTAAACAAAGGCTGTTCATGAAGCAGGTGGACAATGAGTACAGGAACAGGGGTGTCAAACATGCGGCCCGGGGGCCAAATGCGGCCCTTGGGATGAAGAGCATAATAACCTATTAAAAAAATGACTCCATCATTTCTCGTCAGTTTTTTCTTTGCCTATAAATGATGACAACTTCACATTTTTGCCATTGTTTTACTGCAAAACAATAATATTAAAGGTGGGGTGAGAGATCTTTAAATAATGACATATATTTAGTTGTGAATACTCAAAGTTTCAGAATTAGTACTAATTCTGTGTATTAAGTTGCTGTAACATGTTCTTCTTTTTAAAAACTTCCAACTAATATTTTTTTATTAAGTGGATATAATTGTGGATATAAGTGACCATAACTTAACAACATAGACGAGGTTCAACTGAGTGGAATTAAGTCATTAAATGCTGAGAATGATATTGTTCTGTTTTTTCTATTGTTTCAAATGTAGTAGATGATGAAATATAAATTTAAGATCACTCCAAATAACCATCAGTATCTATCACACTAAAAAAAATTATAATCACAAAACACAGTCATTTTATTCAGGGCTGTGGTTCAGTTGGTAGAGCAGGACGTCCAATGACTGAAGGGTCAGAGGTTCACGTCCCAGCTCTGTCTGTCCACATGTCCAAGTGTCCACATGTCCTTGGACAAAGACACTGAACCCAGTCTTAGTTCCCAGTAGGACTGACAGAACCTTAGAACACTGAGTTAATGTTTTAATTCAAGTAAACTTTAATAAACACCTACATTTTAAGTTCTGGAAATTTTTATTTTTGAAGTTTCACCAACTTAAAACAATTGAGGGAATCGATTGCCTTAATTTTTTTTGACTTATTCTGATCTCATATCACTGAAATAGAATGTTTGCCAAAAAAAAAAACCTGGAATGTTTTAGTCCAGTCTAGAGGGTGGAACCAGAGGAAAACTCCGACCAATCAGTGAACTGATCATCTTTACACTGATTGATCTGCTGATACGTCCATCAAATATCAGCCCCCCCCCTTCTGTACGTTCACATAAACAGCAACGGCAGAAAAGACGATAACCGGAAGCAAAACCAAAGTAAAAACTGTGTTTGAAAAAAAGCTACGATCATGAGGAAGAGGAGCGAAGAACGGAACAGGACAAAGGTGGGAATCATTACGACTTTCCAACACTGGCGTCGACTGGAAAAAAAAAAAAGAGGCTAAAAAGTGATCCTAAAATGACCATGTTTCTACTGCATATGTAAGATGATACAGTTCTGATTAGATCATATTTGGACATACTAATGGCTGATGGGTATCATATTCACCCCAAAACTAAAGATATTAATGATAATGATGATAGTCACTGTGTTGGTTCTTGGCTGATGATGTGAATTCTGGTGAATGGTCGTGAACTCCTGTGACAGCGTGTGTTCATATATTCATGAATCATTAAGACGTGGTTTCGAGGGTGGACTGAAGAAGAGGGGGGTGTATCTTTTCAAAATCTCACTTGTGTTGAATTGCTGGACTATTTTTTCTAAGATCTCCCACCTGACCTTTAAATGACGACAACAGTGACATTTGCAAACTATCCTGTAAACAACAACATGTCAACAACCTCAAATGTCTAAAGAAAATTAAACATTTTCTGCTTCTTTGACTAAAAGTTTAGTGTCTTTGTAAAACTGATCCATAATAAAACACATGGACTAATGATAAACTGAGGCAGAATATTGGTAAAATTTAACTTTTTCTTTGCTTTTGAAAAATTTATAAAAGTATTTTCATAATTTTTAATGTTTTTTTTTTTGTACTAAAACAACAACAAAATGAGTGATTTATTGACATAACAAAACCTCACACCTCGTAATTGCTTGGGTCTACTTTCTCTCAATAGCGATCAATGGTCGTTGTCACTGCTAACAGCTGTGCACATTAGCAAACTACTGTCATCAGTTGTTGGGCAGTGTTAGCAGCTGTTACGTGCAGGCACATGTTATGCAAATAAATCACTCGTTCCAACACAAACTGTTTTACTTTCTCCAGGAAATCTGCCGGGACTACTTTTGCTTTGACCAAAACTGGACCAGAACTGGGCCCACAGGACACTGTCGTAGCTAAATCACCGTGGGTGCACCAGAGTAAAGACACTGATCCCATACAGATTCATGTGAGAAAAAAAAAAAAAAAAACTATCCCTTTAACCCCACAAACATAATAACTGAAAATTGTAATAAAAATGTGCAGCTTTTGACAAAATAATCCCACAATTGTAAGAACTTCCCACAAATGTAATAAATTAGTAACGTGACAGCTATTACATTTGTTGGATTATTCCATTAAAAACGACAAATTTTCTTTAGTTTTGTGGGTTATTATCTTTGTGAGATTAACATATTTTTTACTCTACTATCAGATGTGATGAGGAAAAGCATCACATTTTCACATTTTTGATGCAGAACACCAATAAAAGAGCGACTCATTACTTATTCTTCCCATCTCAAGCGTTAAGCACTCATCTTTTTCTACCTTTAAAGTCACTGCTTTCTTGATTTCTAGCCGCCTCTAACAGAGCATTTACATGTGGGTTTAAAATAGGGCTGCACCATATTATAAAAAAAAAAAAAAAACTAAGATCATGATTCTTTTTTACTCCTGCGATATGGAAAAAAAATACTCATGACCCGGGAGGACATAATAGATGTGTGGTGTCGACGTAAATGGTCAAACTTTTCTTTGTTTCTCATGTTTCAAAGATGTTACCAGCGACTCACTCCAAAATTGTTTAAGAATGATTGTGATTGGTGGATCATCGGGTGCAGTGGGTGTCACGTACCCTTGAAATTAGAGAAGAACACAGAGTTCATTTGACTCCTACATCTCAGGACCTGTGACGTGACTATTGCGAACACGTACGTTGCAATATCGATGCTCAAACGATATATTGTGCAGCTCTAGTTTAAAATATGGCTCAGTTTTTTGAGGTCATACCCATGTGTACGTCTTTAATTAGAGGACAAACAGGCAGTAAATATGAGCAGCTGAGTTAAGAATCAAACACTTATATGTCTTCACTGTATTTGAATCAATGAAACTCAAAAGCATGGTCTTCATTTCATTTGTCATGTAAACTTAGTTATTACCGTATTTTTCGGACTACAAGTCGCAGTTGTTGTTTTCCATAGTTTGGTCGAAGGTGCAACTTATATGTGAAATTATTAACTCATTATTATAGAATTTTGCATTTTATTACCACACAGGGGCGCTGTTGAGCATGAGCATGTTCTTTATGCTATGGAGAGGCTAAGCCCCGCCCCTCTACTTCCGGCCCATGGGTGCTTAGCTGCAAAAAATTTGAATGGAGCGAGTCAAGCTAAATTCTGGTTCTGTTTGACAAGTGCTCTGAAATTCACATGTGATAGAAGTTAATAATAAATATGTGATGTGTCATAGAGAGACCACCTGTTTTTGAAGGGAAGTAAACGTGACATTAGGTTTTATGTGGGTTTAGTAACAGACTACAGTGAGTGGAGGATGTGACGTCACATGTTCTCCAGGCGTGTAGTCTAAATTATTAAGGTGTTTTAGTCACTAATGAATCAGCCGTTCGTTAACAGAAGCAGTTGAAACACATCAATAATTATCATTTATTATGAGCTACAACATGTGTGTGATTCAGGTCACATGACAAACCAGATACCATTTAACATTAATTTCCCATTGAATACCATTCATTAATTTTCTGATCGCAGGCCCCATGAGACTTAAACTCTCCATCGTTATAACTGTTACTATGGAGCATGTAGCATTAGCTGAATGTGTTATGTTCAGCCTGTTGTTCTCTATTTTTATTTTTTTTCCTTTTCAAGATGAAATATCTGTTCTTGGTGTTGGATTTTATCAAATACACCCCCCCCCCCCCCAAAAAAAGCGATTTATACTCCAGTGTGACTTAGATATGTTTTTTTTTCTACTTTATAATAAATTTTTTGGCTGGTGCGACTTAATAGTCTGGAAAATACGGTAGATGTCTTCACTGGATTTGAATTAATGAAGGCGCACTTTGAAACCCAGTGTCAGTAAACAAGCTCTTCATTTCATTCCTCATGTAATAAATAGTTATTATATCAGTCGCTTCTGTAAAAAGAATTTAAAGATTATTGACGTTTTCTCACATTCTTTACTCATTTTTGATAAAAGGAAATCTACACCCGGTGTTGTTCTTCTTCTGTGGTTGTTTCCGGTTGTTTCTCTGTTTCTCGCCCACCCTCTGACTCTATACTTCACTGTGATTGGTCGACCAGTTTCAGGGAAACCTAGCCAAAAATTTAATCGAGCGTAACTAGACTAATACTGTAACATACTACATGTGCTGCTGCTAGGAGTCTAGCGCGGCTAAGCTAACAATATTACCCTCCATCACTTGTCAACTAATTTGTACTTTATATAAATTTGTTCTATATCTGTGGTTACCTGTAACACCGTACGTTAACACCGTATGTTAACACCGTACGTTAACACCGTTACGACACCTCATCCCAAACGTATGGCAGTGTTTATCACTCTTAATTTTATCCGTCTCTGTACCTTGTGGATGTAAATGTGATGTCAGCATGTTGTACACTTTTCATTCTCCATACATTCAGACTATTTGTTCTGTTTCTCTGCTTTCATTAAGAAGAAAAGAAAAAAAAACATACAGGGATTTATAAGAAACGAGACTGTCGAGTGACATTTGTTAAATTCTCAATGACTGAGGCCACAAGTTCAGCTGAAGCCAGTTATTGATTAACCAACCAGCAGGGACGTCCCGACTGCATGGTGTCCACCCACTTCAGGAAATGGTCATGCCTTGCTTTGATGAGAGACAGAAGGGAAGAACTGAGGACAATGAGGAAGAGGAGGAGGAAGGAGAAGAGACGGAGGGAGCGGAGGTTTCTGACGTCCGCTCGCTAACGTCAGGGAGTTTCTGAGCCAAAGATTAGCAGGACCTCATGTGACAGGATGAAGGTGAAGAAGTAGACGCAAAGGTCGGCGAAGACGTCGCCCATCCTCCTGTAGGTGTCCATGGAGCGGTTGATGACCTCAGCGGGGATGCCGGACAGTAAAAGGGCAGCAGTCAGCACAGTGGTCTGGGTCTTCTTCTCCACCTGCACAGATAGTGTCATCATTAGTGTCATCACACAACAATTTACAATGATATTTGAGCATCTCCTTCTAGTCAGTACAACATAAAAACTACTATTCAAAGAATGTCTAATCTCGCTCCTATTTTGTGCCAATTTCAAGTTTCTATGACAACGTGTTCTTGAATTAGAGCCAATAATGCGATATTGTGAATAATGCGACCTTGACCTTTGACCTTTTTCAATATCGACAATTTCGTTATATGTATATATGCGTCAGTGTGTGTAATATTATGATAATATATCCAGTATCGATTAAGTTATAGTGTGATATGTCTATGTTTGTTTGACACACACAGTGTTACACGAGTTAATTTTGCGATATTTGTCACCTTTGACCTCCAGCTATCTCCAAAACTATTGGTTGTAGGTGATAACAGCAAATCTTAGAATTGTAGAAATCTTCACTCTGCATCGTTTGGTACCAATCTGAAAATTCTGTGACCCTCTGTTCTTGAGTTATAATTGATAATGTGATTTTGACCTTTTGGTTAATTGTGACCTTGACCTTTGACCTTTACTCAAATGGAGCAGAATGACACCTTTAGAATAGACATTTGATTTCAACTGTGTTCTGGACACATCGATTTTAATGTTGAAATTTCAACATTAATCTCGTCATAGCAAAAATATTTTTTTCTTCACATGTCGCCCTAATACTGCGTCTAAAAATTAACCTGGGAGTTTATACCAATTGTTTTGGGATTTTTTAAAAAATTAACAAGAACATTTTTTTAAATAAAAATATTTTTACTTGTGCTGCAACGACAGCAAATGACTCAGCCTAACAAACTGAAGATGACATTTAATCCAGTCATTTACTTCTATATTCGTTTAATAAAAACAGCCTAATCTGGAATCAAATGACACTCAAACAGAAAACTCACCTTTGGAAAGTATTTGGACAATCCCATGTAGGCCAGTTCAAGGGTCAGAAATGGAGCAAATATTGACTAGAAGAAAAGAATATAACATCAATGACAGTACACAGTGATATCATTTTTATGGTCATAAATGTGACAAAAAAACAAACAGAAAAGGCATCGCCAAGGTTTCATCTGTGACATCATATTTAATTCCTGCGTCTCTATAATTGATCAGTGACAGACACGAGAATTTCCTCTCACATGGAATTAATTTGTGCTGATAGAATCAAACAAAACAAATGATCATTATGATGAGACACTATGGCTGCATATTAGAAAAAAATGACATGGTGATTATTTGCGCTGTAACTCTACATTCCCAAACTTAGTTGCAAGTTTGTATTTTTGGTGACGTCTCTGCTACCAGTGCTTGACCATCTACCAACGATAATATGGCTACGTCGACTTTTTCTCTGGTCACGTGACCAGCCTGTAACGTCACGGTCCAGGGCTCTATAGACTAAAAATATCATCTTAAATTAACATTTATTTGCAGCATACTATTGCAAACTATTAAAAGATCAAAAACAAATACATTTCAGCAAAAGATACGTCTCCTTATTGAATGTCTGCGTCACCAGAAGTTTTTTTTAATGATAAAACGGAGTCATGAGCCAAAAAAGTTTGGGAACCGATGCATTAATGACATAACCTGTGCACAAGTTATAACAAAAAAAGTCACTTTTCTCAATTGTAAAGCCTGATTTTTGACAATTATTTGAGGTTTGTTTTACAACAATGGAAGAATAATTGGTTGTGAATAAATCTAAAGTTCTCTGAAACATAAAGAAAACCCTGTATGACAGGGGTCTCCAACCTATTCCACAAAGGGCCGGTGTGGCTGCAGGTTTTTGTTGAAAACAAGCAGCAACACACCAGACTTCAATCAATGAATCAACTGATCTCAGTCTGCAGAAAGTCAATTGGTCAAACTGTGAACTCTTGGTTGGTTGGTTGGAACAAAAACCTGCAGCCACACCAGCCCTTTGTGGAACAGGTTGGAGACCCCTGCTGTATGATGACACTGACCATCACAACCAGACTCTGAGCAGACTCACCAAATATTTGCAGACAAAAACTCTGACAAAAACAGCAAGAAGGATGCTGCCGATGAGCCTAAAGATCCTGAAGGGGTCAAACTCCTCAGTATCTGACCCTGCATCCTGAGCTGGCTTCTCATTGGCCAGCTGTCCACGCAGCTTCATGGCGTCATCAAAGCGAGAAAGGTACTTCTGGAGGCCTCTGCGAGGGGACCCGCTGAGGTCATCTGACACTCGCTCCCCCCTGGGTCTCTGTCTGGTGCCTCCGATATCATCCTCCAAACCTCCCAATGGACCGCTGATGTCCGGTAAAGGCGAGCCTCTCCTCTCAGGGGTGGCGTTATGGGAGTAGCTGCCAAGGCCTGAAGCCTCCGGTAAGAATGGAGATGGTCTCGGAGATGCTGAAGATGACGACCATGTGTCCGACCGATCAAGATCGAGATGAAAGCGAGGCTCTGTGGCTCGTCGGGACGCTCCTGTAAAAGATATCTATCAATATAACAGACCGCTTCCTGCCACATAATGAGACAGAAATGAGAAACTGTGTAAAATGGATAAAAAAGGATGTTTCTGTTGAGATGTCATCCATTGGTGTGTGCGTGAGCTACTGAATTTTTATTACTAGTGATGGTCGTGTAACTTCTGAGATGGACCTAGAGTCAAGTTGTGGGGAAAAAAGTATTTATTAGGGCTGAGATAATATGCTTTTACAACGTTTTTGGGCCCCGATCTTCCAGTAGGAAAAGCATTACAAATGTTTATGTGATGAAAATAAAATAAAAATTCTAAGATAAACAAAATGAGAGATTGGATTATTCATTCATTTTTTCAAAAGACTGGATTATTATTATTATTATTATTATTGTCTTCTTAAAAATTAGAGAAATTAAATGATCTATTGAATTACACTGCATCATATTCTGTCTATATTGAATAAAATCATGTTAAGAATCAAATTATGCTGAATCATACTGTACAGCTACAGGGGTGAACTGTAGTGAATTACACTGGTGACTGCTTTTTACGTGTATCAATAGTATAACAGACAGCTTACAGGGTATGAAGATGTGAATCACACTGAATGGCATTGAGTCAACAACAGTATCTAAACTAATATGCATACCTCCATTATCAGAAAGAAAGAAAAAAATAATAATTTGCAGTTTCTCTGTTACAGCAAATTCTGCAGTTCCTCAATTCTACACACCTGTGAATAATGCACAGTCATCAAGTGAAACACAGCAGTATGTTTTTGTGTTAAATCTAGGGTATGAGGTAAAATATGGGCTAATTTAAGGGTGATGTTAGCCTACAGGCCTCAGAGGCAGGACAATTAACGTGAGCAGTGCTTCCTTCTCCTGAACTCATACAGCAGTGGTCACCAACCATGGTCCCTTTTCCAGCACATCTGACAGTCTTTATCTCTTGTTGTTTGGCATGTGCAATCTATGTGTTTTTAGACCTGAGTCTGATGATGATGATGATGATGATGATGAATACAGAGATGGTTGTCAAGTCAATGGGTGATGACTCTGCAGCTACAGCAGGTGGATCCTCCCTCTAGGTATCCCTTACCTGTGTCTCGAGCTAACATTGTGTCATTGTAATAATTCTAACAAACGCATCTTATTTATCTGTATCTCCATGATAACATAAACCTCTAAATAAACTGTTTATAGAATATTATTAACGGTTTGATTCCATTTCTCCCAACGATGGAAATGGGCTCCAAACACTGCTCCAAATACCCCTGGGTGAATAAAGATGTTCATCGATACGTACCGTTGTTTTCTGACTCGTTTTTGGTGAAGCCAACGATCCGGTTCATCCTGTCTTCAGAATTAAGGAGCAGTTTTCTCCTTCGTATCTCGGCTCTCCGCTGAGCCGCGGACAGGGAGCCAACCTTCTCCTCTGCGGCATCTCCAGACTCCATGTCGGGACGAAATAGTGTTAAATACACCGTTAATTCACAGTACAATCCGTCTAGTGTTCAGCTCCAGTGTACAGACAACACAAAAGGTCTCAAAACACTGAATTAACATTACAGAATGGATTGGCGCGTGCTGATGACGTCATCACCACCCGAATGACGTCGTGATCTATACGCCCTCAGCATAGACTTACAGGACAGGAATTGCCTTGAGACGAGCGTGAAAAAACCAAGAAAAAAACGATTGTTTGACATTTGTATATATACGATGGTGTATTAGGGCCACCTAAGAAAATAAAAACACTCGTTTATATTACAAGAAAGTAATATTCATAGACTAAAGTCAGGATATAATTAGAATAAAGTCGGAGTAAAAAAAACAACGGAAATAGTTTTAAATTAAATATTCACCACCTGTTTGTATTCTCTAATATTAAGGCTTTGTTCTCGAAATGTGACTTTATTTTCGTATTGACAGGCATGTTTATTTTCTTCCGTGGCCTCAATATTCCATTGCACATTTAAGATGGTTTTGGATGACAAGTTGAATTCAAGGACATGAATAAAATGGACTGTCGTACAAGTTATTTGATGAAAACTACAGCCAAAACTGCATGAAATTACAGAGCAAGAGATTTTTAAAATCAATCAATATGAAACGTCTCTTGTTTGCCTTAATGAGTGTAAACATAAAATATGAAAATGGTTTATATCACATATTTGTCATGTTTATTTCACAAAGATACATCTATAAAACTGTGAGACATAATATATTATATTTCAATGTGGGTTCTGTCAAACTCATTAATCTCGTCCAACATTGGTTGGGAGAGATTATTGTAATCTATTAATCTATCTATCTATCTATCTATCTATCTATCTATCTATTTGTCGGTCTGTCTGTCTCCCCGCAGATACATATCATGCTACAACTCAATATTTGAGATATCATGAAATTACATGGGCATATACATATTCAAGGTCTCCACTGATCCTTAAAAGTCTTATTTTTTGAAGTATGGCATTAAATTTCACATGAGTTATTACATTTAATCTGGTTAGCCTACGGTTGATGAAAAACATATGTCTGGATTTTTTCTGTGCCAGTTATTTATTTATTTAACTAGTGTAGTTTGTTATTAAGATGCTGAAAAAGTAGATGTTTGTTGTATCATAAAGCCATTGTGTGTCTAATAGAACAGGAATAACACTGCAGGGGGCAGTGTGTGTATTATCCAGCATTTACATCATTGAGTAGAACAGACAGTGTTTGGAACAGAACATGAACCCAGACCAATCACATTATTGGCTCGAATTCAATAACAGGTTGTCATAGAAACTTGATTGTCACAAAATAGGGGCAAGATTAGACATTCTGTGAATATTCATACGATGCGTTTGTTTATTTTTTAACTAACCGTATCTGTGTTTCGACACTGGATCTGAAGCCGTACAATAAACTCTTCAATGGTTTCCTCTACAGCGACATTCTCCATGGTTACTTCCTGCCCTCCAGCTGAAGTTGTGATGTCGTCATAGTCACGTGACTGAAACCTGCCTATTGAGACAAAGTAGCTCCAAGAAACTACGAGGTGTGAGTTTTTGTTCCGTAAATAAATCATTCATTTGAACACGGACTGTTTTGAGAAGAAACACGTTTTACTTTGTTGACCCCAGTTAACCTGCCGGGACTACTTTTGTTTTTACCAAAACCGGACCAGAACTGGGCTCACAGGACACTGTTGGGTAAGTCACTGTGGGTGCACCAGAGTAAAGACGCTGATGTCATACAGATTCATGTGAAAATTCATGTGAACTATCCCTTTAATCTCTTTGTAGCCGTTGCTTTCACTTAATAAAAAAAGTTCACCCACCAAAACACAAACTACACTTACAAAGTCCCAAACAGTTTATTTTCTCAGGATCATTTCACCTTAATGTTTATACTAAAATCATCAGCATTTTTGTTTTAATCTTTATAGAACACGTTCTTTTCACTATACAGGTATCAATAGGCATGTTTAAAAGATCACAATGGCTTTGTTATATCTGTGTTAAAGAATGTCCCATTATCCTATTATATTAAAATATTTCATATAGAGTCTGTCTTTTAACAGAGGCTTAATGATAATAATAATCATAATAATAATAAAAAGTGAGTTCCCACACAAGGCAATTATAGAATTTAGTGTTGGGAGGCTCATAAATTAAACAACCCAAGGGGAGGGAAGGGTGTGGGGTAAGAACTAAATGGAACAGAACGGTGATGTTGTCTGAGACGTTACGAATGTCCGAAGAAAGACAAGATAACAAGATGAGAAAAACTAAAATAAACAAAAAAAAAAAAGACCTTCCACTGCGACAGACACATACAAGGCAGTGGTTGACGGTGAGGTCTGTTTGCCTTCAAACACCTTCGGTATTTAACCAAAGCATCTACAGATTTTGTTCGACACACAATAGTAATAATAATGACAGGGATTTAAAAAAACAAAACAAAACAAACAAACACACACACGTTCCGTCCTTTAGGTATAATATTAGAGTGTTAGAGCTCAGGTGTTTTACAAAGAGTCCAGGTGTCACCCACTTTTAACAGTCTTTGAGCGCAGACATACTAACAATCTCAAACCTATTCTTTAAGCACACATACATGACTTAACTTTAGTATAAACAACTGTGCTTTTTGACAAAAAGAAAAAACACTCCACACATCCATTAGCCTGGACTGTATCTGAACGATACCTCTGTTAGACAGCACTGTTCTATGAGAATAAACACTGATTCATTTGATTATTGACATAGATAATCATCATCATCCTGGATTATGGTTCATTTTCTTCCAATGCTTTGCTTCAGCCGAGTAGAAAAGTGCCACGTAAGCATTGTCATGGATTTTTTTTTTCCTCTTTCCTTTGTTTTCACTTCATCCTCCACCCTCACCTCGTCTGTCACACGGTTCTATTAAGAGTGACGTCATTTTTGCTTCAGTTCAGCTCAGATGAGGGTTGGTTTTTTTTCCTCAGACGGTGGAACACAACTGGACAAAGCAGGAATTTATATTCTGCCTTTCACCACTTTCCAGCACACATACATTCCATATACATATGTACGCACACACACACACACACACACACATACAGGGATCCCTCAAAGTCCAACAGTCCCACTGAAGGATTATTTGGAGATTTGCTGCTGGAGGTGGAGCAGGAACTCGTAATATGACAGCGCTGCTTCTGTCCGGTCCTCAATCATGTTCTGCATAAAGCTGGACTTCAGTTGACTCTCATCCCTGCAAGAACAAAGAACTTATATGAGTGATATGAACATTAGAAAATCATGTCGTGAAAATTGTGATGTAAAAAATATGACGTGTGAAAGAAATTCAAACCAATATCTGGTCTTTATATTGTCCACTATTGTTAAATACAATTATTGTTACTCGGGATACTTTTCATATTTTAAGAGTTTCCTTTAATACAGATTTCAATTCCTATCTGTACTAGAAGAATTGTGAATTCTGAGAAGTAATCGGACTTCTCAGAAGTCTGGACCTGGCTTAACAGTGATGTGCCACTGGTGGAACAGTAATACTATTATTAATAATAATACATTTTATTTGAAAGTGCTTTTCAAGACACCAAGGTCGCTGTACAGGAATGTACCAAGATAAAAACCATATACAATACAATAAGGAGGAATGTAACACATGGTTCATACACACTTTAATACTTTTCCATGACTATGTTTTCCTACAAATGTTGATTTTAAACAATAACAATAAAACGTTAAAGTGTTGTTTTAAACTTTAGGTTTAACAATAAAATAAATGACAATGTGTGGTTCAAGATTAAATTAACAATAATGTTCACGTCCCAGTGAAGACATTGTTAAATCCACACTTTCCTGGCATTTACATTTAATTTGGGCAGAGTTTAGTTCAAATCCACTTCACCACATGCAGCATGATACATCCCAAGAAGTGAGTAGAACGAATAGAATATTAAGGTTAAGATGACGTGAAATAAACTTTTTATTCACACATTATTATACTGTGTAAAAAATTAAAAAATTAAAAAATCCATGACTTTTGCAAAACCTTTCCAGGCCTGGAATTTGCATTTTTCAAAATCCAAAAGTTTTCCAAGTTTTTTCAAAATGTATGAACCCTGGTAACAAGATAAAAACAATATATAATACAATAAATAAAGGGGGGGGGGGGGGTGTGTGAAACAGAAGGAGTATGTAAGTCTGAAAAGATAATTTGAATTTAGATTTACAGACGGACAGGTTGGCAGAGGTCAGGTGATAGAGTTCCAGAATTGGGGAGCAGAGCTTTCAGCCGCTCTGCCCCCCCCCATAGTGTAAAGACGGGCAGTGGGAACTGTCTGGTTTTGGTTAAACTACTTCCTCTCAGCCTTAAATGTTGAGCATCGTATCCAGAGAAGTGTGATGCAGGTAAACACAGTGTGTCACTCACTTAATGATGTGCAGGGTGGGTGCAAACGGCCTCTGATCCCTCAGCCAACCAATGAAAGCTCTAGTTCTCTGAGACTCAGCACTGTCGAGGTCTGGAAGCAGGTACTAAAAAAGAACAACAGGAAAGAAACAAGATTAACTTCAGAATAAGTTGTACTACATGTGCAGATGGGATTATTATTAAAACCATTAAAACCATGTCTTGACCAGAAATGTGTCCGAGGCAAAGATAAGATGGAAGGTTAGTGTGAGGCAGTTAATTTACGACCCTTTTTCCCATGATTAAGACGTGACGATGCAGCTGTTCTAAAAACACTGACGATAACCCAGCCGTTGTGCGCGTTTGTCGACGAATAAAAATTAAACAAAAATGTTCGGAGCGCTGCGAGTTGGAAATAGTTCAACTTTTAGAACAGCGCTGCGCTCGTCAATGTCACAATTCTCTTACGGACCAATCAAAAGCAAGGAGGAGGCGGGACAACCACAGTCAACATCCACCCCAAAAAAATGGCTGCATATTTGGACCAGCTGATTTCAGCGGTTTCAGAAAACATCGTTATTTACGAGCCATCACTGAAGGGGTACCATGAGTCTGAGTTAAAAGCGAAGGCATGACTCTTGTCTATTGTATAAAAGTAGTTTTGTTTGCAGAAACCTGAACTCCTGAAAGACGTTCTGACTGATTTATTTAAATTTCACATGTTTTCATATTGGTTTTCTACTGTAGAGTTTCAGTCTTCTTTTGAATCAGGTAAATTAAATACATTGAAGAAGCACTGAGGATTTATTCATTCAAGTCAATTCAATAAAGACATATAATCAATATGTTAGATGTAGAACATAACTCAACTGGAATTAATACACAACAATATTCCTCAAATAAATAGAAAAAGACTGACATGTCTTGACTAAAACTGGACTAAAACCTTTTACAAATCATTCACAATCAAAGACTAAAAGTGACTAAGAATGAAATTTGACTAAAGACTAAGACTAAAATGAAAAATGGGGAACAAAGTTAACGATGGTGTGAGTCAGTGTGTGGTCTGAGCTTTCCTACCAGGTTATCAGGCACGGCAGCGTAGCTGGGAACACCCAGGACTTGTGTGAGGAAGTTGGGGTTGCAGTTCCGTCCAACCCACAGATACATAATCTTTGGAGAGAAAAAAATAAACATTTTAAATAGTTAAGAAAATGAGGTGGAATTCTTATGATTGACTTAAATTCTTGTGACATAAAACCCTGAAGTCTGTATAAAACCAACTCCCCCAGCCCAAAAAGGACCAGGGTATAAATTATTGCCATCACAAAACTCTAAATGCTTCTACTATTTAATATTGTATCTGAACGTTCGAGGCAGGTCTGGTCTCTGGTCTGGTCTCTGGTCTCTGGTCTGGTCTGGTCTGGTCTCTGGTCTGGTCTCTGGTCTGGTCACAGAATGTGTGGACCAGCTTAGTGACAGGGTCCTACACTTGTTTAATCTGAGCCTCAGGCTGGACAGAGTCCCCTCCCTGTGGAAGCGCTTTAGCAAACTACTGTCATCAGTTGTTGGGCAGTGTTAGCGGCTGCTACGTGCATGTGTACAGCTGTTAGCAATGACAACGACCATTGATCACTATTGAGAGAAAGTAGCTCCAAGCAATTATTAGGTGTGAGTTTTTGTTCTGTGACAGTTTTGTTATGTAAATAAATCACTCATTCAAACACATACTGTTTTGAGAAGAAACACGTTTTACTTTGTTGACCCAGGAAACCTGCCGGAACTACTTTCGCTTTGACCAAAACTGGACCAGACCTCACTCACAGGACAGTGTTGGGGTAAGTCACTGTGGGTGCACCAGAGTAAAGACGCTGGTCTCATACAGATTCATGTGAAAAATAATGAACCCTCTCTTTAAGGATCTGGGTGTTCACCTCAATAACAAACTGGACTGGACTGACAACACACACACCCTGTCCAAGATGGGCCAGAGTCGACTCCACTTACTGAGGAGACCCAGAGCCCTGTGGCGACAACAGGGCTCTGCTTCAGACCTTTTATCTGTTATCTGTCTGTGGTGGTCTCTGCAGTTCACTTTGTCATGATGTGCTGGGGAGTGGGCAGTATTACATAACATTCATGATAAAGGACTACTAGGACGTTTCTTTTCTAAACATTTTGAAGGATTTTTTTTTAGGTCCATTCCCAAATCAAATGGCTGAACTTCTGGAAGTTGATGATTTTAAAGCAGATCTAAATGTTCCATACCATTCCAGTGTCCATCAGAAAGGCTCCTTCCCTGTTGAGCTTCTCCACAGACAGCTGCAGCACATGAGGTTGAGGGATGGTCCGCTCATTGATGTTCAAAGCTCCCTGATTGACAGGAATAACAAAAAAAAAAAAAAAAAATTCACACAGAGCTAAAGTTGACATTTATTAAAGCCTCCATTTCTTTCATTGCTTCTGAAACAACGTCTGAGAAACTAAACACGTCCACTGATATATTCCATTCATCTGCCTCACCTCGTCTGTCAGATCATCAACTCTGTACAGTGCAGGGTGGATCATTAGCATGGCGTAGGCTAATGGCTGGTACTTCAGCTGACACATGGCAGACACTCGGTCATCCAGTCGGGTACTAGTTCCCGTCCTGAAGGCTTTCTACAGGATGCACACACACAAAAACACATTAAACATCAATGACAGCCTGACAGTTTGGTTTACAATGTTATTGTTAAGCACTTTTATTGCAGTCAAACTCTAAACAAATCTGATGTAAAGTGAAGATTTAGAAAACGACTTCAGTGCAGACCTCCACCAAGGCAAATCAGACAGATAAACCACATGAAAACATAACCTCCACCGTTCCTTGATGGAGGTAATTGGCCAAAACAGAAGCGTAAATGTACGTGAAGAAGCAAAAAGATGCCGTTCAAGTATATGGAGACAGACAAGCAGGAATTCTATGGGTTTTGGAAATAAATTGATGACTGAAGATACAACTGAAAACCTTTTTACGACAGAAATTTAAAACCATGGTGGTGACACTAGGTGACAGCAGATGGTTATGAACAGTTCAGGCTGATCAATATGTCCTGAAAATCAAATCTCAGATTTTTTCACTAAAAAATTATGACAGTCTAAATGGACAAATTTAAACTCAGTTTCAATTAAAAACATTTGACTGAAGTAGTGTTGTCAAAAAAATCGATTTTAGATACTAAATCGATATTGGCCCTTGGTATCTAATTAGATACTAAGTTGCTGGAAAATCGATTTTTGTTTTTATGGCGCGTCGCCGCTTTTTTGTAGCGGGTAACGTTAAGAATTGTAAACAGGCATCAACGCGGTCAGCTCTGGCACAGCCGTAATGCCGGCGTGTAAGTTAAAGTCTCTTTTTTTCTCCAGCTGCCTCTGACAGCACACGGGATGACGCCAGTGCGACCACAGACCTATACACTATTTCTATAGGTCTGTGATTGGACCATCCGATGCAACTTTGCTTTTAAAGGCCTCCATATAGTCGAACGTTTATGCGCGCGGGCGGCAGCCAGGCGGTAGCGCATAGTATCACGTTACCACCACGGAGGCCACCGTGAGCATGTCAGCCTATCATTTTTGACGTGCGCGCTGCTAGTCCCGCAAGGGGTCCGCGGTGGTCACATGATGCAATACGCTGCTGCCCGCGCACATAATGCTCGACCATAAAGAGTCTTGCAGTTAGCACTGCAGAAGGACTTGAACAAAAAGATAGACCTACCTTAACTTACCAAGAGATAGACATGCATTTATTCTGCACCCGCACTCACTACCTTTTTTTTAGCAGTCCATGGAGGACATTTTAAGAGGAATCCCTCACATCTCCAGTATCGAAATAGTATCGAGTATCGAGTATTATCCTTAGTATCGGTATCGAGTTGGAAATTTTAGTATCGTGACAACACTAGACTGAAGTGAATCAAAAATAGTTCTTTACAACAGTCACTTGGTGACTGAAAAAGCTGACCTGTTTAAGCAGAGCGAGGATGTAGAGGGGGAAGAGTCTGAGGCAGGTGGGAGCCAGGAGGCCAGGCTGCTGGATAGTCAGCACTGACTGCCGGTACGAAGCCAGAGAGTCGATGGCAGCGTTGGTCATTGCATCTCTGGCATCACCGAGACTGGCTGTCACTGAACGATCAACAGCTGAGGAAAAGGAAAAGACTTAAGGACTTGAAGAACACAAAAATTATTTCATTATATAATATCTCACTTTTGTATGTATCGTGTGTGTGTGTGTGTGTGTGTGTGTGTGTGTGTGTGTGTGTGTGTGTGTGAGGGAGAGAGACAGATATTTCTGGGTAGCTCTTATTCTACACTTGAAAATGATTCAAATTATTTTTATTATTATTAATGCTCTTAGTTTTGTTTGGTAGTTGTCCGTCATTCTGTCTTCCCTTCAAGTTTTTCTGGGAACTGATATAACATCATAGTCGAAGAAAAACATTTTTCCCTCTGCTGGAGACAAGTGCTACTTTTTTCCCACCAGGCTTAAAATGAATAATTTAAATATGAAAAAAAAAATTTTTTACCAAAAAAAAAATTGATTTAAAAATAAAACAAAAAATCCCAATACATAAGTGAATCGATTTTTTCTCCCAGCCTGACTACCTACTACTTTAAAAAATATGAAAAGATAATAATGTGATTTAGAATAATTACACATTCTGTTCTCTCGTCAAGATGACGCTTGTAATGCGATCAAACTGAAGTGAATGTCAGTATGTCTCCTGAACCACACTTCAAGGATGAGAGAAAAAGGCAGCATCAAGGTGGAAGTGGATGTGAGATGAGACCGACAGATCTAAAGGCTCAGTGTGTGCTGGTTGCTAGGCAACCACAACTGTCGCCACTCATCACCATCTGTCACTGTTCATGACAGAGAAGTGGATGAAGCCCAGCTATGATTTAGTGTCTGACCAATTAAAAGACTTTTTAATGTAACAATGATTAGTTTTAAATTAATAGTTTCATCAGTTTATTCTACTTTAATGCAAATGCAAACAAAACTTGACAAATATTCACACTGAAAACATTTACATAATATATCATCTAGAAAAGTTTAGAAACATGTGATTAACACACGTCAAAGTACTCCATTCTCCATATGACTAAGTGTGAGGCCAAACAGGTTTCCTCTGTTGTGGCTGATAATAATAATAATAATTTCACTACCCATTTTGTCAAGGAGCCAAAAACGTGTGTCATTACCGTATATTATGGGATTTTCTCCATGTATCTATTGAAGCATTTTTACCTTCAGTCAGGACTCATTTTTGTAAACCTTTCTAGGTTCACCAAATATACTGTTATTAAAAAGCTGACCGTTTAAGTTGACATATTGCAGCTAAAGGCTTTTGTTTAAATACATTACTATTTGAATGTTTTAAGTAATAGAATATTTGATTATTTCATCTTTGGTTTTGTTACCAATGATTGAAGACAACTGTATTTTCCTAATAAAATAATTTTAATTGTTTTTAAATCACAGTGAATGTGTAATTTGTAAATATGTGGAAGCCTTTCATAGCCAGGTCTTGCAGAGCACACAGACCCAGTCCACATTTTTTACCCCAGTATTTGGCTGACGGGTACAGTAAGAACAAAAACTGTCTTATCACCAGCATTGCACAGCGAGAGACTTTGTGAGTCTTATTTACTTCCCAGTATTTCTGAAAACTGAAGGGCAATAATCATTAGTTTTATTTGTAACACAAATATAATGAGTAGTATCGATATCAAGGTATTCAGTCATGGTATCATGTATCGCCTCTTTTTCTAATATTGTGCAGCTCTAAGTAGGGGTGTCAAAATGTGGGTCATGACAAACTGTTCACACCACAGAATCTTTCATGGGTCATATGATTTTAAAAAGCAACACTGGAAAATGAGACAATAATTCAATTTCATGTTAAATGCAAATAGTGTTAAATTGCATTTAATTATTCTGACCAACACGAGAATCACTGACGTCACAAGTTTCTAAAAGACTTTTCCTCTTATAACTAGAGATGTGCTAGTGCTGTTTTCTTGTCTGATTCTGACCTGCCAGTTCAGATATGGGTCAATTCTGGTTTTATTTCTGTTAAACAACTATAACAGCCAGTAAAGTGGAGTATTTGTGTGTTTGAAACCTTCCACACAACCTACCCATGCATGCTAGCAGCCCAGCCATGGCTTGAACATCAGCTCCAGCAAAAATGTCTGACAGAGAATTAACCACGGGGAGACACAAGGTGTGGACTCGGATTCTGCGCTCTCCTGGAATAAAGAGCGGGGACACATTATTTTAGTGGTGCAATTATAAAAAAAAAAAAAAAAAAAAAAGAGTCTTTGCTCTCGGGAGGTTTGTATCTACCTTTACTGGAGGTGTAAAGCAGAGCAGCCTGGAAAGAGACGACCTGCATGTCATCCAGGTTTTCCTCGATGGACATCTGAACAGCAAAGCCGGCATCCGGGTTCACATTGGGAAGAGACAATAGATCCGTGGAGCGCACAAAGAAGTTCCCGTGGAACGTGTGGATGGACAAACCTGCAGAGACAGAGTGAAAGAAGTCAATATAGGAGGGACTGGAGCAAATAAACAAATAAACAAATGGCAAAAGAAGTGAAATAGTGTTGTGGAATAATAGAGGACATACAGGGTTCATACACACTTTAATATGTTGACAAATTTATATGACTACGCACTCCTAAAAATGCAAATTGACTTTAATTAACTAGAAAAGCACTCAGAGCACAAACCTCTGCCAAGGCAGACCCCCATCCCCCCCTTTGAATGAAGAGAGGTCCCCAAGGAGGTTCTGTTTTCACTGGAGTTTGTCTGTCAGTAAAATTACTCAAAAAGTTATGAATGGATTGTGATAAAATTCAGGATGTGTTAGGGGTGTCATACGGAACAAATGATTACATTTTGGTGGTGATCCAGAAGAGATCCTAGATTCTGGATCACTTTGAAATTTTACATTGTAGTAAATGGAGAATATATTTGTTCCTTGTATCACTCCCAACACATCCTGAAAATGTTATCAAAATCCACCCATAACTTTTTGATTAATGTTGCGGAAAAACAGACAAACAAACAAACTCCATCAAAAACATAACCTCTTTGGTGGAGGGAATGAGAATAAAAAGTTAAAATCGTGTTAAAGTTTACCCTCATAGGTTTAACAATAAAATAAATGACAATGTGTGGTTCAACATTAAATTAACATGTATGTACATGTCCCAGTGAAGACACACTTTGTTAAATCCACACTTTCCTGGCAGATATTAGTCCATACCCACTTTACCAAATGCTCCAAGAAGTGACTGAAGTGTTCACAGAATAGAACGCCACGGTTAAGACCACGTCAAATAAACTCTTTATTTACTCAAAAAAAAATTTTTTAATCATTAATCACACACTATTGTTCTGTGTAAAATATATCCATGACTCTACAGAAACTTTCTGGGTCTTTTTACTTTTCCAAAAACTTTCCAGACCTGGAATTTGCATTTTTTAAATTCCAAAACTTGAATGAACCCTGTAAATATTAGATAAGAAAAAAACTAAAGTTCTTACATTTTATTACAAGTCTGACCAGACCACACCACAAACATCTGAAGGTCACAGTCGGCTCATGTTCCAACTAACCTTTGGTGCAGCGTATTCTCATGACCGCTTCAAAGCCAATCTTCCGAGTTAAATATCTCTTCAGATCTTTCTGGAATCTTTCCACCTGGGCAGGGTTGTGCTGGTTGTGATAGGAGGGGTAGTAGTAAACACTTCCTGCTGAGTATCTGGATATACAGCCTGAGACAGATGAGACAGATGAGACAGATGAGACAGACGAGACAGACGAGACAGATGAGACAGACGAGACAGAGGAGACAGATGAGACAGATGAGACAGACAGGTAACCAGGTTAGAAGAACAAACACATTCACATCCATCTGACAATTTACCCAAAAACAACAACATACCTCATATGTCTGAGTTTGTACTTTACAAAGACAATGTTTTGACATGTTCTACTGCACTATTACCCTTTGACTTTTTTTTTTTTTGCCTACTTTCAAAACACAACTGACACAATTTGAAGAAGGCGACGTCTAAAAACCATCACAATAAAAATCAGTGCACACAATATTGACTGCCTTGTTTTCAGGAGCATAGACTGAAATCTGATTTTTATTTTAGTTGCTTTTTAAAAAGGATTATTATTATTATTATTATTATTATTTCTGCAGCCAGGAGTGATTCCTTTGATTGATTGTTCTCTCCAATCAACCCTGTAAAGCCCTGTCAGACCACATTGTTGTGATTTGGGGCTCTATAAATAAAATAAAATTGAATTGGATCAGTTTACAAACGTTTACAAAAATTTCCAAAGGAACCCATCAGTCATAATATTAGGTCTAAAACATGTAGATCAGTAGATGATGTACAGAGTTCATACACACTTTAACCAATACTTTTTCATGACTTTTTTCCATGACTACGTACTCCTAAAAATCCAAATTGACTTTAAACAATAAGAATAAAAAGTTAAAGTGTTGTGTTAAAGTTTACCCTCGGAGGTTTAACAATAAAAAAATTATAATGTGTGGTTCAACATTAAATTAACATTTATGTACACGTCCCAGTGAAGACACACATTGTTAAATTTAGATTTAATTTAATTTGGGCAGATTTTAGTCCATACTCACTTCACCGCATGCAGCACGATACATCCCAAGAAGTGAGTGAACACTGTTCACTGAATAGAACGTTAAACTTAAGACATGAAATAAACTTTATTCACTCAAACTATTTTTTTTTTAATTATTAATCACACATTATTATGCTGTGTAAAAAAATACATGACTTTTCCAAAACTTTCTCCTTCTTTTTACTTTTCCAAAACCTTTCCAGGCCTGGCATTTGCATTTTTCAAATTCCAAAACTTTTCCAGATTATTTCAAATCATACAAACCCTGCATGTAGACGGGAGCATCAAAAACCTACAGGAAGTCCCACTATCTTATTTTCAGTTTTCCATAGTTAAAGGTAAGGCCTCACCGAGCGATGCCAGGTCACAGTACTGAGCGCTGAGCAGGAACAGGTCTACAGCCACTTGCTGGCCTGAACAATCCAGAGCCAGCTTCTTATAGAAGTCTGTTGCAGGAGACAAGTGCTGGATGTCCTAAAGCAAAAGACACAAACACAATGGGACCAACCTGTGATGGTGAGAGTCAAAAGCTTCATCATTCTATTGTTTATCATCCAATACTGTTAGGCTGAATCCTACTTCACCCCTGACCCGCTGTCCGTGTGTAGGGGTGTCTCAGTTCACGTTAAGGCACAAGGGCAGGGGTAGGGGTAGGGGGAAGGGCTTTATACCCCTTCAAGCGGAGATTTTCCAAATGAAGGGGGTACGAGAAATTTCTCAGAATTCAATGCGAATCATTTTTAAAAATGGCGGCATCTACAAATGAAGTACACAAATGTAGTATTCTCACTTTAAGCAACTGTTTTTAAGTTGTGATAACTGTTGTAGAAAGTTTGACATTGTCACAATGTGTAATGGTCATGGACGAAGGCGTCGGGGTGTTGTTCGCCCCGTCTGGGAATATTTTTCTGATAGTAACTCGTATTCCATGTACTATCCCTTGCAAAACACAAATGAAAAAAAAGCTATTTACGTAAACGTGGAGTAATCGGTCAATGCATAGCACTTCTTTGACAGTGAAAAATATGATCATACCCCAGGAGAACGTGACCTGATGACGTAGGCGAGTGTTGAAGGGGTGTCCCAATTCATAGAGGTTCATTTTCAAGCCCTACCCCTACGATTGAAGGGGTAGGGCTAAGGGGTGAAATGACAGTCAGCCTTATTGTCCATCAGCAGAACTCTTACCTTGGCAGATGCCCGCTGGTTGGGGTCCTCTCTGGATTGGAGAGCACCCACTCCGAGGTTAGGCAGCTGGGTCTGAAAGACAGACATACGCCCTCCGGTGGGCGACAGCAGCTTGAAGGCTGCTTGCAGAGCTGAACCCAAGGCAGACTGAGTCTCCATGGTCTTTTGAAATAAGTTTGGCAGGTTTTTCAGCAGGTCCTGCACAAGCTGGAAACCACATAACAGAGCAATGATTATAACCAGAGACAGCGGAGGAAAAACTTATGTCGATTATTTAAAAAGAATCTCAAAATCTTTTAAATCAGCTAATCAGGTTTTTGATTTGATTTGATTTGAATGATTTATTTCGAACATGTGCAAAGTGTAACAATAATCAATACAACAATAATAATAATAATAACAATGACATGTCCGAAAAGGAGTAGGATGAAGCATAAGCTTATTTAATTCTACCCCTTCTTCACTTCCCCAATAACCTAAATTCATCTTATAGCAATATAGTGCATAGTACAAAAAAATGATGATAATAAAAATAATAACAACATAGTTTTATAGTTTTCTAACTTGATTATTGTTTTACAGCACAAGTGAAAGTCCCCTACCGCAGAATGAACGGGAGCTTTGAATTCACTTTGTTTCATCCTTTTGTTACACAAAAGAGAAATATTATTTATTTGATTAAATATTTATCTAGTTTCTCTATATTGCTAGGTTATGTTATTTAATATTTAATTTCCTTTGTATTGTGGGAATTACTTGACATGAGGTTGTGAATCTTTTCCTCAAAGTTAAACTCCATTTGTTTTTCAACAGTATTATTTTGTTAAAATAGAGAAATCTTTATTTAATTGGTCATTGTTACGATACTTCATATTATTCATTCTGTTAGAATCTGTTCAGAGTTCTAAATTATTTGTTAGTAAATGTTACATTAACATGTACTTAACATTTAGTACATGTTTAAATTAAATGCTTTATCAATTCAGAAAAAAAGTTGTGTGTTGTATGGGGTGTTGCTGTTGGTCAAATATAAGGAACCATGTTACAAAGTCACACATGCTGACAGCTGATTGGCTAAAGTGCTTTCATTTTAAGTGAGTGGAGAGATGTTAAAATGTTTTGTGTTCCATTGACATGCCTCCAAGAGCAAAGAGTGAGGACTCATCTCTCATTCACTCCAATATTAACGTTCTCTCACTAGCATGTTTGACTGACTCCACATTCAAACAATCAATACTTTGTCAGGTCAGACTTTTTTCCCTCTCAATATATTATGCAGCAATATGTTTACAAAGCTCCACAAGCCTCGTGTGGAAGAATGTTTGAGATAGGACGAATGGTGATACATTAATTAGTTTGTTTGAGAAATGATTTCTCATAAGGACCCATGTTAAAAACTCAGACAGAAAACAGATTGCTTACATTTACACTCATAATGTAAAATTACAGTTATTAATAATAATAATAATAACAATAATAATAAACTTTATTGCAGACACATGTCCATATCACACACCATACAGTATCCAATATATAATATACATAGTATAAAAATAGTTTATATAAGAAAGAAAAGACAAAAAGAAAGAAGAAAAAAGAAGGACATATTTAAAAAATATACAGACTATTGCACCAGTGCCTCCTTAGCCTAGAGGTAAATCTGTAGCTAGATTTGGTGGGGTTAACTAGAGCCTGAATTATGCTATTCTCTGACCCATCCAGGCGATACATAAAACTGGACATCAGCTGTCTTAAGAGTGCCTCAAAGGTTGGCACTCTATTGGACACAAATATCTGACTAGCACTGTGTCACCTAGGGACCCTAAGCAACAGCCTCATTGCATCATTGTATGCTACTTTGAGTCTATGCATACTTGTTTTCTTAAAGCAAGACCATAATTGAGCAGTGTACAAATGGAGTAATGTAGGTTCTAAACAAATTAAGTTTACAGTTATTAAAATGACAGTGAAGAGCTCGACTTTGTGTGCCGTTGCTTACCTCTTTGCATTCATTGAGGTTTACAAGAAGGCTGTCTGGTGTTGGTAAAAAGATATCTGTGGAGAACATACAGCTTTCATTTAGACATAAAAACAACCCTTGCTTTTAGGGAAACTGACACACAACACTAATTAAACTGTAAATGCTGATCAGTTGTACCTTTGACCAACCCATTGTGTCTGTGCACATACACTACATCTGGAAACTTTTCAACCCCCTTCACTTTTTTCACATTTTGTTATGTTACAGCAGGGGTGGTCGCTGGTCACCCCTGGTCCAGGAGAGCTGCTTTCCTGCATGTTTTAGATGTATCCCTCTCCCAACACATGTGATTCAAGCCTATCATCTGGCTCTGCAGAAGCTTGATAACGACTGTCAGGTGTTCTGGGAGAGGGAAACATCTAAAACACGCAGCATAGTCATTCTCCAGGACTAAGGTTGGCCACCATTGCTGTAACATAACAAAATATGGAAAAAGTGACGGGGGTTTAACAGTTTCCAGATGCACTGTATGTGGTGCTGTCAGACTGAACAGACAGGTCATTTTTATAACCTATCTTTCTTACCTATCTTTCTTCTTATTTTTCAGTGCAGATACATTAAAATTGGCAGTTTAAAACAATATTTAAAAAAAAAAATCCTGATAATAATAGAGATCACTTCATTCAGTATTTTGTTGAGGTACCTTTGGCAGTGACTACAGCCCCCCCCCCCCCATTCTTCTCTGCTGATTCTCTCCAGCTATTTTCACATCTTTCCAGAAATATTCAATGGGCTTCATTTCTAGTGTCCAGTTGGACGATTCAAAGACATTCCCAGACTCACAGTTCTAAAGCCACTCCTTTGTTATCTTGGCTGTGTGCTTTGGGTCATTGTCCCGTTGGAAGGTGAACTTTTACCCCAGTTTAAAGTCCTGAATGTTGTGGAGCAGGCTTTCATCCAGGATGTCTCTGTACTCTGTATTCATCTTTCCCTCCATCCTGACTAGTCTCCACAGTTCCTGTTGTTGAACATCACCACCACAGCATGATGCAGCCTCCACTATACTTCACTATAGGGATGGTATTTGCCAGGAGATGAGTGGTGCTCGATTTCCTCCAGATATGATGCTTGGCATTCAGGCCCAACTGTTCAACCTTGGTTTCATCAGACCAGAGGAAGTCCTTTTTCTGTCTTTAGGCAAACTCCAATTGGCTGTTGTATTTCTTCTAGAGTAGAGACTTCTGTTTGGGTGGCACTCGTGCCTCACAGACAGAAGGTCCCTGGTTCTATTCCCACACCAGACGTTTCTGTGTGGACTTTTCATGTTCTCCTCGTGGGTTTTCGCCAGGTACCCCAGTTTCCTCCCACCATTGGCATAATACCCAAATATGAAGTCATACACAGAGGCCTGACATGCACAAATAGGACTGACACAATATACACACACATTAGTGATCTTTTATGAATCCCTGTATCATTAGTTTTTCAAAATAAAACCAAAAATAAGACAATGAAACAAGTCGTTTCTTCATTATTTGTTTCCAAAACCAAAATGGTTAGGGTTAAAGACAAAAGGAAAACTGAAAACACGCATCACTATCCAGTTTTTTCATTTTGGTTTTGGAAACAAATAATGAAGAAATTAGTTGTTTTTTCATTGTCTTATTTTTGCTTTCATTTTGAAAAACAAATGATAACCATTACCCATAAATATCTGTGTATCTTCTTGTGTGCAATAATAATCTCTTTTTTGTGTGTGTGATCTGTGATGATGGGCCACCTGAGTGTTTTTTCTGCTGCTGTAACAAAAGCAATTTCCTTGAAAAAGGATTAATAAAGTATCTATCCATCCATGCACTTAATGTGTAGAAAAGAACCACAGAGATGATAAGAAATTTGTCTCACCTTCAATATCAGACACAATGAGCATCTGAGGCTGGGAGAGCCCTTCCTGGAGGTTGTAGAAGTGGATGGTGCTGTCAAAGGTGATGAAGCCGACCTTTGTTCGTGAGTCTCCAGGAAGCCTAGAGTGAGCATAAGCTTTTACTTTTATCAATATGTATGTGAAAATGTACTTAACTCTGTTTTATAACCAATGAGTTATAAATATGCTATTATCAAATAGTAAAACCCTATAAAATTGTAATGATTCAAGTAACAGCCTAAAAGAACTGGGGTTTGTGTGCACTACATATCTTTAAAGCAACAAGTGGGTTACTAAAAGCAATTCCATGTACACAACTTTTTTTTGTACATACGCATTTATGTTGTCCAGCAGTGACTGGCAGAACACATTCAGATAGCCTGTCTCCACCGCATTGTGGGATACGTCCAAAACAAAAAGGTAAACAGCTGGCTGAGGTGGTCGCAGCTGTGGTAAATAAAAAGCAAAGAATACCAGTCAATAAAGCAAACATGAATACCAGTGCAATATAAACAGAATGAAGCACAGTTGTGATTATCTTACAATAATAAACTTTGGAAGAAATGGTTTAATTCAGTTCATTAAAAGCATTTCCCTCAAAAAAGCCCCACCCAAATACGCTTGTAAAGACCCTATATATAAATTAATGAAGACCAGATCAAACATACCATGTATTCTGAAGGAGCAATGAACTCAATCGTAGCATTCTGGACTTCTGGTCTTTTATGTGGTTCTCCATACGCTCTGCTGACTGGATTATACATGAACTCCTCTGGAACTAAACACAGATAAACACAGTGTGTCAACTGTGACTGACACTTGCTGTTCATAGAGCTCATTCCTTAAGTGGTGAAGAGAAGCTAAAGTGAGTCAATAATAATAATAATAAAAAAAAAACTGATATTTTTTCAAGATTTTATTTAAATGTTTTTTTTTTTTAAAGATAGTCAAATGAAGTTTGACACATTCCTCGTGGCAAACTGAACCAAAAACCCAATGAGGGCACACCCCTATTTACAATTGTGTTGCCATGACAACAGAAAAAATGTGCTATTGAAATTAATGGGGTTTTGGCAGAATCCTCCCCCTCATATTTTCATCATCTCCTCATAAGGTTTATACATGTGTGCGATTTGTAGCAAGAGAACTCAAAAAGTTACAGATAGATTTGGCTGAAATTTTAAAAAATATGTTGATACTGACACAAGGAACAAGTGATAAAAGTTTGGTGATGATCAGTGGAGGACACACACACAAACACACACACACACACACACACACACACACCTTTCAGGAAAAGGGCTGTTCTGCCTTGGTGGAGTCTACACTCTTCCAAGTGCTTTTCTAGTGTTGTTCTTGTTTTAATAAATCCATAATGATCTAGGAGGACCAATCTGCCTTAGCAGAAGTCTGTGCTCTTTGAGTGCATTGCTAGTTTGTTTATGTATTTTTTGTATTATTTAATTTTGCTGTAAAGTTATATAAACTAGCACTGGCACAAGCACTCCGAGTGTAAACCTCCGCCAAGGCACCCCCCCCCCCCGAATGAAGAGAGGTCCACCAAGGAGCTTATGTTTGTCTGTCTGTCAACAACATTACTCAAAAAGTTATGGATGGATTTTGATCAAATGTAATTAAATTTAAATGTATTCTCCATTTACTGCTATGTAAAATTAGAAAGTGATCCAGAATACAGAATCTCTTCCAGATCACCACCAAAATTTAATCATTTGTTCCTTGTGACACTCCCAACACACCCTGAATTTTAACAAACTCCATCCGTACCTATTTGAGTAATGTTGCTGACAAACAAACTCTAGCGAAAACATTTCCTCCATGGTAATCAACATTACTTACCGAGACTGACTGGCCATGGTTTTTTTTTAAATACATACAGCACTAAACCAGGAAATAAGTTGTCATAATAACGCATGCATATTCTTTATCTAATTTAATTACGGGCTTTTGTGGTTGTATAGTCATATGGGACGACACTGCAGTTGTGATTCGTTTATTAGTGACTGAATGTTTTTTTTGGCTGTTAAAAAATCTAATTGGTTTGATACTAATGACTGACTCTGACTCAGTCCTGGTTCTGCCTCAGTGGAAATGGTGTCAGATTGTTGCCTCTTGTTATCTTACCATCATTGACCCGGTAGCACAGGTTGCACTTCCACCTCCTCTGGTCCAGGAAAGAAACAAAAGGGTTTATGTAAGTTCTGCAGGACCGACACCTGACAATTGTACTGGACGTCACCACAGGAAGTTGCTGCAAAGGTAAGAGGAAAAACAGTGAGAAGTCTTTTAAGGTATTTTCATTTTCATGCTTGCAGTCCAACTTCCATGATCCTATTGTAAAGGCTTTTTTTTTTTATTGCTATCCTAATTGTGTAACATCTCTGTAGTGACTTTCATACAGAAACAAGCACCAAATCATGTTGTATCCCAAAGGCAAACTTTCACCGAATGTAAGACATATCAGTTGTCCATGAGGTTGTGCTTCTGTATCATTTTATACTTTTACTTTATTTAACTGTTTATGTGTTGATGTGGACATAGCAATTATATTGAATGAACCAGATGGATCGTTTGAGTGTTTTAGCACAAGGGCTAATTTACAACACCAGTCCACATGAGGCTTTTTGTAAAATAAAACTTCAAATACAAAACAGGAAAAAAGGAAACAAGTAGTGAAGTAGTGTAGTGAAAATAAATGGGGGAAAAAAACAAACAAACCAAAATAAATAAATAGGTAAATAATAACAATAATTTTTTTCTTTTTTTAAAAAACAGACCAAAGGCAGTTTGATCAGTCAGCTACGACACTTCATGTGTGAACTGTTCAGATGTATTAAGACCTTCATGGGGTCTACCACCAATGGCAATTTAAGGTGATGGTCTGATCGTAATATTTAATATCTGGTCCATAATTTGAATTGTTTGCTTCTATATTGAAACTATAGGTTTCATAGTTGTTGAAGAAGCCTGTGACCATGAGGTAATACAGTATCATAGATGAGAGAAAATCATTGCGTGCATGTGTATCTTTGCAGCTTGCATTGACAGGTTTCTTCTAATAAAATTCAAACACTTCACATTTGGTCTGAGCTTCAACAGACCAACATCAAACAGACACACCATTTTTCCTGGACATATTTAAAATTAAATTATGATCCAAGTTACATTTCAACCTGCAGTATGTATAACATCCTTCAATTGTATTTAGTAAAGCAATATATGAGCAACCATTACAAATGAAAGTGAAGTGACTGAACTAAATGTGATTTTACCGAGAGGTCTTTGAAGGGGTGGAGCAGCAGTCCCAGTGGCATCTTTGCTTTATTGAGTAGAGATTGGGTTTGAGGGATGCTGGTCAGCGTGCAGCGGAAAACTCTGGAGACAAAAACACACAGAAACTTACACTACTGCAACTAATTCATTACATTCATTTCTAATGTTTGAAAATTTTGCATTCTTTGGTGGCCTCTGGTGCATTTTAATTGTGTAATACTACTAATTTCTAGCACTTGAAATTTGTCTATGTAAATACAGTTTCCATTAAAAATCTAACATTGGAGGAAAAAACAATGTTACGGAGCTGTTTTAAGAACAATTCTCATGAAAATTGCACTCATAAATGTATGTGTGCGTGGTCGGTTAGTAAATCTATGTAGTATACTCTCTGGCTTGTAACATAACTGAAAAGAGGGCATTTTAGCCATTTGTGTTAGGAAAATAAATACATTAATTAATAAATACAGTGGTACCTCACCTTTTGAAATTAATTTGTTTCAGAAGTGGTTTCATATCATTAATTTTTCATAAATAGTGTCACATCTTACATGTAAAAGGACTGATTCATTTCAAGGCCCCAAATACTACCCCCTAAACCCTTTAAAATGATAAAATTATACACATTTTGTAAGAAATATGTGGTCAAAGTAAAATAAAATTTGGATTTATATTTTAAGAGGTAATGTATTGGCGTCAGTGGGTAAATGTGTTGTCACTGACTGAACATTAAACATTAAACCATTCAAATGAACCACACATGTGGGTCATTTTCATACCATTGGTTTGTTTTAATTGTCACTTTCACCTTCAACAATGTTTGTTGACGGACGTTTTGTGAAATATCAATCCAAGCACAATTGCCTGTGATGACTTCTCATAACCTTCCTAAAATACACAAGGCGTACGTTGTCAAAGTGGGCGATAGCACGACTGAACATTTTTTCCCCATGAACTTGGAAAGTTAATGAAGTTTCTCCAGCATGTCTTTTATTGGTGCTGATGGAGTGATGGCTCCTCCTCCTTTTTTTATCATTTGTTTCACTTCTATTGATAACGCAGCCACTTCTTCTTTTCATTCGCACCAGAATCATTTTCTTTGGGCTCATGATGAATAATGAATACGTTCTTTAATAAAGTTTAAATGAACACACTGGGAAAAACTCACCAAACAACAGTAACTTTGTGAAGAATGAGGGTCAAAGGTCACCAAAAGCATCATGGGTAGCTCCCTCATAGCTAATGGGATGTTACGTACAGTCCGTATTTACGTAGGGTACTATGTTTACATCTCTGGGTATTTGGTTTATTGAATTTTCTTTCATTTTCAGAGACAAAAAGATTGACGTATTGTAACATGGATTATTTGTTAGCTGGGTCTTTCATAAGTCAAATATGAATAATAATGAATAAAAAGGTTCTTTAGTTGAAAATGTGTACCCATGTGAACCACACATTTTTCCATCTGTTACCACATTTCCAGTGCAGTAGTGTTGCTGTAAACCTGCTGCTCCACTAGGGCTTACTCTGGGTTGCAGTTGACCTTCTGTAGGTCCTGGGGTAGACAGGGTATCGGCGCAGGGATAGGGGTCGGGGGCAGCAGGTTCCTCTCCTGGAGCAGGTTCACCACTCGCAGGGCCTCTGGGGTGCTAGACTGGAGGCTCATGGCTGCTAGAGAGGGGCTCAGCTGGGCTGGTCCTGGGCCACCAGAAGGCTGAGAGGAAGGATTCAGAAGAAATTATTTCTAACAGTTTTGCAGTTTATTTTATTTAATTTTTTGCTTTGATTTCAATTCCCTTCCGAGTTGTGTTCTGTTTCAGGCAGGCTTTACTGGTTTCACTTCTTGGCAACATATGGCATTTAAAGTCATTCTGAACACAAGTGAAATCACACTTCATTACTTTTAACAAAAATAAATCTGATGACATTTTCTCTTTTATTTCAGTTACTTTTGCAATTGACACATTTTCAGCGAATTGAGGTTTTTGATGTTTTTATTTTGATGAACATGTTTTTTCCACTCTTAGTTTTCATTATTTGGACAACAATAATCCTTAAACCTTGAAACATGAAAACATATCAAGGATCTTTTTATGCTTGGTCATTGAGGCAAAAAAAATTACCTCTGGCATGGATACAGTGAGCAAGAAGAGTTAGAATATTACTGACAATCCCTCTCTTTACATAGTGTTTAATTAACCTCACCCAACATTGGTTGAGTGAGAGTATTGTAATCACCTTGTCTGTGTGTGTGTGTGTGGTGTGTGTGTGTGTGTGTTTGCAGAGACATATCATGCTATAACTCAATGAATACTTGAGATATCACCATAAAATTACATGGACATATACATATAGCTAATGTGCATCAGCTGCAATGATCCATTTGAGTAAAGGTTAAAGGTCAAGGTCACAATTAACTAAAAGGTCCAAATCACATTATTGTCATAACTCAAGAACGGATGGTTACAGAACTTTCAGATTAGTACCAAACGATGCAGAATGAAGATTTCTACAATTTTCATAATATAGTGTTATCACCTAGAACCAATAGTTTTTGAGATCTCTGGAGGTCAAACGTTATATGTCGCAAAATGTACTTGTGTAACACTGTGTGTGTCAAACATAGACATATCGCACTGTAACTTGATCAATACTGGATATATGATCAGAATATTACTGATGCATATATACATAACATGATCATTATTGCAAAAGGTCAAAAATCAAGGTCACATTTAGTAGAAAGGTCAAAATCACATTATTTGCTCTAATTCAAGAATGGGTTGTCATAGAAACTTGAGATGGGCACAAAATAGGGGTGATATTAGGCATTCTCTGAACACTAGTTTGTCATTTGAAACATGAAATTGTGTATGCATGAAATATAAATACATCCAACAGCATGTCAGTTAAATTATTACAGGTTAATTTCTGTTTCAGTCATGTAGAAATAAGAGTTTTACATGTGTGCAATATGCAAAGCAACTGACCAAAGCAGCAGAGTATGTCATTTGACAAACATTACAAAAAAAAAAAAAAAAAGATCAGAAGCACCTGTGTGTTGTATTTCCTACCTGCTGGTATGGCTGAGGTGATTGGGCATAAGGCTGTGTGGTGCTCTGTAATGCAGGGTGCATGGGGCTGGTGGCATTGTGGGCAGAAGGAGTATTCTGGTACCCGGGGGGCAGAGAGGGGTAGTGGCTTAAATGTTGACCTGGTGGTCCAGGCTGAGGCCGGCCAGCTTTGGAAGAAAGCAGATGATGGAGATGAGCTCATACAGATAATACAATTAAAGATGGCCCAGTTTAAAAGATCAAACCATTACTCATTTTCTTGTAGATATTAATTCCATTTAAAACACGAAGTTAGTAGTCCCTCATATCTGTAGGTTCTTAAAGTAACAGTTCATTGATATAGTACGTCTCTTACTCTCCAGTCTTTGACTATTGGACTTTGACAAAAAGAAAAGTCTGACAGCCTCAATGGTGTGTGTGAGAGCACCATTACCCCTGAACATGCTTTCACAGAAAATCAGTGACAAAGGTCCTGTCTTGGTGGCAGCAACAATGTTATTTACCATTTACAAATAGTAAAGGAAAAGCTAACTTAATATACAGGGATTTGACAGTCTGCTGCCATTAAAATGAATTAAATAATCTAGACACTCAATAGAATTCCATGTTAATAACTTAGGCTGAATCTCATTTCACCCCTTTGGTGGTACAACGGAGTCGTATATAAGGTTAAAATATTTTTTTTAGACTTTTTATCATAATATAAAATCTCAAATGCTCCGTTTTGTGCAATTGATTCAGCAAAGTGTCTGTGTAAAACCAGAAAGTCAGACATCTGCAGCTGTACAGTTGCAAGCCCATTCCCTCACAAATATTTTTGCTGTTCATAGTTTTCATGCCATCTTTCTGAGCTCTTTATCAGTGACAGTGTTTCCTCTGTGCATTATAGGCATGGTAACTAGCCAGGCCTAACTTGTTCCCCTGCCAGACAAATGCAGCATTTCTACTACATAGCAACGTACTATTCCTTGAGAGTGTTTCCATAGAGATACTATTGTACCTGGATTTCATTGTGCGGTGCAGTGAAACTCGAGGTAAACTCGCTTGTTGTTCGTGGCCCTACTAAGTTCTCGCTGGATTTTTTCATCAGCCACAAAAAGACAGAAATGTCTCAACCTCCATGACCAACGATGGTGTTGTTTTGCAGACTGACATTACATTGCAGAATTAAGGGGTGTAAAAATGGGGCAGAAAATAGTCTTACCCATTTTATTGTCAACATGATCATAGCTGTTTGATGCTTGAAGGCCATTGCCAGCCACCATTCCTGTTTCAAAGCAAACACAGACGTGATAGAAATAAATTTAGTAGCACTTTTCACCCTCTTTTCCAGTGCACTGTCCACTGGTGACAAAAACGGAAGACTGTAAGCTACATAGTGAGATGACAGATCAACACAAAGGGGCACTAATGCAAGACATGAACAAAAAGATGAAGTCATCAAGGAAAAGTAGTAGATTCTATTATAATACAACGCACAAACACATTAAATATATCTTCTCTAGAGTAATATGGTGTTGAGGAAGGAATGAAAGGGATGAGATCTATCTATGAACAAGAACTAAGGAAGGGTGCACTGACTGAATATTTTCAGATCCAACGCAAATTGCATATTTGGATAACCTAAATTTGAAATCTAGAAAAATTGAGCTTTGTATAAGCACAGCTCTGACATCAAAGCAAAATAAGTGAAAACAGTCCACCAAAATGTATGCATGTGTGTGTATATAAATACACACACACACACACACACACACACACACACACACACACACACACACACACACACACACACACCAACTGATGCTCATTTACACTAGTCCCTGTGTTTGCGTGTATGTGTATTTGCAGACACACACACACACACTAATTGTTTTTACTCTCTACATCAGGGAGTGTCAAACTCCAGTCCTCGAGTGCCGGTTTCCCGCATGTTTTAGATGTTTCCCTTTTTCACATGATTCAGTTTAACCCTGAAAACAAATGGAATAAGATAAAATAACTAAATGTAGTAAAATAAAATTAAAAAAAAAAAATATCAACAATTTGAGCAAAAACTAATAAATGTTTACAAGAATTTACAAAAAAAAAAAACTAAAAAAAAAAAAAAAAAAAAAAAAAAAAACTAGAATGGATGTTTGAGTTAACCTGACTCACGTAACCTGGCTGCGTTTCGCCAAAGTACACACTAGGCTTATACAACCATCTGAGTATCGTGTAATTCAGGCTTTCTGAGGCGTATTCCTCCAGTTTTGCGCTTTATTCTTTGACCCCTCAGCTCTTCTGTAACGATGAGCAGAGCTAAGCAAAGAAAAGTGGACAGAGAATGTCCAGTCTTTAATAAGGAGTGGACAACTACTTTTTTTTTTTACTGAACACTGATCACCTGCTGTATGCCTGCTATGCCAAGAGACTGTCGTGTTTTTTAAAGACTATAATATCAGCTGTCACTTTGCCACAAAGCTAACTATGCTAGCAAGCAGTCAACGAAAGAACAGGAAGCTACTGCTCAGAGGTAATTTACAAGCTCTGCAAAAACAATGTCACTGTCAAACTGCCGTTCAACAGTCAAGTACCAAGGCAAGTTTTATGTTGTCATTTAAAATAGCAAAGCCCAGTAAGCCTCTGTCTGAAGGAGAGTTTTTAAAAGAATATATGGTGGAGACAGCAGGTGTCTTGTGTTTGAAGAGAAAAGACTAATTTGAAAGAAAAAACCTGTTTATCACACAGGACGACATGCAGAACTGAAATATGAAGATATAACCAGTGACTTAAATAAAAAGCCTCAGTTATATTCAATAGCACTGGATGAAAGCAAGGGGATAACCCATGTTATTTTTCTTCCTCTTATGAAATGGATTACAAAAACACTCCAACCATCTGCTCGTGGTCCGGCCCTTCTGTCAAATTTTAGAACCTTTTTGGCCCACGAGTCAAAAAGTTTGCCCACCCCTGATCTAAAACACACAGGACACTGGCCCTTGAGGATTGGAGTTTGACATCCCTGCTCTACATCATTCAGTCAGAAAAACAACAAGTAAAACCCAAATCAGTGCATCCTTGATATGATGACCAACAGTATGGAGGGAACAGGACGGGCACCACAGCACCGATAACAACAGTTGACAGATACCAACAGACTTGGCCACACCTGGACATTCAATATCTCCCTCCTGGCAGTCGGGCTCAGTGGGAAGCTGAGAGCTATTAACAGACCCTCCACACTGAGCTGGCATGGAGGGGGAAAAAAGGAGGAGGGATGATCAGTACAAAACCTGTATGACTGGACAAATATGATTTTCTTTTTCGAAAAATACTCCAACATTGGAAATACAGGGTTCCTTTACAGATACCTTTGCATGTGTTTTCAAAATCAGCTCGTCAGGAAGACAAAAACCCACTGGCAACTATAACATTAGTATGAACTCATGAGTCAATATCAAATGTAAATAAACATGCCACCCATGGAATTTGGATCTGACCAAAAGATCATGTTACAATGCTTTTATGAGTCAGTTGAATTGCAATCTTTTTTTCTCCATTTTGAATTCTTTTCTGGATGAGGTTTGTGACAAAGAACTAAAAAGTCAAACCTCTTGAAGAAATCCTTCAGATTCAGTCAAGATTGATTAAATCAATGCAACATTTTTTCCGTGGTTAAAATTATTATTCTAAAACCCATGTCACTGCAGACACTAGTCTTCCTTTTCTCCTCCCCTTTAGTCAAATTAAAAAAACCCTCACACAGCTGTCATGTCTGTGCTCATTACACACATCTGGACAGAGGAAACCCTTCCTTTAATCATCACTCATGTTTTCAGTTTTATTTTATAGTCACAAACTATCAAAAAAAGCAATAACTATTTGAATTGCTTGCTTTATTAGGCAACTCAAAAAGCTGTTGAATAATAAAGTAATAAAACAATGGAATAGTTTCTTTACAATTACAATTGAAACTAGAAAAGCACTCGGAGCGCAAACCTCCTCCCTTTAAATGAAGAGAGGTCCGCCAAAAACCTGCAATTAAATTAGATAAAGAATATGCATGTGTTATCATGACAACTTATTTCCTGGTTTAGTGCTGCTTGCTTATTACCTACACCTATGTATATAGTCTCGGTAAGTATTGTTTATTACCTTTGCCAAGGAGATTATGTTTTTGGTGGAATTTGTTTGCCTGTCAGCAACATTACTCAAAAAGTTATAGATGGATTTTGAAAAAAAATTTCAGGACATGTTTGGAGTGTCACAAGGAGCAATTATTATATTTTGGTGGTGATCCAGAAGAGACCCTAGATTCTGGATCACTTTGAAAATTTACATGGCTGTAAATGGAGAATACATTTTTTGGAGAATAAGACATCTGTCTTTTCATACACACCATGACAGTGGAAAATGATACAATTATTATTATTTTGTAATGAAAAGGGTAATTCCATGTCCTTTCACTAAATTTCCAGAAAATCTTAGATGCGTTTTAAAAAAATATTTAATTGGATAACACTTACCAGCTGACCCTTGCTATCATGTAACAAACCGGTGAATTTTTTTTTTAAATTTTCAATCTAAGTTTTTTAAGTTGTAGTTCATTTAATGACGTAAGTATGTGTCAATTTATGGGCCAAAAATGAGTGTTCTATTTCCTCAGCCATTTTCACAAGTTTATGCCTTTGTAAGTCTCACCCATAGGGGGCCGACATTTTCTATGCTTGTATGTTTAAATAAAATCTATCAAAAGTTTTGTATCTCAACTCATTGTCATTTTATATGACGGGAAAGACATGTCCTGTTTTATCTGGACATCATCACACTGTCTGGGTCTTTCTGTAATATTTTGTGTTTAGTATCTTAATAAACCGTACCACATGGTCATTATACACTCACATTACTGCATCATGCACTATGATCGACAACTCCAAACGGTGTTTATTGAAGGAGCTTTATAATATATGTATAATTAATACCATATGAAAAGGTCGTTTTCATATCTTAAGAAAACTTGATCCAATTTTTTTTTTATCACTACCCACATGCAATAAATGATATGTGAAAATTGGACCATGTTACATTTTTATGTTTGCAACAAGACCCTCATACATAATCTATATCAGGTTTTCAACAATTGGTGGTTGTTTTTTTGTTCCTACTACATATATTGATTAAAAAAATGCATACAGTCAACTACAGCTACAAATCTATATTGTGCTTCTCAATTGAATCAAATTAAATTAAAGCTCCCAGGACATCACTTTTATCCAATATTATATGTGCCAGAGCAGGTATCAACCATTGTAATATCTGTGATTGTCCAAGTATTCGGGAAACTCTGGGCTCATGAATATTAATTAACAAATTCTGACGTCATTTGAGATCAGTCGTATTGTTGACATAACATGGATCACCACTATTAAACTAATTTATCATGTGACTGTAGACATCAGTAAGGTCAGTCACCATAGAAGATAATCAGATTACCCATTCTTAGATTATGTGCCATCATGGTATTGTCTTTGCTTTAAAAAAATGATCGAACCCCTACCTATCAAAACTTACCATCTGCCTTTGGGGGCGGGACATTGGCTAGTGGGGGTCCAGTGGGAGGTGGTGTGGATTTCATGGATGGTGGTGGGCCTGTAGGTGGGGGCCCTGTAGGTGGGGGACCTGTTGGTGGTGCACCATACAGAGGTCTGTTTGGTTGGTATCCATGGGAAAGCATAGGGTTCACTGGTGGAGGTGCAATACCTGGAAGAAAGAATTAGAGCAAGGTGAATTAGAAACGTTAAATGAATACAGGGCTCTAGAGTGCGACCAGTTTGGTCACACATGCTAGCTAATTTCTCAAAAGTGTGACTAAAAAAATGTTGAGGTCGCACCAGAGCGACCAGCCCCTGGGAAAATGAATGTCCACAATTCTACAAGTCTCCAGGTGGTCGACAAGAGACGGGACTCACTATTTTCATGTCAGTCCATGCAGATGGGTGTGGTTTGGCTTGTACGTAGTTGTGCACGAGAGCAGAGTACATCGCCAAGAGTGTTCTAATAAGGTTCTAATTAGTTGTGAACACATACACTTGCATCGGCTGTAGGCTGATGGCTATGATTAGCAGCGCAGGCCCGCGCATCACACACACTCTTACTGAAAGTCGTAATACGTACAAGTACATCTGAGGGTCATGTGATTGTAATGGAGGATAGTCCATAAGATATGGAGCTGTTCAGATTTTCAGATATTGAGATGTTCAGTTTGGAGCCTTTAAGACACTTGCACTTTTAATTTAGAATGTATTTTTATATATTTTTCAGTTAGTTCTAATCTTTCTTGTAGAGCTGTGTTCCAAATAAAGAACATTAGGTTATCAAAATGGTTGATTAATCATTTACAAATCAATACTGTCTGTATAGACAACGATAAAAAAAGCAAACATATAAAAATGCAGTGTTAAATACAATGCAGTTGAAAAATTTGGGTGCACCTAACTTTTGTGCTGGTGCACCTAAGAAAAAAAGTGCAAAAAGTTAGTCTAGAACCCTGAAATATACTAAACACCAGATTACCATATTTTATGGACTATATGGCGCACTTAAAAGCCTTTAATTAAAAAAAAAATTACACTGCACCTTATAATCCAGTGTGCCTTATAGTGCAGAAAATACAGTCTGTTGGTCTATCTCTATTCCCGAGCTATTCCTTTTATCAAAGTCATTGATTTTGAGGCTCAAAAATGAACAATATGCCATTTTCTACAAAAGCATTCTACACCTCATGAGATATCTCACAGAAGACACAAGGCATCCCTTTAGTGTTGTAACACTGCAAGCTGAATGACGTCAACAGCCAATGGCAGCTCAGACTAGGGATGTTGGCAGGAAAACCATGAACCATTTAGTTCATCCTCCATGGGTCAATCTGCCCCTGTGAACTGTGGGATTTGGTTCTGTAATTGATTTTGCATTTGTAGAGAGAGGTCAAAGTTCACCTGAAAGTCTCTCACTGCATGTGAGCACACAGCACAGGGAGGCCTGCCCTTCATTGACAAACAAGCAACTTTAGGTTAGCCTAGGCTACATAAATGAGGAAACACTGTTACAATTAATAGGATCACCAAGACCGTGAATCCACTTAAATACATAGAGCATAGAGAATTTATCTCTGCTATTGTAAATGCCTGTGAAATGAAGGTATGGCTAGCCCCAGCGGTGTCCGGCTGGGGGTGTGTTTATCTGGTCGTGCCACAAACATTGGTATTGGTCACAGGAGATAACATCTTAAACCACCGATACGAGACCTAGGCTCCAAAGACGGCACTGAGTAGTTGCTAATGGCATATTTGGCCGCAGAATGGGTCGGCAGAGGGCCTCCATTCCCCCCCTAACCAGCCATTTAACCATCATGATTACTTTGAAAGTGTTGCTGCCAGTCTGCCCCAGGGCAGCTGTGGATACAAATGTAGCTCACCACCAGAGGCCAGAATGTGAGCGCAAATGAAAAATTTATCAATAATGTTGTGCTCTTTAAAAACATTGTAGAAATCTAATTTATTATTATTATTAATAGTATTATTAATTAAGGTACAAATGTTATCTAGTTCCCCTTTAACCTTCACTTTCAGTTACCGCTATAATAGCCCGAGAGACACTGCTGAGAGCAAAGGTGGCTAAAAGTCAACTCGTTCTGCTTCAGTGTCAGCAAATGTCAGCAGAAAACTTTATACAATTCCAACAGAGAGTTGTGCCATTGTGAGGTCAGCACAGAGACGATCATCTTATACTTGCTTTTGCAAAAACACTATTGGCAAAAATGCAATACAAAGAGGTACATACAGATTATATAAATTAATTCCGTCATACTACAAATCACACTAACTTCCTCCAGAGAGAATGATAATGAATGTGAAAGAAAAGGAAGACTACATTAGACTGGTTGTTTGGTTGTAAGAGTTAGACTAATATATTATCAGTATATATATATATATATATATATATATATATATATATATATATATATATATATATATATATAAATAATCAATACGTTGATTTTTTTTTTCCCCATAATGGTCATTGCGTCTTTTTTTTTCATAAAAGATCAGTAGTAAAAATATTATAAGCTATTTGATCAGGCACCTGTGTGCGTAGCACTAGAAGTTTAATAAACGTTGAAATATTACTATGTATATTTTAATAATTACATTTATATTAATTCATAAAAATCTTGATTACAATCAATGTGCCTTAAATATCTGGGCAGCTAATGATGAATATGTACAGCTGATGTTTGAATCAAATATTTAGAAAAACCCACATCGGTCGACCTCCATTTGTTTTAATACTCATATATGATCTTCTGTACAATAATGTCAAGAAATGTACCAATACTGCTAGCATCAAATGGAAGGAAATTGGACGATATAAGCAATTAAAACTTGCACTACTGAAATTAAAATGGAGAATTGAAATGAAGGGGGGGTTCCAAATGCAGCGTCATGTTGCTGCATGAAAATCATTGTGGATACAATAAACTTTTTATTTAAACTTTGCACAAAATCAGATTAAGTGAGTTATATGCCTGGTAAGAAGCCAAAAGCAGCAATGAGCCAACATGTTCAACGTAGGAACAGAGGGCAATGTTCAGCTCCAACATTATCAGCAGTCTAGATAGGCGTATCTGTAGCCCATCAGTAAAAGACACTGAACAGAAAACACAAGATAAACTAAAAGCAGTATTATGTATACATGAAAAGTCACTGTATGTATTAGAAATTAGATTGTTTATGTGACAAACTGAACCTATTTAGCTCATTTCTATGACTGTGGTTGTTTAAATCAAGACTGAAAGGATGTTTTCTTTTTTTTTGTTTTACTACTAAAGCATTATTGTTTTATCTTATATGAGTCAGTGTTAGTCATCTAGAGGACTACTTAAAGGGATAGTTCGCTTTTTTTTCACATGAATTTGTATGGGATAAACATCTTTACTCTGGTGCACCCACAGTGACACAGTGTCCTGTGTCCAGTTTTGGTCAAAGCGAAAGTAGTCCCGGCAGATTTCCTGAGGTCAACATAATAAAACTTACGTCTTCTTATAACAATATGTGTCTTAATGAGTAATTTATTTGCGTAACAAAACCTCACACCTTGTAATTGGTTGGAGCTGCTTTCTCTCAATAGGGATCAATGCGTATCGTCACTGCTTCAAACCCTGGTTGGTTCCTACCTGGGTGAGTGTATCCATGCAGAGAAGTTGGGGGCATTCCTGGGACTGGGGGATGGGAGACACTATGCGACACGGGGGCAGAGCCATAAGCTGCTGATGACGTCTGCGGTGGTGGCGGTATTGTTGAGCCTAAAGCTGGATTGACATGATTAGCCACAGTGCCATGGGGGGGAGTGCTCATGGAAGTGGGTGGTCCCATCTGAGGAGGAGGTGTGTTGTACTGCCACGCTGGGGCCATGGGCTGTTGGGGACTCGCGTAGTAGTTTCCAGTAGACACAGCAGGTGGAGGCGGCGTGGCCTGCGCAGAACTCAGCCTTGGACCAGGACTGGCAGACAGAGGAGGGGTATGTGATTGGGGACCACCCATGGGAGGCCTGGTCAACAGTGGCTGGCCTGGCGGAGCCGAGTAAGATGAAGGTGGTTGGCCAGGCTGGTAAGAGCCAACTGTGGGGATAGGTTGGTATGGCCCAGAGGAGTACAGTCCAGGACCAGGGGCTACAGGGGCGACAGGAGCTTTGGCTTGCATGGAACTGTAAGTGGACTGGTGAGTCATGCCATAGCTAACTCCTGGCAGCTGCTGTAGAGAGACTGGATTCTGTGATGGACCTACAAAATAAGAAGATCAAAGCATGTTAGGCCATATTCCATATGTACTAGGTAACTTCGAACAAACATTTCTGCCACTGGGACCTGGTCATCATCACCTCTCAGGGTTATTCCAATTATATACCAATATGTGTCGTGTGTGCACATATCCCAGTGTTCAACATAAATAAATACCTGTTCTACTTCATGCTGTGTCGTAAATGTATACAACTGATATGTACTATATAGTTGTAATTATATCCATAAGAACTAATCATCCGTTTAAAAATGTTATTCAATTGAAGCTGAAATTGCAGCACAAAATGTTGCTGCATTGCAGGTTTTTATTTTATTTCATTTTCAAAAAGGAAGGAACACTCTGTGCTGATTTTTCATTGTAATGTGGAGTTGCCGAATATGCCGTGTCACAGATTGACTGATGATTAAGTCCAGGCGTTAGTGGTCATTG
The DNA here is from genome assembly GCA_020466265.1 of Siphamia tubifer. Taxonomy (NCBI): domain Eukaryota; kingdom Metazoa; phylum Chordata; class Actinopteri; order Kurtiformes; family Apogonidae; genus Siphamia; species Siphamia tubifer. Next base: position 3,642,707 of record CM035796.1, read on the forward strand.
AAGTTATATCAGGGTATCTTGACGTTTTGTGTGTGTGTATGTGTGTGTGGTGGTGGTGGGGGGTAATGTAATTTTACAAGTAACCCGACAAACCTGTATGTGGAGGATGTGGTGGGTTATGGACCTGTCCAAGTGGAAGTGAAAATAAGGGTCAACTTCTTTTTTTCGTCAAAACAATGTTTGCTATTACTCATGAAAGAAATAGATTTCTAGTTTCTGAAACCGTTTAATTTGTACCTCAATTAAAACTGTATTAGATATACGTGTGTGTGTATGCGTGTACAGATACAGCAATTTACAGGTCTGTACCTACTTTAAAACAAAAGATGAGGGCCTCCAAATATGGTCCAACATTTAGTGTCCGCAAGTGTGTAATTCAGGGATCCCAAAAGTGGTGTGGCACTCATACATCAAACTTTGAAGGACAACAACTCAAATGTTTGAGCTAGGAGGCTCAAAGTTCAGATTCTTTCATTTGACATCTTAAGGCACTAATATAATAAAAATCAGGCAACTTGAAGAGGTGTCACTGGGGAGGGTATGTGAATTGAAGTGACACAAATGACCAATTCAGTTGTACTGACATTTTGGAAAACTTATGGGAGCTGTTTATTTGTAAAACTTTTCATGTAACTTTATACACCAGGCTGCTGAGCCTGAGAGATCCCTGCACTTTTTTGATTTATGCCGTTACACTGTTGTGATGTACAACAGTCGACACTAACACGCTAGCATGCGTGCATAATGTGGAATAGGTCACAGATTAATGTGACCGGTAGAAGTTGTGCCTCTTATGCTTCAATAAAACACTATGAGGTATAGGGCCATGTGGGCCATGGCGCCTGATGATGTAAAAGTAAAACCTAACACTCATTAATGTGCTAATGCCATGGTGATGATAGTATGAAATATACAGTCTGGCGGCAACAATTTTCCCATCCTGCTACACTTACACTTTCCTTCTTTTTAAATATGAAATGCTCCCACACATCTGCTTTTAAATATGGAGGTGCTGGATTTATATTTGCCACTATTCTCCTGAATCCCTTCGCTCTGGCTGTGTAAACAGGAAGAGAAGGACGTCAGCATTTGTGCAAAGAGTGTTTAGACGGCTAACTTGTATTCAGTGACACTAGCGGCTGGCTGACCAAATCACTGTTCCTCCAAAGTGAACGGGGTAAATAGGTGGTTAGCAGAGTGCCAGATGGAACAAAGTGAATTTAAAATTAAACTGAATGGAGTGATACTTGTGAAAAATCAATATTTTCTGGGAAAACAAATTATCGATATATATTGCAGAATTCATAAAATTGCCCAGCCTAAGACCACACACCCCTTATGTCAGGCATGGGTAAATTATTCCACCCAGTTCCAGTGTGGCTGCAGGTTTTTGTTCCAACCAAGATTTCACAGTTTGACCAATCAACCCTCTGAAGACTGAGATCAATTGATTAATTGAGTCAGGTCTGGTGTGCTGCTGCTGCTGCTTGGTTGGAACAAAAACATGCAGCCACACCAACCGTTTGTAGAATAGTTTGTCCATGCCTGCCTTATATAGTCACATGCAAAAATCATGTGCAAAAACTGATGTCATTTTTTCACTGTCTGTGCAGTTTGTTTTTACCAATCTGTGTGTGCATTTGTATGGCATACTTGTCTATAAACTGATCCGTCGCCCCAAAACAATCCAATATTGCTTTTGTTTAATTTTTATTTATTTATTTTTATTTCAACTCATGAATACAGTTGACTGAGAACTGGGCCAAATAATTTTTTAAAAAGTTGGATCTCTGCTTCTTGCAGAAATCTGTGTCTAATTATCCCAAAGCAAATATTTCTATTGACTGCTGTATGTATGCAATATTGCAGTCACTGCTCATTTTCTGTCTGAAAAGATCTTAAAGGTGGGGTGGTAAATCTTTTTTAGAAGACTTTTAACCAAATTGCTTTAAAACCTCTTCACAATCCCATATCATGCACTAAAATAGAATGCTTGCAAAAAAAATAAAAAATGTTTTAGTCCAGTCGAGAGAGTGGAACCAAAGGAAAACTCTGGCCAATTATTATACTGATCATCTTTACAATGATTGATTTGCCAATACGTCCATCAAGTATCAGTCCAGTCCACCACACATTCACATAAACAACTATGCTGTAAAAGACAACAACCGGTAGCAAAGCCAAAGTAAAAACTGTGTTTGAAAAAGCTATGGCCATGAGGAAGAGGAGTGAAGAATGGAAGGGTGGGAATCGCTACAACTTTCCAGCGCTGGCGTGAACTGGAAAAGTAAAAGGGGCTCAAAACTGATGCGAGGGTGACCATGTTTCTACTGGATAGGTAAGATGATACTGTTATGATTCTATAATATTTGAACATACTAATGTCTTATGGGTATGGTATTCACCCTGTCAGTGAGATAATGTCAGATATTGACCAAACAGAATGTTCCAGAAGGTTTTGCTCAGTTACCAACAGTGTGTGTAAACTGTTGGTGTAACAACATAAACTATTGTCCTTATACATTAGTTTTCTCATGGTGTTTATTTCATGTTCTAAACCTTTGTTAGCGAACCTTCATGTGACACAAACTGATAAATGTTGATTATTGTTTTGTTATTTAGGATGATAATTGAGGTTGAGTTCTTATGAATGCTCATGAACCTCCATGACCGCTCCAGACAGCAGCACGTTGCTGTATTTTTGAAGGTGTGGTTTTGAGGAGTGGGCTGATGGGTGGGTGTGTTTTCCAAGATCTCCTACCCTTCCTTTAAATGCATAGCACAGTTCGAAATATTTCTCTGCAGCCAATGAACAACACCAACAATGAATGAAAGGGTTTATGACCAACTAACAGACAGTTCATGATATAATCCCTTTACCTGGAGTTAATTCACCATGACCGTGGCCTCGAACCACAATGTGTCTGTGACTCTAAGCCAAGTCTGGCAACTCTTTATTGAACAAACTGATCAACTTATGAATAAAGACATTAAATACAACTGTACTTACAGAAAAGTTAGGCAAACTTACAACAGCAAAACTAACCAAATAAACATTCAACAAATAGCCTCCTGCTTGAAATATAATTTAACATTAATACCAGTGTCATCACTATGCTGTGCACACACAGAGATTATGCAATTGTAACAGATTCACTACTATCCACTTGGTCTTAAAGCACATTAGCGGAAGCCCAGATAAGTCACAAGAGTAAGAAGGGATTAGAAAACAACTCCATTCAGTAAGAAAAGAGACTGAGGTGTAGTACTGCACAATTTGAAGAAAATTATGATTATTGTGGACTATATTGCAATTTGCGATTACATGAGTCCACCTGCTTGAATATTAAGAGACAACACAGACAATTAGATTAGTTTGTAATGTGAAAATATGGCACAAAAAATACAAAACTTCAAGTTTACAGTTCTGCATTTTCTTCACAAATATCTTGAAATAAATAAAAGGTATTTCTGCAAATTGAACAAACTCATTACTGTTACTCCTTAAATGTTTCTTTTGTCTGCTTGCATGCATGCACATCTGGCCAACTGATGACAATGCGCATGCGGATCATATTTACAGCGATTGCCAACGTTGACATTTGTGCACATGCTCCACACACTCACAGGTGAACAGTCGCTGTCCCACTGAGAAGCAGGAGCAGAACTTTTCCAGATGCATTAAACTCACCAAACAATGGCTTCATTTACTTATTATATTTATACATTTGGAATGTTTTGTCCTGTGATCCAGTGATGTGGAGTGGATTTGGATTAGCTGTGGAACAAAGCAATTTTGGGTTTGGCATGTTCACTCTGCTCTGTTGAAAGCCAGGTTACATTACTATACCTGCATGTGGAAGTACAGTCACCTGCTCTACACCACACAGGTGATAGTTTTGTTCTAAGTAGGGCTCGAGACTAACTTTTTGCACTGGTGCACCTGACTATTTTTTTAGGTGCACCAGCACAAAAGTTAGGTGCACCCAATTTTTTATTTTAGTTTTTTGCGTTTAAACACAGCAGTTTTACATGTTCACTTTTTTCTTTATTTATTTTTTTTTAAATTGTTGTCCATACAGACAATGTTGATTTGTAAATGATTAAACAACAATTGTAGTAACAAAGTTCTTTATTTGGAGTACAGTTCTGAAAGAAAGATTAGAACTAACTGAAAAGTGCTGTTGTTTAAAGTGCTTCACTGAGCTGAAATTTTAAATTAAAACATCTCAAAAAATATATATATAAAAAAATGATACATTCTAAATCAAAGGTGTCTTAAAGGCTCCAAACTGAACATCTCAATATCTGAAAATCTGAACAGCTCCATGTCTTATGGACTATCCTCCATTACAATCACATGACCCTCAGATGTACTAAGGTTTTACGTCTTACTGTACGAGTGTGTGTGATGCGCCTCTACGCTGGAAATAACAGTTGCAGAGGATAGCTGTTAGCATATAGCTTTGACCATGTAGCCGATGCAAGTGTATGTGTTCACAAATAATTAGAACGTACTCGCAGTTGGTCAACTGCCAAGAAAGACGTATTTTCGGTTTAACTACACCATCAAACAGATAATCAGTGATTAGCCGATGTAAGTGTATGTATTGACAACTAACTACAACATTACTAGAACGTATTGGGTGACGTGCATGACTACGTACAACCCAAACCACGCCCATCTGCTGCATGAACTGGCAAATATTGAATCTCATCTCTTGTTGATCACCCAGAGACTTGTGGACCCCCCCCCCCTCCGCCCCCTCCCCATGTGCGACAAAATTGGTGACACTCTAGAGCCCTGCTAAAAAATTTTTTCCTGGCAAATACACTCAAGTAATGTTACTGCTGCTGAATGCAATTTTTGTTATTAATGTTAAAAATATGTTAATATTTTCAGAGCACAACTTTGGGCAAGGGTTGAACACTTATATTTAAAGATTTTATTTTTATATGCAATATTTACTACACCAGACAAGCAATTGAATATTGTTTTATTAAAAATCTGAGGAAAATGGTGGAACTCTGGTACTTTTGTTATTATGAAATACATCCATGTCATTTACACACTGACATGTGAATAAAATTATCACAATGACACAATTGTGTCACCAATTTTAGTAGTACAGTATTTTGTCTTAAATAATAAATAATTGAGTCAGCATACAAACAATTGGCTCGTTTTAACATTGTTGAGGAACATTCTTCTTGGTAAATCAAACTGGTTTAGATGAACAGGAAGTAGTGCAATACCATTATCACAATGCTGTACACCTATATCACAAAACTAAATACTTTTTCTCAAAATATACCACTCCTTTAAACAAAGTTAACCATATGAGTTTGTATTCTTCAAAATGTTGATGCCTCTATTTTCACTTTTACTGTAAATTAATATTGGCGCCAAATATCAGTTATTGGCCTACTGAACTACTAATAATAACGACTATGTCTAGTAATTATTATACACACTGCCCAGCCAAAAAAAGTCACCCGTGCAATATTTCACTGCACAGTAGTGTGTGGAAGGATGTCAGGAAGACAACACCGACATGATTATTGACACATTAGCTACTGTGTAAACATGGAAATACCACAAACGCAGAAAAACACCTTTGACACAAACACCACGTTCTCTATAAATATTTCAACATGACTTCCTTTCTTCAGCATTAAACATCTCACATGCAATATCATCAGGACTCAACACTGGTCCAACGGCAGAGCAGTTTTTACAGCCTGGCCTGATTGAGCCACCACGAATATGAAATGCTGACAACAAGTAACTATACCAGCCTTTACTAACAGGCAGATCATGGCCCAGATCTGGACCCAGAAGCTGTCTCGCATGGACCCTACAGCATGGCTTACAGTACATGAGATAAGGAAATGCATAGACCAACTGCATGTTTTAATGGGTAATAGTGATTTTTTTTAATGTGTAATAGTGGATTTTAGTCATCTTTTTATGTGCAATAGTGAATTTTTTTTATGGGTAATCGTTATCTTTTTATGTGCAATAGTGATCTTTTATGGGTAATAGTGATTCTTTTTATACGCAGTAGTGATATTTTTATGTGTGTGTGATCTGTGATGATGGGCTATCTGAGTGTTTATTTCTGCTGCTGTAATAAAAGTAATTTCCTTGAAAAGGGATTAATAAAGTATCTATCTATCTATCTATCTATCTATCTATAGTCATCCATCCCACCTAATACCACTAAGCCAATCACGTTTGTGCATTCAAAGCAGTAAACAGTGTGACTGGCAGTGCAGAGAGATGAGAGTCAGAGACAATACCATTCATTCATAAGTATTTCTTGTTTAAATTTAAGGGTTCTTATGATCCTTTTTTTTTTAAATCGAGATATTGACTTTGGTATTGACGACCATTTGATTGTAGTGGTATCAGTAAAGTTTCCTGAATTTGTTGGTATTGTGACATTCCTAATCTCTTCCATGTGCAGTGATGATAAATCAATTGTAGACCACACACAGTCACTTTAAACTCGACTGTCATTATGATTACATCGTTTGTGTGGATAAAAGAAATGTCTGGATGATGGAATTGAAGTGGATCACTGGATTAATCTGAAAGAAAGCTCTGTAGTAACTCATCTGGATCATTACCAATATGCCACATGTACAGTGAAACGTGGGACGCAAACAAGCCAGACTTATTTTGCATGCAGACCCGCACAACAATGAAGGAACTAATACACTTCACTAAATAAACTGCAAAACATAATTGGAAAATGCCCTCAGGTGACAGCACAAACAGCTAAAATACTAATAAGATATTACAATGTCACAAGAAAAGTTATCTTCGGGTGTAGCTTTAAATTGGCTAAGAGCTGCTCATTTAGCTGCAAAAACGCAGCATACTGCTCAATATCGTGACTAAATTAACATACAAGAACCTAATGCTTAGCTTGAAATTTCTGAAGATATGATATTAATCCCCCCAGCTTTCAACCTGTTGGTCTGGCACCTTAACAAACCCAACCTCGATAAGAAAGACAGATAGTTATTAGTAGTCGTCGTTGACGACCACAACTATTTTTGACATCTTAAGTCAAGATGTACAGGCTGAGATTAGCAGAAGTTAACCCGGCTACACCTGACAGCTACGTTAACTTATAGTATTACGAAGAAAGCCAGTTAGCTAACTATTAGCAATTGGGCAACACACTGCAACTGTTAGATAGTTAGCCAAGTATTTTAAGGGTACGTTCTTAACATGTTTTGAATTGTATGATTCAAATATGTAGATGCTCAATGTAATTATTTAATATAAACTGTTCTATAAGAATTGATGACTGGGATAAAGTTATTTTAATGCTAATTAGCCAAGTTTGTAGCCTTTACCGACACAGCTAATGCCAGCTTGACCCATAATTTTTTTACGTTGACGTAGATTCACATTTTACTCACCATTGGTATATGTCTGTCCCGTTCCCGTCCCGTTCTGTGAGTTGAACCCCGCAGTTGACATCTTGAAATAGACACCAAGATCTAATTTAGTGGTGGCGAAAACCTAGCTGCGTCTTTAGCTAGCTAACTAGCTTAGTGCCGCTGTTTAAACCTGTGGCTGATGGTGTGTTGTTTTGTCAAATCAGCGTCTACAGTGACGTCTCGTATTTACTTTAAAATAAAAAGTTAATTCGCCAACTCGTTGGCGATTACAGGGTCATGGTTACAACCGAAACCCCGTTCAACTAGCTCAGGGCGAGTGATAGGCCCTGTCTGAGAAGTCGTGTGAGACACTTCGCCTATTCCACCGGAAGTAGGGATCACCCAGCAGGATCGACGTAAAACTCGTCGGGCATGCGCAGTGTGTACACGTGGCATTTCCTCTTGTGCTCTTTGGTATTTCACAGTACTGGAAACAAAAGACAGGGTCGTTTTTTACTATCGGGAATTTACAGTATTGGGGAAGTCCCTCCTCCCCAAACAATTATTTGCAATGAAATGTGGTTTGGATAACTGTAGCTGTTGAGTACATTAATGAAAAAGGCACGTGATTACAAAGGATCAACGTGAGGCATGAATCCAAAACATTAAAATACCCCAATATTATTATTGGCAAACGTCCATAAGAAGCAACTGCAATGATGTGGTTTTGTTTTACGGTTGCCATAGTATTTATAAATGGTTATACATATGTTTCAGATATTACATACATCTTTTATTTCATTCCTGTAGTTCTTCAGTCAAAAGGAGACTCTGCCTATCGTATGATAGTAATATTTACCTGTGTTTCTCTGGGTCAAATAAAAAAAAAACGTTTTCAAATATGTCAATGTGGCATATAATAATTCATTTCATATGCCCTTTGGTGTTAACCGCAGGGGTAGTGTTAGTACTGTTTTCATCTCTAAGAATGTATCTAGCTTCAATATTATGCTTTAAAACGTAATTGAATAATCTGTCAACACTCTGCTTCAGTTAAATCAATTCAGATGTATATTGGATCTGAAACGAGGATAAACTGGTACAAGAGCTTGTATGTGTAGCAATTGTATTGTTTTTAAGTGGACTGATAATAATATTCTGTGATATATTTTCATTCAATACTTTTTACCCTTGTTTTAACCTTTTTTATTTTATTTTACATATATAGACATGTAAGTTGTTGCACTGTCTGAAATAAATAAATAATTGAATTGAGTCTTTTATTTTATTGTATAGTACAATCACCTCGCCACAAAAACCACTAACTATGGGAAATAATTGCAATCCTTTTGAAATAGCTTATCAATTTTTAGTGATTAAAATTGGAACTAATGACGGCTACTGTTCAAACGATCAAATATTTCTGTTATCCTGCCGGACGCATGATTGTGAAACATAAACAGGAAGCGGCAGGGCAGAGTTTTTTGGGAGTTGTTGGACAGCCATTGCAGTGTCGTGGCTCAGTAACAAAACACGAAAGAGAAGAAGAGGAGGACCTGACATCACGTAGGCTCTCCGATATTCTGCCAGGAAGAAGAAATTACATGGTTATAAGAGCTAAGACATTCGCCAAATTAATCTACGTCTAAACAACGGGTAAGTTGTTTTTTAAGTGGTCAATTAAGCAGCTGATAAAGAGAAGATGCACAGGTTAATGCTCGGCATCTCGCCTAGCAAGTTATCCCGGCTGCTAACGATGCTATATTAGTTAGCAGTGCTAACCTCAAGAAGAATCCCAGTACAACAAAAAAACAAGCCGTTTTGATATTGTGTTGAATTTGGCTTTCAGCGTTGTCTAAAGAAGTAAACAAAGTAACTATGCTGTGTTTCTAGTGTATTTTCATCTCGTTGAGATATTTTTGTAGGTACCAGGCAGCTAACTTTGCTAACGTAGCATCTTCTTGCAACGTCGCCTGTTGGAGAATATGACACGTAGCTAGTGGCTTCCTGCTCGCCAACTTGTTAGCCGGCCTCACCCAGAATTCGTGATAATAGGGGTAAAAATGTCTTATAACCGTTGAAGTGCCACGGCATTATACACCAGTTCCAATGTTTTCGGTTTTCTAGTAGTGTTGCAGGTGTTTGGAGACCAAACACCCATGTAGCGTTAGCTCTGGATTGCGACATGGCTAATACCAACTTGCTGCGTTGACAGGAGCAGTGATACCGGTTTCAATTTACAAACTGAGTCCCAGTACAGGCATTCTCTTTACTAGAAAATCACTTCATAATTATTGAAATTACATTCTTGGTGGTGCATATTGGTTGGCTCAAATCGCACGTTATATGGAAATTAATAACACTATCTCCTGAAGAACATTCTTTAACTTTTCATGAGAATGTGTTGGTGTACGCAGTGTTTTCCAGATATTTATTTGGTTTTTAGGAGTAATGTGCCCTAATTAACATTAGTGTAAAGGTGCCAATGATGTAACAGTTTCAATAAATGAGCCATTAAAATAACATTATTCAAACCGAAACGAAAATGGCAAATAGTGTTAGGAAAGAGTAAACAAATGAAACAACTGGCATCTAAAGTAATATACATAGAGCACAAGCAAGTGGTATAACTTAATACTATTAGGAAGGTACAGGATAAATGTATAAATACTCTAATACTGATGACACAGGGGAAACCACAGTCTAACAAACACAAATAAATAAATTTAAAACAAGATTAGACATGTTAAGCAATCGTACAGCAGCTACAATGCAGGTAGGTGTGATACCTTTTAACCCAATTGTTAACATTGGAGAGAAGAAGAAATGTTAACAGTGACCTTTATTGTTAGCATTACAAAGTTGTCAAGCTGTTGATGTGAATGTGTCTCGTATTGAAAACCAACTCATCAAAACATGTAGTCAGATAATATAACAGTTTGTGAGGACAGCTTTTTATAATTGTATCTCATGATAATCAACCCAGCAGACAGACTAAAATGATTCTATGATGCAGATGCCATACCTCTGGTAAGGGGGTGAGATGTGTAAAGTTGAACTGAAGGTACCTTGGTCCTAGTTTTTGTATTAAGAAAAAAAAAGTATACACATTTATATATACCAGAGGTGGAAATTATAAGTACTTCATTACTGTACTTAAGTAGATTTTTTAGGTATCTGTACTTAAGTATTTATTTTTCTGGCAACTTTTTTACTTTTACTCCCTACATTTTTACATATAGATCTGTACTTTATACTTGTTACGTTCTCAGAATAGTGTCATTACTTTTTCAAACTAAACAGACGTGACAGTAATAAAAAAAAGTCTCTGCAGCGGGAAAATCGGTGAAGAAGAGGAACTGTGACTTTATATATTAGTTATATGACTATTGTCTCACAAATCTTTTTCACAATTTTAACATTTTATCTCACAACTTTGGCTTTTTCTCTTAAAATTATGCATTATCTCAATTGTGACCCCCCCCCCCCCCCAATTTTTCCCAAATTTCCTGCCCATATCCACAAAACTGCGTACTGTGACTCGATCAAACACATTATCTACACAGTAACTCGGTTATAAAGGCTTTATTTTTTTGTATACTTTTGAAACATTTCTAATTTTTCCTGGTTAAATAAGTATTAATCACTTTTACTTTTTACTTTTGGACTTCATTACAATTGAGAAATTGTACTTTTTACTTTTAATTAAGTAGAGGAGTTGAATCAGTACTTCTACTTTTACCAGAGTATTTTTTCACACCAGTCACTGTACTTGTACTTAAGTACAGAATGTGAGTATTTTACCACCTCTGATATATACACACAAACTTTCCTTTATCTTTTTTTTTAAGTCGATTTTGGTTATCAGGTACAGTCACCTTGTTTCCCACCATACCTCCCATCATACCATTATATCATTCTGTAGCCCTGTCCAATAGCATTGTAGCACTAAATGTCGGCTCTGTATTGGTTCAGTGTGTAGTAGCATCAGCTGACGTGTATTTCAGCTGTATTTGAATGATCTTGACCTTTGCTTACTTGATACTTTGGCCCTGGAGTTGTTTGTATGTTACGTAATCTGGGCTAGAAGTCAGCCCTGGTCTACCTCATTCTGATGTCTCTTTAGCGATCACTGGCTCTTTAGCGATCATAGAGTAAAGACAGGTAATGGAGCAAATAAGAAGATTTATAGGGCAAAAAGCTTTGAAATCAAATCCTTCTCCTTTTGTTAGAAAATATCAGAGAAGCTGTTTTTTCTTTTTCGTAGTCAGGGCAGCCGGACAAACAGACTGGAAAAACACTGTTTATCCATGGGCTGTCAGACTCCTAAGTGCATAACCTCTCCTCCTCCTGGGCATGTGCAATAGGAAGAGTAGTGGTTTATATTTATTGTTGTTTTTACATGTTGTTTGTTGTTGTTTTGCATTTTTTACTGTACTGTCTTTATCATTTTTTTCTATTGTCTTTTTACAGTTTTTAAAAGTTCTTGTATGTATGTACTGTATCCACTGTTTGTTCTTTGCGCTCTAAGCGGTGAAGCGCCACACTAATTTCATTGTGTGTTTTATTTCACGATGACCATAAATAAAGGCTATATAAGGCTTTTTACAAATTGTCTCACTTTTTATTGGATACTGATGAATCTTTACCAGCAGAAAATGTGACTGCTTGTAGAAGTGGGTGTAATTTGGCCCAGATCTTGATTGATGGCTAAACCTGGGTGACTTTAAAGGTGGGATATGAGATCTTAAAAAAGCAGTTTGAGCAAGCTACATTTTGAAAATATACAATTCAAAAGTCAAAAATCCTTTCTTGAGACTTCCCTTTGAAGCCACACCTCCAAAATAATGGCACACGCAATGCATGTTCCAGAGGGTAAAGTGCGCTACATGGCAACAATTCGCCCAGCTCTGGTGACGTTCCGGCTTGGGCTCGGCCAACAGCTCGGGCTCTACCACACGCTCAGCTCCTACTCTGGTCCATGTATATCTCATCCAGTCTCTGCCAATCCCCCCCAGTTCTTACAGAACAGCCCCAGTTCATACCCATCTGGAGGGACAAATGGCAGTTGAGTGTGACGGACATATTACCATTCAATCATTTTAAGTGGGCTCTCAAAATGAGTGGATGGTGTTTTTTGCGTTCTGTCCATTCCGCAGCTAGAAATGTTTTTTATTCTTGAGTTAGAGTATTTAATTAATTGGTTGTAATCTGGGTGTGAAGGTGATTTTAAGCAATGTAGTAAAACAAAAAAAGGGCACCAGAAAAACATCTTGCATCTCACCTTTAATGGTTCAGACAAATAAAAACAGCACAAAACATTGTTTTTCAGATTTGGCAATTAATTATTTTGAGTTTAATGCAGAGTGATCCAGATGTGCTTATTTATTTATTCATTCATTCCCTTAGATACTTATTATTATTATTATTATTATTATTATTAATAATACATTTTATATGTATAGCAATTTTCATGGCACTCAGATGTTTTACATAAAGTGAAAATACAACAATAGAACAACTACAATAGAAAACAACTATAGAAAACAAAGCAATCACACATTAAAAAACAGACAGAATAAAAGTAATCAAACATTAAAAGAAATCTTAAATGAGTTTTTAAAAGGGATTTAAAAGTGTTGAGGTCGGATCAGTGATGGGTGGTTGCGGGAAGTGAGTTCCAGAGGTTTGGGGCGGCTACAGAAAAGGCTCTGTTATTACTTTCACTTAGATTTTCAGTTCATTTTAATCTGTCATTTTCTTCAAGGATTGCGGTGATAAGTTGTTGTGCTTTTCAATTTTTCAAGACCCCTAATTTTTTTGATTAAATATCCAATTGAAGCATAAAAAGATCTGTATTCCACTTCCAATGGCTAATGGACAGCACAGGGGGGTTCTTTAGAAGCTTTTGAACTTGGGTGGACAGTCAAAGAGGAGATGCAGTCATTCTGGAGAAGGTTAGGCTTTATTTGTAAGGCTACTGAATATGAGCTGTGGTGAACCAGTCTCTCTTATTTGTTGTTAAAGTAACTGCTGGAAGATATGAAACCATTGTTCTGGATCTCCTGTCCTGCCGTTCAAAGACTGGTACAAGATAATCACAGACTGCAGGAGGCTAGCCACTGGGAGTCATTGTTCTTTTCACTCACTAGCTGATAGCATTTTTTCCTGATTGTACATTCTTTCACTTTAATACAGTCTAATGTTGCAGTGCTGATTGTCTTCTGAGGTTTTACACTTAAAGGGATAGTTCACTATTTTTGACATTAATCTGTAGGGGTTCACCATCTTTACTCTGGTGCACCCTCAGTGACTTACGCCCAACAGTGTCCTGTGAGTCGAGTTCTGGTCCGGTTTTGGACAACGCAAAAGTAGTCCCGGCAGGTTTCCTAGGGGTCAAAAAAAATAAAAGATGTTTCTTCCCAAAACAGTATGTGTTTGAATGAGTGATTTATTTACATAACAAAACTGCCACGGAACAAAACTCACACCTCGTAATTGCTTGGAGCTACTTTCTCTTCATTGCGATCAATGCATGTAGCCACGGCTAACAGCTGTGCACCTTAGCAAACTACTTTCATCAGTTGTTAGGCAATGCTTGCAGCTACTACGTGCAGGTGCACAGCTGTTAGCAGTGACAACATGCATTGATCGCTATTGAAAGTAGCTCCAAGCAATGGCGAGTTGTGAGTTTTTGTTCCGTGATGTTGTTGTTATGCAAATGAATCACTCATTCAAACATTGTTTTGAGGAGAAACACGTTTTATTTTGTTGACCCTAGGAAACCTCCATGGACTACTTTTACTTTGACCAAAACTGGATCAGAACTAGGCTCACAGGACACCGTCGAAGGTAAGTCACTGTAGGTGCACCAGAGTAAAGACAGTGAACCCATACAGATACATGTGGAAAAAATACCAAACTATCTCTTTAATGTATATTTTCAGAATATCTGGTTGTGAGTGCTTCTGTGTTCGCTAACTTTATTTTCTTATCCATGTTTTTCAGGATTCAACAGCTCCGGATATGTCATTCTTGCTGGACTTGATTTATAGCAGTTTCAATAGTGTGCTACAGTTTTTAGGTAAGTACCTACTTATGATCAGATACAGTCTCACAGTCAACAACAATTGAATGTTGAAAGCTTTATCAAGATTACTCATTATGTATTACTCATTAATTTATTTTTTATTTGGTATGCCTTATACCCCTGTCTGAGAGTTTTGTAAAGAGCTGGATTAAAGTATAAAGGGGGCTCTGTTCCTGGAAACCCATCCCTGCTGTGCTAAAAGTTGACGGGAAGAAACTAAGGCCTTGTTCACAGCTAGCATGATAACGTGTGACGTGGGTGATCAGATTACATTGGACAGCTCGAAGTACGTCTGCTCTCACTGGGTATTAGAATGCCTCTCCACATTCGTGACAGTTTGTGATCAGATGTCACTTTACAGCACTTTATGCCAACAAACATGCATCTGTTTGTAAAGACTAAACATGTTTTTATTTTCCGGAGGCAGAAATGGAGTATCTAGTCTCGTATATGTGTCCATAAACTGGACTGGCTAAAAAAATTTTTATAAACATAATGATATAGAAGCAAATAACCTACAAGTAAAATGTGGATAGATCTGAAAAATATGTCCAGTAAATTACACTTTGATGGATGTATGCTATAAATGACAGGAAAGCCACATATTACAAGATGCAAACCTGTTGCATTTTGAATTTCAGCAGAGAAATTATGCCACTTTAGGCATTTTTGCCAATTTTCTTGAAGCTAGAAAAAGAATATAGATTGAGAGCATTCAGAGCCACTAGAAGAACCTGGTCCTGTTTATTATTTCAGAGCCGATTCATGTATTTACTGATGAAATGTCAGGTTTATTTCCTTTATAATATCAGTATTGATCCCAGTACTGATGTGTTAAATGTCTACAGTAGTCCATAATCAGGTTACAGCTCAAGTTTCATAAATTAATCTGACTCAATTAATGCTGAATCAAATTAATATTGGATCGAATTGAATCAAGATTAATCAATTCAGAATTTTAAACTGAAGTGATGATATAAATCGACCATGATACCCCAGCCCTACTGGTAGGGAAGAGGTCATGTCCACCTAATTATAAATTGTGACTTACAGATTATGACATGATTTTTGTCTAAGTTTAGCCTGTAATTTTCTGTTTAATGTTCTGTTAGACTGTAGTTTGATAAATGTGCTGATCCATAACTCTAGGCTCTAACCCAACTGCCAGTGCTCATGTAGGAAAAGTCCAGCTAAAATTCCTCAGTTTTTTTGTATAAAGTTCATTCAAGTAAGTTGGTGTAAGTGTGCACTGTAATAAATGTTCAAAACCTACTTCTGCCCCCATTTTTTCCTGTTGTCCTGAAAATTTTAACTTAGGAGCAGGTGCCCCTATCCCTTATTGCCATAAAAGTGTAAAAGAAAATGGCAGAAAAAAATGCCACAATTTTCTGCCCATCACATGTCCTTGTAGTAATGTGTCATTGTAAATGTAGCAGAGTCCTTCACTCAGTCGGAAATTAAGTGAGACAATGTCTTTAATAAATTGGGTTGTGGGTCTAATGTACACAAGTTCAAGAAGATGCAGGTTTGGAAAAGTGGTGAACCTGTGCAGGACTTTGTGTGGAGTTGAAAAGTCACTGTCACTCACAGAGAGGTGTGGCCTCCCCATGCTGACATGAGTGCATGTGCTGACAAGCAGAAAGGGAGAGACTTGTGGGGTGAGCTTTTGCCTTTCACTACAAATGCAAAATCAATTACAGAACCGAAATCCTGCAGTTCATAGAGAAGATTTTCGTGTGTGTGTGTGTGGGGGGGGCACACCTACATTTCTGGGTTTTCCCTAGAACCATTGCATCCCTATTACATATATATCAATGTTCCTATTTCATAGTGTCTATCAGCCAATATATCGAGTATAATATTTTTTATACCCCAATATTAGGTGCTTTCCCACAGAGTAGTTCTAAGAACTTAGTTCTTAGAACTATACAGTTCCTAGGGAACCTTCGGGTTTGCATTTCAACAGGAGTGTAGGAACCGTGGGAGGGGTAAATGTGATGCTAATGTCCACCACAGTGTGTATTCTTTAAATACTAAATTCAACAATCACACAAGGAAGTAGAAGACAGTGCTACTATAAACTAGAACAGAGAATGAGGAGGCCACAGTGTTTATGTTCTGTATCACAGGAATGTTAATTATGGTCAAATACAGTGTCTAATATCAAGAATAGAGGAGTTTACACAGAGTTAGGAGATGAAGAATCCAGCAGCAGGTGATACTATGACGCATGTTAATTTCATTGCATTAACCCAAATACAAAACTACGTCATTGGTCCATTTATTTATTACTTTCTCCATATTTTTTTTACAACACACAGCTGACGCTACACAGATGATTTTAAAGATAGCAGTACTGCAAAATGAGTAAATGTGTCAATAGGTGTGGTCTCAGCTCTACCAATCACCAAACACCTGGAGAACTAAAAAAGACCCTGCCTGCCAGGAGGAACTAAGAAGGTTCTAGGAACTATGTAGGTGCTATGCTGTGGGAAAGGGTGAAAAAGGTTAAAGGAACTAAAAAGGTTCCTACAGTGGGAAAGTGCCTATAGCTGTTGTCTTCAGGTATAAAAATCCCATATCAGTCGGGCTCTATTAGGTAGGTTTTAGAACCTACCAGGGTACATTTCAGAATTTGCATCTCGGGTGGTGCTTCTGCTGCAAGTTGTGACACATGACCCCCTGTTTATAGTCAGCAGGGGTAGAAATGAACCAAATCTGGAATATTAAATGTATGTAAATATAATCACTGAAGCATGAATGCATGTTCATGACAAGTGTGAACAGAGCCGTGTATCTGTGAGTCTACCTTATTAAGGCGTATACATTTAATCTCCAATAAAAGTACCAAGGGATTAGAGGGCACCACTCTTTCTATTAATTGACACTGCTGGAGTTTATGCAGCTTCATTAATGTTTTCTTCAGCTAAAGCTGTGGATAGGATACAGGTTTTTTTTTTAAAATCCTAACCCCATATTTGTTTTAATGGGGTCAGTGCAGCCACACACCATTAGCTCTGTGGCTTCAGACCTTTAGAGCGCCATTGTTGGAGTACTAAGCAGGTTTTTTTGTCGGGCTGATTCCCATCAAGGCTTCAGCTGTTTGCACTCATGTTCTTGTAAAGTGCCTCGGATAAAAGTATCCAACACATGGTGTGTGTTTTGTGAAATCAAAGGAACCTGTCTCTCAGAAATGATGTGTAATATTTTTCAGGCATTTTTTTTTGTTAAATTAGGCTGTGATGAATGTGAAATCTGGTGGAAAACCATGTCATGTGTATAACTGTTTGTTTTCCCCAGAGTGTTGTTCTACTTTCAGTGTTGAAACTGCTCCGGCAACGTGGTTCCTCCTGTTCTCCCTGTCAGGCGGGTAGCGTAGTGACGATATGACAAATAACGATGACGCCTAGTGGAGCTGACTCAGGCAGAAATATTCATACATCTGGTGATATCACTACATTGATGCAGTGTCAAACAAAAACCTTTGTGTTGTTATCTTTGCGGGTTCAAGGAAAAATGGAGTAAGCAGTTTTAAGAGTTCCTTCTTTGTTTTGTCAGCTGGTGCACCATGTAAGAGAATATGAGAAAGCAGGAATGAAATGTACTTTGGAATTAATTCATACTGTTAATAAATACAAAGATCTAGAGTTTAGAGGGTGGATCCAAATAACTTTTGAATATCTAAGAATTGCGAGAAAATCGTCTCGTTCTGTTGACTATTTCTGTCATTTAAAGGTGTTATTCAGCTGAAAACAACTTTTCCACGCTCTTTTTGGAATCTGATGGGTCACCCAGAGTTGCCAACACACGCTGCCTTTGAAAGTGGTGTGTCCCCTCCACTGGCTAGATTTACCATTTATATAAAATAACAGAGAAACGAGCCACTCAGAAAAAGTCTGTCTACGCTACATCACGCAGACATTGGCGTCACCCACGTAGGGCTAAGCCCGTCCCCCACTGCAGCGAATCCAAAGTAGCATTAGCATTAGCATCTACAAGAGAAGACGGCACCACAGTAGTTGCAGCACAAACTTGGGAAAAAAAATGACAGAGCAAACTGGTTCATGTGCTCTCTGTGGAAATAAAGCATTGTTTTTTTCTGTAAGTTTTCAAAACGAGTGACGGCATGAAACCTAGCTGGATGTTACTCTGGGATGGTAAACACACACAGAGCCAGAGGGGAGAGGGTAGTGTTCCTTCAGGCATTTATTCTCTAAGACAATCAGAGACACCTCATCACCGCATCATGGACATGTATGAGGAAGGAGTGGAAAACGGTTGTTCCACCTCAAGTCATTTTTCTACCCCCCAAAAATAGCTGGAAACAAAGCAACCCGGATGTTTTTCTAAATAGAACCAACACATAATGCATTCAATAACAATGGAGAACACAACAATATAAATGAAAGAACCATGAAATGACACCTTTAATGAAATACAACGATCTAGAGCTTAGAGGGGGGGGGACACAAATAAATTTGGAATACCTAAGAATTGCCTCCAAATCTTGCTGTTCTGTTGACTATTTGTCTCATTTAGTGTGTGTTGAGTGGTTCACATTTATATCGGAGACAGACAGACCAGAGTACTTCTATAGTTGTGTTTTCTTATGCATGAAATGAATTGTTTGCCACAATGCAGCCCCTTTTGTGTTCTGAACCCCCTCTGACTTTTATTTCAGGACTGTACAAGAAATCTGGCAAGTTAGTATTTCTTGGCCTGGACAATGCTGGCAAAACAACGCTACTGCACATGCTCAAAGATGACAGATTGGGACAGCATGTGCCAACCCTACATCCAAGTGAGTTGGTGTTACTGTTTCCTTGCACATTTCCACACATGCTCGCTCAGTTATTTACTGAAAGCTGTACCGGGAACGTTGGTCGGTTTTATTACTACACATCTTTACTCTTTTATCTTCATTTGGCTTGACAGATATTTTAATAGGGCCTTTCACATACTTGAATCATGATTGTTATACAATATGAACAATACTCGCCAAAGTTCTATAAATCAGTAGTGGAGCAACAGTTGCAGCATTTGGTCAATGAAAGGCCTAATTAGCTTATTTTTCAGAAAAGATGACTAATATGGCATTATAATGTTACACCAGCTGTTCATTATTCTGATGGCACTTTAGTTCATCACATTTATAAATGTTGTGTCCTTTCCCATATAACACAGGATGAATAACTGCTAGCATTATTCATAGTAAAAAAAAATGCTCAAGAAAATTAAAATTTTTTCTTGGGGATAAAAAAAAAAGCCTTAATATTCTCTGTAGAAATACTGAATCAAAATATATCCTACCTATCTATTTTGTTTCCCACAGAATCTATGGTAGGTATCTATTGGACTATATTAACCAAAAATGGACCAAAAATAAATAAATATTTTACAATTTACTTTTGGGGCCTTCATAATTTTGTACTGGCACAGCAACAAACTACAGCAGATCATCCCCACACTACCGTGGTTATTTTCATTTGGACCTGCTAGTGTGTTTATCTGGTCAATTTCATATCATAGATGTTTAATGTTCTGTCTGTGTTTCTTCCATCGAGATATTGGTTCTGAAGTTAGGTTAAAAATCCATAAGAGAACCAATGAGAAATTTGCAGATTAGCTGTTGTGCTTTACATTTGGTACAGTACTAGAATCTTGAGTGGAATCATGGATTAGTTTATGCTACTAGTTTGGTTTTTTTGCACAGGAACCACTCAGCTCACGGTTAAAGGAAACATGGGATATTTGTGTCTTCAGATGCTGGTTTCTGTTCTGCATTTTTAAGGAAATAAAATAATTACATTGCAACTTTGTTGATTTTGTTCCCCATTTTTCTTTTGAGTCTTTTGTCAAAGTTCATTCTTAGTCACTTTTAGTCTTTCACAAATCATTTTCGTAAGTCATATTTTAGTCGACTAAAAGGCTCAACATTTTAGTCTACTTTTAGTCAGATGTTAATGAAAGCCTTTTTCTGTTTATTTCAGGAATATTCTTGTGTATTAACGCCATTTGAGTTATGTTTTACAAGTAACCTATTGATTACATGTCTTGATTGAATCAACTTGAATGAATAAGTGCTAAATCTTTACCTGATTCAAAAGCAAAATGGATGTCTACAGTAGACGGCCAATATGAAAACATGTGAAATTTAAATAAATCAGTAATGTCTTTCAGGAGTTGAGGTTTCCCCTGAGTGAGCGCATGTTGTTGCTAAGTTACACAAACGTCATGCACTTCTGTGTTAGATCCATTGTATGTTTAAACATTAACACCTTCCTTGTTATTATAGAAAATTACTTTTATACAATGGACATGACTCATGCCTTCGATTTAAACCCAGAGTCATGGTACCACTTCAGTGACGGGTCATAAATAATGGGGTTTTATGAAACCGCTAAGATCAACCATTCGCTAGTCCAAATACGCCGCGATTCTTTCCGGTGGTTGTTGACTGTGGTTGTCCCGCCTCCTCCTTGTTTTTGATTGGTCAGTAAGAGAATTGTGACATTGATGAGCGCAGCGCTGTTCTAAAAGTCTATTTATTTATTATAGTATTTACCATCGCTAATGCACACATAGGAAGACGCTGACCACTGTTCCATGTTGTAAAATCTTAAAAATTTTAATTCAAGACCCATGTAACATATTGGTCTATTATGTATTTTTATTAATCAGTGTCACTGATGGGAAACACTACATATATATCATCACTCTGGTGTGTAACATCATTTTCATTCCACCACCTTGATTTACAAACCTAACCTCAGTCTGTTTTTCTTTTTTTCCTGAACTCTAGCCTCGGAGGAGCTGATGATCGCTGGCATGACCTTCACTACCTTTGACCTTGGAGGTCACGCACAAGGTTGGTTCATGTACAGTGTCATATTCATGTTTGAAAGATTATGTGGCTCTGCTATCTTATGTTTGCCCATCTTGTATATATGTTTTAATAGGTGTGTCTGGCTCAATAAAATGCATACTACACTCTGGAAAATAATTTTTGACCATGTTCAGTGACATATGACTCAGTTACTGAAGCAAAAGAGTAATATCTAGCATCTCCAAAACTGAGGTTATAATTTTGCTGGAATTTGTTTGTCTGACTGTTCGCAACATTACTTTTAAAGTTATGGATAGATTTTGATAAAGTTTTCAAGATGTGTGGGGAGTGTCACAAGGAACAAATGATTAGATTTTGGTGATGATCCGGAAGAGATCCTGGATTCTGGATCACTTTGAGATTTTACATTGCTGTAAATGGAGAATAAATTCAAGAGTGCTTTTCTAGTGTTGATATGCACTCTGAGGAGTTGTTCAACAAGATGAAATGACATAAGATGGTCATTTGTAATTCAGAACAAGACTAACACTGGGGATTTAATTTTTTTCAAAGTGGTTATTATGATAAAATATTAAATGAAGAGAAAAAAGTTTTAATTCGGAGACTTTTAAATGACCACAAACAAACAAGACTAAATTAAAGTGGATCTTCTGATAATTCTAATCATCATTTTATTGATCGGATCAAATTCTTGTTCTTATCAAGTCAGTGTGATTTGTAATGACCAAAAAAAGTGCAGTAGTAAAAAAAGTACTATGTTGTCACTAGTTTCCTTCTTGAAGCTTCTCTTTGTAAATCTCACCTAGAGCCTATTTTTTGTGTTTGTTTCCATACACAGCTCGCAGAGTGTGGAAAAACTACCTCCCTGCCATTAATGGCATCGTCTTCCTTGTGGATTGTGCAGACCACCTCAGATTGGGGGAATCAAAAGCAGAACTTGATGTAAGTACCTGTGTAGTCCCTATCATTTGCTGCATGGTACCAGCTCGTCTCAACTTAACTTGGTTTTTATACATTTCCATTTCGTAAAAGGACCTGGTACCCACTACCCAGTACTAGTTTTTAATCTCACTCAACATTGATTGGGTGAGATTATTGTAATCACTGTGTGTGTGTGTGTGTGTGTTTCCACAGAGACATAACATGCTATAACTCAATGAATACTTGAGATATCACCATGAAATTACATGGACATATACATAGCTAATGCACATCAGATGGAATAATCCTGTTATGGCTACTCTTCTCATTAAAATATATTGCTAAGCAAATGACAGATATTGGTACTTTTTAATTACATTTAATTTTACATGTGCCTTGAAAAATCTTATGTCATTGATTTTCTGTCCCAGTAACACTATCAAAATCACAATTGGAAAACACTTAAAACCTCAAATAATATTTTCTCCCCCTCACCCCCGTCAGGCATTAATGACAGACGAGACTATCGGAAACGTGCCTATCCTGATCCTGGGCAACAAGATCGACAGACCAGAAGCCATCAGCGAGGAGAGACTGAGGGAATGTTTTGGATTGTACGGACAGACGACAGGAAAGGTGATGTGAAATGCTCTTTACTGTCAGCTTACTGTCATCTGACTTCTTTTTTTTAAATTTTTTTTTGACACTGTATCTTAAAGGTAGTGTAATAGAGTGAAATGAGACCCATCTTCCATGATAAGATGGAAGGAGAGGGACAAATGTCTACTTAAAGGGATTATCTGGACTAAAATGGATTTTAGCTCCATTTTTGAATGATTGGGAGTTGACATCAAAATCACACTATTCTTATGTACATTGAGAAAGTTTGATTTTGCCATTTTGAGCCAAACTGTGTTAGCATGGAAGTGATTGCCGACACGAAACTCTATTCTTAGACCTCTTCTCAAGTTCGAAACAACATCACATTTGCGTGGTAGTAAGTAGAGGGTCCCTAAACTGAAGTGTCCCGAGTTCTTCATGTAGTCGGATAGTGTGTCCAGAGCCAGTACCTTTCCAGATGCAGAAGCCATCTTTAGTAGGAAGTCCAGAATAGTCAATTGTTGTTTTGTTTTTTGTTTCTTTTTTACTGATTGTTCTTCTTCTATGGCAGCAACTGGAAACATTACTAACATGAAAGGATGTGTAGCGCCGCCTAGTGTCTGGGAGTGGAACAATAATTTGATTCCCTTGTGTACTGAGATTTTCCAGTAACTCCAGTTAAAAACATAGTACAGTATTTCATTAGAAATTGAAATGAAGCTGTATGCAACAGCAAAGCTTAGCCGGCTAACATGTTGTTTTGTGTTTTTTTTTTTTTTTTAAAGAATGCAACAAAATCGTGATCCGCTGTTGTGGCAGTGTACCGACCACAGACAACTAATGGCATATGTCAACGTTTAGACCCCGATTATAAGACGACCCTAGCCAAGCCATGCTATCTCTATTCATTAGATATGGGTCCAGTGTTGGCACCAAAGTATGATTAATAAAAAATACTATTGATAAATGAAATAGCTGAATCCTCCATATTACTTTAGCTAGCTAACTAATCTGGTGTTAGGTGATCCAGTCAGTGATGCTGCGACCAATGAAATGAGTTTGAGGCGATGTATATGTAAATCAATCCGTCGCCATCCTAGGAAAAAAACCTCGCCTACAGAGGGTCTAGTGTGGCTAAGCTAAGACGACTCCACTTTTTCACATTATTTTCAACAAAAAACAAACCTCATCTTATATTCAGGTCAATCCTGTACTTTCTACTTTAAACATAAATGATGTAAGTTTAAGTTTATCCTGATGGTAGAAGTGTCTTCTTTGTACATGATAATGTATTGGATAGTTTGCTTTATAACTAACAGATAATTTCATCCTTCTTTTCTCAGGGGAACATTCCCATGAAGGAGCTGAACACGAGACCACTGGAAGTGTTCATGTGCAGCGTGTTGAAGAGGCAGGGCTACGGCGAGGGCTTCCGCTGGCTCTCCCAGTACATCGACTAAAAAGCAGCCAAGGCCACACCGAAAACCACCACCACCAACAACAACAACCCAACAAAACCGCCACAAACCACCATCAGGCAGAGGGGTGAGGGCGCTAAAAACCCAACCGCCCTAAGACAACCCCACCTGTTGCCACTAGGACCATCATACTCAGCCCCATGTTGGAATCTGCCTCCACCTTCAGAGAAACCAGTTCAACGATTCCAATAGACTTTTATTGGTCGAACATTTGGTTCCGCACTTACAGAATTCATACCTGTACGCGCACACACAACTATACATAACAGCACACTGGTCTCCATCTCTCTGTTTTTTCTAAAGAGGGTTAACATAGCATCGGTTCCTCGACAAAGGGTGTTTCAATTTCAAGCAGATGAATCTTTTCTACATTGTGTCTTTCGTTTGCAGCCCTCTCTGCCTTCCCTCCTGCTATTTGTCAAGTGTGATAAGACACATTATAACTGTAAATCTGTATATGGTTCCATTGGTACATCAATAATTCCTGATGCCTCTTTCTCCTCCTTCAACTCATTATAAGCAATGACACAGAATAAACTAGCTGTATACATTGCAGTACCTTTTTTAACAGTAAAGACATTAATTCATTATATTCAATTAGTTTTTGTTTGTCTTTTTCTTTTTTTTCCCTACATGATCACAGTAATAACAGATATGTGGCAACGTTTAACAGCCTTCACTATAGACGTGTGGCTGTTGGAACCATTTTTTTTGTAAAATGGACCAGTGTATCTATGGGCAAATACATTCCTTTTTTTTCCTTGGGAAATTTACGTACTCTTGTTATTAAAGGGATAATTTACTATTTTTCACCTGAATCTGTATGTGATCAGCGTCTTTACTCTGGTGCACCCACAGTGACTTACCCCTGACAGTGTCCTGTGAGCCCAGTTCTGGTCCTGTTTTGGTCAAAGTGAAAGTAGTCCTGGCAGGTTTCCTGGGGTCAACAAAATAAAAACGTACTTCTCAAAACCGTATGTGCTCGAATGAGTTATTTTATTTGCATAACGAAACCGTCAAGGAACAAAAACTCGCACCTCGTAATTGATTGGAGCTACTTTCTCTCAATAGCGATCAATGCGTGTTGTCACTGCTAACAGCTGTGCACCTGCACGTAGCAGCTGCAAACACTGCCTAACAAGTGATGGAAGTAGTTCGCTAAGACACACAGCTGTTAGCAGTGATGACACTAGCACATTGATCGCTATTGAGAGAAAGTAGCTCCAAGTAATTACGATTTGTGAGTTTTTGTTCCTTGACAGTTTCGTTATGCAAATAAATCACTCATTCGAACACGTACTGTTTTGAGAAGAAACACGTTTTATTTTGTTGACCCCAGGAAACCTGCCGAGACTACATTCACTTTGACAGTGTCCTCTGACAGGACACTGTCAAAGTAAAGACACTGATGAGACACATGTGGAAAAATAGTGAACTATCCCTTTAAGGAATTCTTTCTTTTTTTATGGTGTGGGCACAGTAGCATTGAGTGGATCCAAGCAGTCTATTGGCTTACCCCCCCCCCCCTTTTTTTTTTTTTTCTTAAAGAGAAACATGGAGTGGCAGGACAGCAAACGGGAAGATTTTCATAGAGAATAATACTGGTTATAACCCGGACAAAGTTTGCTAAAATTGTGTAGATACAGTGCAACAAAGAGCCAATGGAGGAGAAAACAAAAAAGAATATTTAACTAAAACTTTAATGGAACTTTGGGAAGAAATGGCTTGATAGTAACATGCAGTACAAGCTGGAGGAATGAATAGACAGATGTAACATCTTGTCATTGTTGGAAGTCAATCCTACACATGTGATTGTACAGGGTGAATCTAGTGACCAAGCTTGGATAAGAGAGGACCCACCCCCACAGTGGGAGCAGGTACAGGGGCCTAATACACCTATAAGAAAGGGACCATATATATGAAGTGTACATGGACATCGTACATGGATTTTGTATTTATACGTGGTATCCTTTTGATCTATGTGCATTACCAGAAACTATTATGCATGCCTTGTTTTTTTTTGTTTTTGTTTTTTTTTTATTTTTTATTTTTAGATGACCATTATTCCAGAGAGTACACCGGGAGGGAAAGAAGATGCCAAAATTAATAAAATGATGAGAGTTGATTGTCATGTTTTGTTTTATTTTTTTCTTTTTTTAACAGAAACAATGGAATTTGCGTGTAATGCACACTTTTTTTCTGTCCTTGTTCCTTTGTGTCTTTCATTCCCTCATTGACTATGTGATGAGCTGTTCCAACAGAGGTGGGACTTGCTGTTGTTTGCATCATACAAAATGTAATAAATGTTTGCAATGAATAACAGGCTTTAACAGTGGTCCAAAACAAAGGGTTGTTGTTTTTTTCCTTTTAAGACACTCATTTATTTTGATTGTAGAATCATAGATACATGGGTGGGGGGGCTCGAGTCGATTCACCAGATTTGTGACTAGATTAGTATACATGAACATGTGCGGCCATGGCTCAGTTGGTAGAGCTGGTTGTCCTCCTTGCCTCCAGTGTTACTCACACTGGTGTATGAATGTTTGGTGGGGGTCAGAGGGGCCATAGGCGCAAAATGGCTGCGACGCTTCTGTCAGTCTGTGGCACCCCTATGTAGTGAGAGCGAGTGAATAATGGGTCACTAATGTGAAGCACTTTGAGTGGCCAAAACAGCTCTATATAAATCCAATCCTTTATTATTATTACTTGACCAACATGAAGAAAAGACTTGACTTTCCTGACCTGACTTTTGTCATGTGTCTTGCCAAGTCACATGACAAACCTGTCTTGTTCAGAATCAGAACAGCCTTTATTAATCTTGCCCAATATTGGTCGAGAGAGATTATTGTAATCAGTGTGTGTGTCCACAGAGACATATCATTCTATAACTCAATGAATACTTGAAATATCACCATGACATGACATGAGTAAAAACATATAGCTAATGTGGATCAGATGCAATGATCCATTTGAGTAAAGGTCAAAGGTCACAATTAACTAAAAGGTCAAAATCACATTATCGGTTATAACTCAAGAACGGAGGATCACAGAACTTTAAGATTGGTACCAAACGATGCAAAATGAATATTTCTTCACACAACAAATAGTTTTTGAGTTCTCTGGAGGTCAAAGGTGACATGTCACAAAATTAACTTATCACGCTATAACTTAATCAATACTGGATATATTATAATATTACACGCACTGACACATATAAATACAAAGAAATGATCAATATTGAAAAAGGTCAAAGGTAGCATTCAGCAGAAAGGTCAATATTATTGGCTCTAATTCAAGAACAGGTTGGCATAGTAACAAAATTGGCACAAAATAGGGATTAATTATATGACTTAGAACAGTCTTTGGGTTTTAAACTATTTCTTGACATAAGAGGAAAAAGGAAATGTACATCTCTATATGTATAATTTCCTATTATTACTCAATAATAACTAATATATTGATATCTGTTTCCATTTTAAACCATGAAAATGTGACCTATTATATATCAAGGAACATTTTTAATATTTCAGTAACACCCCCCCCCCCCCCAACAAAAAATCCTAAAATGGACATGTCACCTTCACAATAGCTTCTGAACTATCTTGTGTTGAGTTAAAAACAGAAATACTGTGCATGACTTCTACAGGCTAAGGTTAGTGTCTACTGTGACATTTGTTCCAGTAGCAAAAAGTAGGTTGCTTTGGAGGTCACACTACATATTTGGCACATTAGGGTGGAGAAACGATTTTTCTACTTTTACATAACACAGGACACTTGTGATGCTGTAAACATTCCCTCTGTCCAGATTGTATCTTCAGATACTAAGGATTGCATACGCATGATCATAAGTCAGTTGAATCAGCAAACTGAACGGTGGTCTGAATGTTTTACACAGTAATGGCAATCACAAGTCACAGTGTTTGAAAAAATAATATTGTAATATATATTGTAACCAAATCTGATGCAAGGATTTAGTTTGTTTTTCAACTTTGGGGTCATGGAATTTAAATAGGGTCACCCCAGATTTCTAGTAATTGGTACAAAAAAAGAATTTATAAGTGACTGGTAATGTATAAAACAAAATGAAATTTCACCACATGTGTTACTGATGAAGGAAACTTAAGTCTTAGATGCTGGTTGGCTCAAGTTTGCAACATATGTCGGTCGGTCGGTCGTTAGATAGATAGGTGGGTGGGTGGATAGATACTCCTCCCCACTACTGAGCTGTAAAAATGTTAACATTTTAACATTAAAATGTATAATTGTTTTTTTTATTAAATAATGGACAATTTTCTTGTGTATTGACCTTTTCTGTCTAAAACCTTCACCCCAGACATTGTATCCAAATTTTCCTCAAAGTAATAATAATAATAATCGTAATGATACTACTACTACTACTACTACTACTACTACTACTACTACTACTACTACTAATAATAATAATAATAATAATAATAATAATAATAATAATAATGGAAATTGGAATAGTGAAATCTTGAACATTTAACATTTCAAAACAAACATCCCACAAACACATAACTCCCACCCCTCATCATAACCCTCCAGACATGTAGGGAAAACTGGTTTGTTTTGGCAGCAGCTTAGAATATACAATTGCACAGAAGTTATTTTACTTTGCTTCATGATTGGCATAGTTCTGCCACTAGAGGGAACACTTTAATATAGAAAAGCATCAGAATGAATTCTTTACATGAATGTACAACTGACTGACATACTCATACTCTTTATTTAGTAAAAGCAGTATTATCATAGAGAAACTAAACTAAACTAAAATATATATATATATATATATATATATATATATATATATATATATATATATATATATATATATATATATATATATATATATATATATATATATATATGTATGTATAAAATTATTATTATTTTCTCCATGTGAATGCATGGACCCTGGAGGAACACTCTTTCATTTGGTCTGCACTACTATTAGCCTAGCCGTGCTATCTCTATTCTTTCCATGTATGGGTCTAGTGGTGCTTCATAGTCAGAGGAGGCGGGGCTAAAAGGTTGTCTTTCAAATCCTCTGTATGCAATAGGACGGTACTACAACCAATCAGTGTAATCTTTAGGATGACGTAGTTAGACGCCAGAAATTTGACGGAGGAGTCTGGAGAAAGTTCAGAATGACTAAACAAAATGGTGGATTATGGAGCTGAACGACGGTTGTCGCTTCTGTAAAAATAATTTAAAGATTGTTGACGTTTTCTCACATTCTTCACTCATCTGTGATAAAAGGAAATCTACATCCGTTGTTGTTCTTCTGTGGTTGTTCGCAGTTGTTTCTCTCTGACTCGTTGCAGCGTCACTTTGTTAGGCCCGCCCTCTGACTCTATACTTCACTGTGATTGGTGGACTAGTTTCAGGGAAATCTAACCAAAAGTTACATTGAACGATACTAAACTACTACGATAGAACATTAGATTTACTGCTGCTGAGGGGAACTAGTGCATTAGGCTACACTACTGATGTATGTACAGCAAAATGACAATAAACTTGATTGATTGACTCCATGTTTTTTTGTCAGTGTGACCAACTGCCTGATGTTCTCTCTCTGTCTCTGTGTGTGTGTGTGTGTGTGTGTGTGTGTGTCTCTCTCTCTCTCTCACACACACACACACACACACACTCTAAGTACAGCAAAAACATTAGAAGCTATTTATAGTAGGGAAGAAAGGTACATGGGCCATAGAGATGTGTCCTTCACTGCTGCTGTCAACAGTGCTGCCTGCCACACACACACACACACACACACACACACACACACACACACACTCAGCAGGGACATGCAGGGTCTCAGACAAACAAGCATCGGATCTTACATATAAGGAGTCATAAACAGATGTAAAGAATATGTATGAATGTGCATCATGCATAAAAAGAATTGCAAGGTATGCACACACACACACACACACACACACATATATATATATATATATATATATATATATATATATATATATATATATATATATATATATATATATTAAATGTGGGAAGAAACTGGAGAAAACCCACGCAGACAGGCAATATTGATCATTTTGTTATATGTATATTCGTCAGTGCATGTAATATCCAGTTATAGCATGACATGTCTATGTTTGACACATACAAACAGTGTTACACACACACGTTCATTTTGCAACATGTCACCTTTGATCTCCAGAGATCTCAAAAACTATTGGTTGTAGGTGATAACACCATTCATGAG
Source organism: Siphamia tubifer (assembly GCA_020466265.1). Classification (NCBI taxonomy): domain Eukaryota; kingdom Metazoa; phylum Chordata; class Actinopteri; order Kurtiformes; family Apogonidae; genus Siphamia; species Siphamia tubifer. The sequence continues at coordinate 3,673,294 of CM035796.1, forward strand.
AATTGTATAAATCTTGATTCTGCATCATTTGCTTCCAGTCTGAAAGTTCTGTGACCCTCTGTTCATGAGTTATAACCGATAAGGTGATTTTGACCTTTTAGTTAATTGTGACCTTGACCTTTACTGAACTGGATGATTGCATCTGATGCACATTAACTATATGTATATGCCCATGTGATATCATGGTGATATACAGTATTCATTGAGTTATAGCACAATATGTCTCTGTTAATACACACACACACGCACACACACTTACATTGATTACAATAATCTCACCAAACCAATGTTGGGCAAGATTAATAATGAATCTCAACAGAATGTGCACAGCCAATTTGATTCCAGTTCCAAGGGGTATGTATATATTTGTGTATATGTGTGTAATTATGTATGATTGTCCAGCTCCAGATCAAAACTTTTATGTGTTTACAGTTATTGTATTGTTGTTGTTTTTTTAATCTGATAAATAATGTTAACATGTACAATTTCTGTGTGTTTAGTCATTATTCACACACAGGTCTCCAACAGTGCCCCTCCCATGATGAATAATATGGTCTGTTCTGTTGTACTATGGTGTCAAGAGGATAGAAAATGTACAAAATCAAAAATGGTGAGTTATGCTAAGATCCTTCCAACTCTGACTGTTTTGCATATTTTTATTATAGCCTCTGAAACCTGGACAGTGTTTGGTACTTGGCCTGGACCTACAGTGTGGGAGCAGAAATCAGCAGGTTCAGGTATGTTTTGGAACAGTCAGACATGTGTGTTTGCTGTGGTCAAACTATGTCAGTTATGTAGTAGTGAGTTGTCCACTAGGGGTCAGTGTCTGTAAATGTAGTGCACTGGGTCTGTGTCATTTCCTCAACCATGGGACAGGGGTGTCAACCTGTGGTCCTGGAGGGACAGTGTCCTGCATGTTTTAGATGTTTCCCTCTTCTACATGATTCAGTTTAACCCTTTAACTCCTAAGACTTTAGCAGTTAAACACTTATTATTTTTTTATTTTCTTTAATTTGGTTCCATTTCTGTCTTACTTTGTTCATGTTTCTAATCATTTTGTTGGTTTATTATTCACTTTTGTTCATTTTATTGATGACTTTGGCCATTTTTGTTCATTTTGTTCCTTATCATTTTGTGTCTAATCACTGTGTGTGTGTCTGTGTGTGTGTGAATACACAATGAATACTTGAGATATCACTATAAAATTACATGGGCATATACATACAGCTACTGTGCATCAGACGCAATGATCAATTTGAGTAAAAGTCAAAGGTCAAAATCACATTATCGGCTATAACTCATGAACAGAGGGTCACAGAACTTTCATATTGGTACCAAACGATGCAGAATGAAGATTTATACAATTCTCATAATTGGTGTTATCACCTATGACCAATAGTTTTTGAGATCTCTGGAGGTCAAAGGTGACATGTCACAAGATTAACTTCTGTAACACTGTTACCATCAATGGTTTTATATGTAAGGAGGAGGATTTTAAATTTAATTCTAAACTCAACTGGTAGCCAGTGAAGGGTTTGGAGCACAGGGGTGATAGGGTTAGGGGTCAGGGGTCAGGGTTTGGAGCACAGGGGTGATGTGTTCTCTTCTGTTTGATCCTGTTAATAATCTTGCTGCTGTATTTTGAACTTAAAGGGAAGATTTTTAGGAATATTTAGGACACGCTACAAGTAAGGAGTTACAATAATCTAATCTAGATGTAATAAATGCATTAATTCAATATTATATTAATTCTGCATCATTTGTAGACAGAATATTACTAATTTTGGCTAATGTTGTGCAGGTGAAAAAAAGGCTGTTCTGCATGTTTGGTTAGTGTGTGCTTTGAATGAAAGATCTGGATCAAATAAAACTCCTAGCACTGGATGTTACACATTTTGTAACAGTAACAGTGTGTAGACGCCTCCTATAGCCACAGACACTCTCTGAGGTCTGGTTCGGGGGGGGGTCCAAGTGAAGCTGGAACACTATTGTTTTTGCTCAGATTATTATTATTAGGCCTGAGCCATAAACAAGGCAGCACAAGGCCTATTGAGTCTGCAGTGATCGCATGGGGACAGTTCTCACCACACACACACACACACACACACACACACACACACACACACACACACACACACACACACAGGGACGTGCACATGATTATAGAGGGGCAGGGGCTCAAAGTCAGTAAAGGGCAGCATGTGCACATGTTTCCTGGTCCTTTACACAATATGGAAATTACTGTAAGTATAAAAAATAAAATAAGAATATAAAGCTAACCATTACCGTCAACCTGAGTTTGTTCATATTATCATAGGTTTGGAAGTAATAAAACACTGGTGATGTCACTGGTTTATTCTTAGGCTATTTATTGTTGAAGATAAATTGTAATATTGAACAGTGAAACAAGAACTTTGAAGCAAAAATAAAATAGCTTGATGTAAAAAAAAAAACTTCCTTCCTTAAAGGTACAGTGTGTAAAGTTTTTCCATAGTGTTCTTTCTAATAGTTACTGTAATTACTGATTAAAATGGAATTAAAATAGTCCTTAACATCATATTAGCTCTGTTTACATGAGAAGTTTTATTCCTGTTTAATTTCTGAATAAATGTTAATTTGGCTTCCAGTTGTAAATGATAATTACCAATTAAACTTAATTCAGCATAAAGTTATTAGTTTATTCCAATCTTAATTCTGAATTCATTAATTACTCTGCCATGTAAACAATTAATACTGCTTTAACATTAACCCACGCAGACACGGGAAGAACATGTAAACTCCACACAGAAAGGTCTGGTGTGGGACTTGAACCAGGGTCCTTCTTGCTGTGAGGCATGAGTGCTAACCACTGCGCCGCCCCAAGGCAAATACCATTATTATATTAACTGTTAAGATTAAAAATCACTAAATAAAAAAAGCCACTTTAGTGCCTTGCTCAAGAGCACATCAGCGGAGCTTGCTCTGTTCATAAAGAATCATCCAGTGTTAATTTTGTCAGAAATTTTTAATTTAGTTTTAGTCTTATAATGAAAATGTAAAATTAGTTTTAGTCACAATTTTGTTATGTAAATCATTTTATTGTTAGTCTAGTTTCAGTTGACCAAAATTCATAACATTTTAGTTGAAAAAATCTTAAATAATTTTAGTCGACTAAAATGATTTTAGTCGACTAAAATCTTTTTTGTGCATACATGCAGAAAAAAGGTACCCTAAAAACATTTGGTGAAAGAACTATGAGAGACTAGACTATGATTAAATATAAGTCAACTAAAATAATTTTAAAATCATTTTAGTCGACTAAAATGTGACCTTTTTTGTTTTGTTTTGTTAAAAATTATAAGAAACTCAAAGTTTTTATTTTAATGTTTTAATGTTTAATACACATAAAATGTTATCAATTCATTCCATTTCAATTAACAGCTATGGTTTTATTAAGACACTATTCTGTTAAAGTAGCGGTGCATAATCTAAGCAGAACAAAAACCAGAGATACATTAAGGCAAATACTCGTCATCTGAACCCGCTTTATCCTCACTAGGGTCACTGGGGTCACTGGGAGCCTAATCCAGCTACAATGGGTGAAGACGGGGTCAGAGGTCACCCTGTATGAGTCTCCAGTTCATCTCAGGACTGACGATTGTTGTATTATATTGTGTTGTATTATACTATATGTATTTTTCTTCTTGTCAAAAATAAACTAAAGTAAACTTCTGTTTGGGTCTTTTGAGGTGAAGCAACTTTTTAAAAATGTCATGAGCCATCAGGTTTGTTGTTTGTCACCTCTCTGATGGCTTTGTCTATTTGTACAGTGAAGTTTCACAAATATCACAGTGAGGCTACATCCTGGACTTTTGGATAGTGGTTAAGTATCCTTATTTAAAGATCCTTCTCCCAATACCTGTTTGACAAACAAGTTAAAATAAATCTTAATGAAATCCTTTAATGAAACCCTCAAGTACCCAGTAGGAAGTGTATGTACATGTTTGTTCCATTTGAGGATTTCCACCCAGTTTGATCACACATTACTGTGTGTGACTTTCCATTTCTGTGTTTTCTCAGGCATTGTCATCTCACTGTGGACTTATGTAACCTATAATACTTCCTCAGCTCAATCTCTTCCTCAAGCCCTTGCATCAGGTACAATCACATAATGTGACAAAACAACTTATTATGATTTTTTTTTGCCTCCTAATCGAATGTCATCATTGCTACGATAAAACACTGTCCAGTATAGAAGAAGATACTAGACATTTACTGGAAAATTAATTCAAAGTTATTGTGATATGGTCCTCAAAGCTAATAAACGATTACAAGGATTACAAAAATGTAACAAAACATATATTTTGCAAGTAAAAAAAAACAAGTAACCTATGCACGTACCACACAAATAAGAGACAATAAAGTCCACATATTCTAATATAAGCCTCTTAATTTCGGGGATTATGATGAATAACCGTGTACAGTGTAAACATCATTAGTCATCAAAAGTAGTGCCACATCCTCCTTCAGTTTGTGTGTTCACCTCTGACGTGTATGGTCGTCCTTCAGCATATTTAAGTCACTCCAGTTGGTCCAATGTTAGACAGCCATGGGTCTAATCGTGTTCCTCTACCTCTGCTTTTGTGCTCTGGGTACCCTTGTCCAGCAGGTGCCATGTTTTCCACTGATGTTTGACGTGACTTCAGTAAGTCTGAAGAAAGTTTAAACCTTAATTATCATCATCATCTTGTTTTTAGCCTGTGTAAAATATTAACCATTGTTTCTCTCTTGTCTTTGAAAAGAAGCCGCAAGTAGAGGGTGAGTGTATTTAATCTAATATATTGTTTTAATACAAATACTGTGAACAGGGCCGGCTTTGGGCATAGGCAGACTAGGCAGTCACCTATGTCTTGGGGGCACCAAGTCCCCCAGAATTACTTTATTTTTGGACTATAAGGTGCACTTGCATTTTCTCACTGTGCACCTTATATATGGATTAATTCTGGTTATGTTTAGTGACTTGAAATTCTGACTTTTTATCAGTTAATTTTGACTTTTTATGGCATCATTTTGACTTTTCATCGCAGAATTTTGACTTTCTATCTCATAATTTTGACTTTTTATAAGATCATTCTTACTTTTTATCACATCATTTTGACTTTTTATCTAGCAATTTTGTATTTTATTTCATAATTTTGACTTTTTGTTAGACCATTCTGACTTTTTAATCACATCATTTTGACTTTTTATGGCATCAACTTTTTTTATCAGACGTAGGATACTATGTTTACAGATGTTTACAAGGAAAGTGGGGTGCTCGACTGGGGCACCAAATTGACCAGAACCGGCCTGGACTATGACGATTTACATTGTGTTTTAATGTCATCTGTTTTTCACGAACCTTATCTTTCTGCTCTGCTTGTGTTGTTTCAGATGCAACAGTCGGCCCCACTGCTATGCCATTGACTGATGATGGTGTAGTTTCAGATGCTACAGTCGACCCCACTTTTATGCCATTGACTGATGATGGTGTAGTTTCAGATGCTACAGTCGACCCCACTTTTATGCCATTGACTGATGATGGTGTAGTTTCAGATGCTACAGTCGACCCCACTTTTATGCCATTGACTGATGATGGTGTAGTTTCAGATGCTACAGTCGACCCCACTTTTATGCCATTGACTGATGATGGTGTAGTTTCAGATGCTACAGTCGACCCCGCTTTTATGCCATTGACTGATGATGGTGTAGTTTCAGATGCTACAGTCGACCCCGCTTTTATGCCATTGACTGATGATGGTGTAGTTTCAGATGCTACAGTCGACCCCGCTTTTATGCCATTGACTGATGATGGTGTAGTTTCAGATGCTACAGTCGACCCCACTTTTATGCCATTGACTGATGATGGTGTAGTTTCAGATGCTACAGTCGACCCCACTTTTATGCCATTGACTGATGATGGTGTAGTTTCAGATGCTACAGTCGACCCCGCTTTTATGCCATTGACTGATGATGGTGTAGTTTCAGATGCTACAGTCGACCCCGCTTTTATGCCATTGACTGATGATGGTGTAGTTTCAGATGCTACAGTCGACCCCGCTTTTATGCCATTGACTGATGATGGTGTAGTTTCAGATGCTACAGTCGACCCCGCTTTTATGCCATTGACTGATGATGGTGTAGTTTCAGATGCTACAGTCGACCCCGCTTTTATGCCATTGACTGATGATGGTGTAGTTTCAGATGCTACAGTCGACCCCGCTTTTATGCCATTGACTGATGATGGTGTTGTTTCAGATGCTACAGTCGACCCCGCTTTTATGCCATTGACTGATGACGGTGTAGTTTCAGATGCTACAGTCGACCCCACTTTTATGCCATTGACTGATGACAGTGTAGTTTCAGATGCTACAGTCGGCCCCCCTTTTATGCCATTGACTGATGATGACAGAGAAGAAATTTTTAACAAACACAATGACCTGAGGAGACACATCAAGCCCACCGCCTCCAAAATGCTGAAAATGGTGAGACAATCGATAAAGACCCAGAGCTATTACGGGCATGGAAATAAGAATTGTTAGACCAGAGGCGTTTCTACAGGGTGGCACCAAGGGGCATTGGATCCAGTGAATAACTTATTCTGTTACGACATTTTTATTTTCAATAGTATTTCAATGAAAATATCCATTGATTTTTTTAAATATATAATTTAGTGATTTATTGACTGAAACTCACTTACTCACATTCCTGTCTATTTATGAATACCGTATGTTCCGGACTAAGGTGCACTTAAAAGACTTTAATTTTCTCTAAAAACCACAGTGCGCCTTATATATATGGCTTAATTCTGGTTCTGCTTAGTGACTTGGAATTTTCACTTTTTATCCCATACATTTGGACATTTTATCTCACAATTTAAAGTTTTTATCTCATAATTTTGGCTTTTTGTCTCATGATTTGGACTTTTTACCTCTTAATTTTGACTTTTTATCTCGTAATTTTGGCTTTTCAACTCATGCCTTTGACTTAGATTAATGCGCCTTATAGTCCAGTGCGCCTTATAGTGCGGAAAATACAGTACTCTAAAAAAAAAATAAAATTCAATATCCTGCCCGAAGTGCTTTAAGTGGCCAAAAAAGCACTATATAAATCCAGACCATTATTACCTCAGTGAAGGAGGTTATGTTTTATCTCATGTTTGTCAACTCAAAAAGTTATGGACAGATTTTGATAAAACTTTCACAGATGATTGATAATGCATCAAGGAAGAAACCATTACATTTTGAGTTATAAGATTCAAAGGTCAAGGTCACAGTGAAGGTCAAGAGCTAAACAGATCAGTAGTGATATCGCAGAATCCAGACCAGATAGTATCAGAAGTTTTTGTTTTTCATTCATTTCATCTGATCTTCTGACATCAAATGAGATAAAATCAAACCAATTATATATTTACAATATGTATGACCCTTACCTTAAAGCAGATTATTGACATATTTAGTTAAATCAATGTCATGTTCTGTGAATTTTTTTAAATATAAAATAAATGGTTAGTGAACACAGAACACTAGTTTATAAATAAGTTACAAACATCCAGATCCAAACCTCGGCAGACTGGTGCTGCTTCACGGAGGTCTGCGCTCTCGGAGTCTAATTATTATTTTTTATTAAATACTCTGAAATTCTAAATTTCAAACTTAGGCTACATTTATACGGCGACGATGAAAACAGGAAATGCAAAATCAAAATCATCTCATCTTCAATTTTTCATCCACATTTAGACGAGTGTTTTCAGGAAGAATTATTTGTTTATATGGAGATCAAACAGTGGCCGAAATTCGATTGGATATGCATGCTAGGCCGACGTAGGTAAATGTCCAGCTGTCTCTGTTGGGTTATGGCACAGGTTGTTGAAAGGTTTACTGGGATCCAGGTAGGCTGACATGTTTGTAGTTTTAGCGGCTCATGTGTTTCTTGCCGTTTATGTTGAGACACGACCCAACACGTCTTCAAAACTCTCCCCTCTGGAAGGAGGTTTTAGATTTTTGCATTTTCAGACTCCGACGGTGCAGTTGTAAACGAAAAGGAATTTACGATAAAATATGTTGTCGTTTTTAGCCACAATCACAAGCCTCTTGAAGTAGAAGTAGAAGTCGTAGAGGATAATAGTGTTCCCATGGTAACTACAGAGTCTCTGAACATCCAAATGAGTCATATGTAATGACCGTGAAAAGATGAATAAGTGCATTTTAAAACAATTATTTCAACATATTGATCGTTTTAGTTGATCGATAGGTATTCATTCTGTTTTTATCAGTGGATAAATGTAGTAACCAGTGACTGGTTGGACCTTTATGGGTTAAATGTTATTTTTCAGATATTTAAAGTCATTTTATGTCGTAATACTTCTGCTTAGGTTCTAATAATGATGGGAAGTTTTTTTTTTTTAACTGAAAATAAATCTGTCCTTGCATTTTGCATATTTTTTTCTTCCTTTTCCCACCGGACCATGATGCATTAAATCTAAATCCTTCTTAAGAAACTTGTTATTTTTGCAATGATATACTCCAAAGATGAGTGACAAAGTGGATGCAACCCAAAAATGTGATGCATGTACCAACAGGGAGGAAAAAGTGTGATTTTTTCATCTGTATAAAATGTTGTTAGTTTCTTACAGAGTTGTCGTTAACCTTTTCAGAAACTGTCTGGAGCAGGTTTAGTTTTAAATCCACCCTGAGTTCTTTCTGTTCTCTTTATATTTGATTCTCTGTCCTACATTTAGAGTGAAGTCTACCCAACTAAACCTCCCTACAAAGTAGGACCCCCCTGAAGTGACTGTCCCAATGCCTGTGACAACAACCTGTGCAGTAAGTCGATGAAAGTTCAGATTTTTCACTTTTCCAATCACACATTTTGTTATATAAGTGATTAAGTGTATTTGCTGCTGCAAAATAAGGATTTTTAAATTTTTTTCCTTTATTAATAATTTGTTTTTACTTTTTGTGAAAAACCATCATTAAGCTCCATAATCCACCATTTTGTTTAATCATTCCAAACTTTCTCCGGACTCTTCCGTGAACTTTACAGTGCTCTATTTACGTCATCCTAAAGATTACACTGATTGGTTGTAGTACCGTCCTATTGCATACAAAGACATTTGAAAGACAATCTTTTAGCCCCGCCTCCCCTGACTATGAAGCACCACTAGACCCATACATGGAATGAATAGAGATAGCACTGCTAGGCTAAGGGTCATCCCTAGTAGAAACATTTTGGTAACACTTTACATTAAAGATCACTAATAAGGTGGTAATTCTATGGTTATTTTGACATAATTTCATGGTAATAATGCCTTTGTAACCACTTATTACAAGTAATGGAGCGCTAATAAGGTGGTAACTCTTATTGGTTATTCTTCAGTGAAGCTGCGAAAAGTTAAGGAGGAAAAGTACAGATGCTATGAAGCCACATTTCTAATGTGGTTCAATAATTCTGTTTCTATTCTGCCTTAAAACACTGAAGCATCTGACGCACATGGAAACATGTCTGTAGAATATACAGTTTGCACTTAAACAATGGAAAAGTAGACAGTAACCATAGTAACCAATAATGGTTAGCCATTTCATGATATGTTGTTTTATGATATAGTGTTTTTATGATGTTGTCTTTTATTAATGATTATTGATCATTTTGTGGTGGTGCCAAGAAAGAAACGCTGATAAATGTAGTTTCATTGTGTCTCACAATGACAACAAAAGTATTCTATTCTATTCTATTCTATTCTATTCTATTCACAGATACAATAACTGCACATGGATGTTTCAATAAACCATATCAACCCAATAAAAAAAACCTCACGTTACATGTGTTAGCGATGTCCTCTCAAATAAGTGTAGAATTTTTTGGCTGATTTTTCCAGTGTGACTAATGAGCTCTGGTTCTGTTTCTCTTCCAGCCAATGCTTGCCCACATGTGGATAAGTTCAGTAGCTGTCCTGAGCTGTTGGTGGATGGGAAGTGTTTCGGATATGTGTCCATCATGTGCAAGGCCTCCTGCCAATGCAAAGATCAGATATTCTAACCCTAACCCAGCTGACATGAACTGACAATATGTCAATAAAACTGAACTTTATCTTGACCCTAAGAGTCTTTGTTCAGTTTTTGGATGACTAATGTGTGTCTGGTTTAATTCCTCCGACTGTTACTGTTGTCCAGCCGAGATTAAAACAAGGAAATTTACTTTGGCATGAAACTTCCCTGAACAAACAATTCCTGTAGAGCACATGTGTCAAACTCCAGTCCACGAGGCCCGGTGTCCTGCACGTTTTAGATATTTCCTTCTTCCATCACACATGATTCAGTTAACCCTTTAAAGCAGAGGTGTCAAACATGTGGCCCGGGGACCAAAATCGGCCCTCTGATGGGTCCAATCTGGTCCCTGAGATGAATTAGTGAAATGTTAAAATTACACAGAAGATATTAATAATTAAGGAAGATATAAATCATTTGACATCAATTCAGTCTAAAATAGACTAATTCAAACCACAATCATAATAAACAATAAATTATGAAAAACTGTCTTTGTTTTAGTGTAAAAAATGGCGTTGCGGTGCTGTTCGGACCCGTTGGGAAATATTTTTCTGATAGTCACACTACATTATCCCTTACTTAACATATGTGACGTAAAGACGCACGCAACGTGAACATGTGACCCAGCGCGTCTTCAATACATCCCACTCTGGATGGAATCTTCAGATTTGTGCGTTCACACCCTGATGGCATTGGCTTCATGTAAATGAAAAACACTTCTGATAAAATATGTTGTCGTATTTAACCACAACTGTCCTCGTGTAAATGGTCCCTTATTTTGTTGACCCCAGGAAACCTGCCGGGTCTACTTTCACTTTGACCAAAACTGGACCAGAACTGGGCTCACAGGAGTAAAGACGCTGATCCCATACAGATTCATGTGAGAAGAAATAACTCTCACTTTAACTTCTGAGACGTAAGCAGTTCCACAGTAAAAAAAAAAAAAAAAAAAAAAAAGGGAAAAAAAGCCTGTTCTCGGCTTCTGGAGTAAACATCATTTTCATTTTATTTATGTTTTTAATGTGCAGTTTATTCATGTTATTTATTAATGTATAGTTTACTCTTTTAATGGTTAGTTATTTACGTGACTCAGGGACACGCACAAAAATTCCAATGTATCTGTTGTTGAACACGTACAAATAACAATAAAGTCTATTCTATTAGTGAATTAATAATTAATTTACATACTATGCCACATTAAATGTAACAAATAACACATACATTTATTTTGCTGCTGAATGTATTTAATTACTCCCCAACAATGGACTTAGTTGATGCTGCTAGTGACCTACTTAAAGTGCCGTAAATACACCTCCAAAGTGGACAGGTTATTCTTCCTCTGCTGAATTAGTAATTACTGAACAGCTTTAGATGCATTTAACGGCAGTGTCTGGACTTGGAATGAGGTTTGTGTTGATTTGCATTTAGACAACCTAACAGAGCTTCCTCTTCTACTCAAAACAGTGTATAAAATGAAGGTTTGTGGATTGCATCTGTAAGTGACACATTGTTCTTCAGGTCTTTGATGTGACACATTTACTGCACTATAGAAAACAACAGGTACAAAAGTCTGATGATTGACAACAAACCCAGTGAACCTAGTATGTAGTTCCATCCATTTTAACATATTCTACTGTTGTGTAATAAAACGTCAGATAAAGTCCATACAAATGGTTGCATTGTATGTTATGACTCATCACTGAATAATGACCATTTTGATTATTAGACTTTACATTAACATATGCTGCTGTTAAGTTTCTGTGGTACTTTGTCCACACTGGTTAATGTTTACATTGAGTTATTTCTGGGTATTTATTTTATTGTTTTTATTGAGTGGGTTTTGTTTTTGATGTATGCAGGGTGCGATTTATTAAAAAAAAAAAAAGAGAGGTGAGGTGTTTTTTCTTTTTCACACAAAAAAGCTTGTGTTGGACGTTCTGACCCTCATTCCCACATGAATAACATAAATGAGGCTCAATTCACTAAATTAACATTTCAAATCAACAGTTTTTTTTTTATGGTGCAGTTCATGTGGCCTTTTCTCTTTCCCTGTTTGGGGGGGGGGGGGGGGGGGCATCTGGGTCCATATACATGGAGTCCATTTATTCATAAATGGGCAGTTTACCCAGGACCAGGGTTCAGTTCTCTCTGAGCGCATGAGACCCGTCCCTGGACCGGCCTAAACTGGAGGGGGTTACCGGGGGTCAAGCCAGTGAGGGTCAGGTTGGGGTGGTTTGCCGTCCTGTCCCTTCACCCCCCCCAGGAGGAGAAGGTGGCTCGTGGGTCCGGCTGGGAGCTTTACAGCCTCCACCACCCGGTCTTCACTGCATGTGAAGTTCATCTTTCAGACACGTGTTCAGGTCGTTAGAAAGACTCATGGACCACAGGACCCTAACGGTGACCCCCCCCCACACACACACACCAAATCTCACCCAGAATGTATGGATGCTTCAACCAAGTTCTATTGCTCTTTTATGAAAATGACAATAAATATTTTGAATCTGAAACTGTTGAGAGTCTGGATATTTTAGGTTTGTTTAAGCATTCAGTCTTCCTAACTGTATAATTTAAGATTCAAAATAACATGTAGTACAGTTTAACATGCAAAACAGCATGTCAGTGTTAGTGGGGAGATGAGTTGTGCTCTGTATTTGGATTCCTTTGTAATTTCAACTGATAATACAGGTGCATGTTAACATGAAAATGTGGCTTACTGCAGCTTGAATAACCACCAGACACACACTGGTGAGTGCATTGAAAGGTTCTGAAACTTCAGTTTGCTGCTGTTTTCCCCAAACACTCAGTGACAACGGAAAATAAACTTTAATGAAAAATGTTTTTACATTTGCATCAGGACCCCTGGAGTGAGACAGTGGGATAGTATTGTTACTACACACCAGAATGAGCCAGTTAAGCATTCACAATAGCCAGGAAGTATAACATTTAGAATGCAAAATAAAATTATTTGAAAAGCAAATGTAGTGGGTTTTTTTTCTTTTGAAGGAAAATGATTTTTTTTTGATTAGATTTTAGATCTTATAAATGTGGGATTTTATAAACGTTCACTTACACCCAGTCCTTTTGAACATGCTTGTACTGTTTTTTATTGTATATTTTAGTTTTTCTTTTCCATTTTTTAATGTTCAAATAAATCAAAATCAAACTAGTAATCAGAAAATGTTTAATCTCGCCCCTATTTTGTGCCCATCTCAAGTTTCTATGACAACCTGTTCTTGAATTAGAGCCAATAATGTGACTTTGACCTTTTGCTCAATGCAACCTTGACCTTTGACCTTTTGCAATTTTGATACTTTCGTTATATGTATATATGCATCAGTGTGTGTAATATTATAATATATCCAGTATTGATTAAGTTATAGCGTGAAATGTCTATGTTTGACACATACAGTGTTACACAAATTAATTTTGTGACATGTCACCTTTGACCTCCAGAGATCTCATAAACTATTGCTCGTAGGTGATAAAACCAATTATAAGAATTGTAGAAATCTTCATTCTGCGTCGTTTGGTACCAATCTGAAAGTTCTGTGACCCTCTGTTTTTGAGTTATAACTGGTAATGTGATTTTGACCTTTTAGTTAATTGTGACCTTGACCTTTGACCTTTACTCAAATGGATAATTGTATCTGATGTATATAAGCTACATGTATATGCCCATGTAATTTCATGTATTTATGGTGTATTCACACACACACACACACACACACACACACACACACAGTGATTACAATAATCTTACCCAGATTAATCAAATCTCCTGGAGTCAAAACCAAATGTGATGCAGTGAAATATTGCATATGCTGTGACTTTTTGTTATTATTTTGAATTTAATTTTCTTATTTTATGGTTTGAATGGCCAGTGTATTTCCATTGAAGGTTCAGGTGTAACCCTACAGTAAACACAGCTTGTTGGCAGTGACGGCAGCGTCTCCTCACGTTTGGGAACATCTGCACCAGTTTAGCACAGATGTATTTTTTGCTGATATGGGATCTTCAAGTCATTCCACAGATTTTTTGGAGGACTTTCACGGTGCTGTTGTGATGCTCCTCCAGCTCTGGTTTGGCAGCGTGTTAGAGTCCTGTCCTGGCAGGTTTGGCTGGTCCTGCTCAGGGGCCTCGGGCTCCAACACACACTCTCCTCTTCTTTTCCTGTGTTTGGATCTCTGTATTATTCCTCTGCACCTTTGGCCAAGTCTGGCTGTTCTGTCAGGCCAAGTGTGGAGCTCTAGCTTTAAGGTGTGGACGGTGTGAGAGGGTTGATAAGCTCTGCCCACTTAGTTCCCACAGACGCACAACACCTGACATCACAGCTGATGCCTTTTGAGAACAGTCGCACAATATAATGTTTGAGCAACGATGTCGCAATATATGTGTTTGTAATAGTCACATGACAGGTCCTGTTAATGAGCTCAACATTTGATCATTTCAATAGAACCTGACACACACTGAGCAGTTTGGACTGAGCACTGCTAACGAGACTGAAAAATGAGCGACCAACAAGAGAAAATCACCCTAAACCAACAAGAGAAAATCACCCTAAACCAACAAGAGAAAATCACCCTAAACCAACAAGAGAAAATCACCCTAAACCAACAAGAGAAAATCACCCTAAACCAAGGCTCAGTGCCAGAATGAAAAGCAATATTAGTTATGTGGAATTATTTAGTTTTATTTTTCTTTATTATTATTATTATTATTATTATTATTATTATTATTATTTTATTTATTTATTTGTATTTATTTTTTATAATGTTTTTAAATTTATTTAATTAATTTGTAGTTTTTATTTTTTTATTTCTTTATTTTTCTTTCTTTCTTTTTAAAAATTTATTTGTATTTTTCCATCTAGCCTTGTCATCTGAACCAGCTTTATCCTCACTAGGGTCACAGGGGTCACTGGGGGCCTAATCGCTACAATGGGTGAAGGCGGGGTCAGAGGTCACCCTGTATGAGTCTCCAGTTCATTTCAGGGCTGAACATATATAGACAAACAATCACTGTCACATTCACACCTATGGGTGATTTACATTAACCAGTTAACCAGTTAACCTATCAGTGCATGTGTTTGGATGGTGGGAGGAGCCAGAGTATCTAGAGAAAACCCACGCAGACACGAGGAGAACATGTAAACTCCACACAGAAAGGTCTGGTGTGGGAATAGAACCAACAACCTTGTGTCTGTGAGACACCACTATTAACCACTGCACCACTGTGACATCCTGTATTTTTTTTAAATGTATTTTTTAAATTTAAATTAATCTTGTATTTTATTTTTTTTTCTTAAAATTTTTGTATTTTTAAAATTTATTTTGTAGTTTATTTTTTTAAGTTTTATTTTTTATTAATTAGAATTATTTTTATTGATTTGTATTTTTCTTAAATTAAATGTTTTTTAATCTATTTTTAAAAATTTATTTAAAAACATTTTATTGTTATTTATTCATTTCTAATTCATAATTGTATTTAATTATCTGACAGTGTCAACCTCTAATCTATTTGACCATTTGCATCAGCGCCACACAACTGTTATTTACTCCTGAGGATTTTTCGTAATCGATATTGCACTTTTAAGTCAGTTTTTTTCTAATACCATGCAGACCTTATTTTGAATTTCATCAGACTACAGAGTGTTTTACATCATGTTCTTAAACACATGCACAAGCAGCTATTGTTGGAAGGAAAGGTTGACTTCTGAATATATTTAAGGACAGTTTATGTTCTGCCAGGTTTGTTCGTCATGACTGAAAAACTGTGCAGTTCTGTCTGACTGGTTTTTATTGGCAGGATGATCAGTGTCACGAGAATTTAAACATACAGAATAGACGCTGGATTTGTCTGTTTTTTTGTTTCATTTTGTCACTTTGTCTCATTGGTTTTTAATCTCACCCAACATTAGCTGGGTAAGATTATTGTCTGTGTGTGTGTGTCTGTGTGTCTGTCTGTGTGTCTGCAGAGACATATCATGCTATAACTCAATGAATACTTGAGATATCACCATGAAATTACATGGACATATACATATAGCTTATGCACATCACATGCAATGATCCATTTGAGTAAAGGTCAAAGGTCAAGGCTACAATTTCCCAAAAGGTCAAAATCATGTTATCAGTTCTACCGTAACTCAAGAACGGAGGGTCACAGAACTTTCAGATTTGTACCAAAGGATGCAGAATGAAGATATATACAATTCTCATAATTGGTGTTATCACCTACGACCAATACTTTTTTGATATCTCTGGAGGTCAAAGATGACATGTTCCAAAATTATCTTGTGTAACACTGTGTGTCAAACATAGACATATCACTCTATAACTTAATCAATACTGGATATATTATCATAATATTACACGCACTGACACACACACACACACACACACATATATATATATATATATATATATATATATAAAACAAAATTATCACTGTTGCAAAAGGTAAAAGGTCAAGGTTGCATTTAGCATGAAGGTCAAAATCACATTATTGGCTCTAATTCAAGAACAGGTTGTCATAGAAACTTGAGATTGGCACAAAATAGGGGCAAGATTAGACATTCTCTGAATACTTATCTTTGTCCTGATGTAAATTATGAGACTGGAAGGTGATGGACAGAAAGGCAGAAGCTCTGAGTTACACAGAAAGCACTGCTTTATTGACTGCACTGGACTGGACTGGACTGGATTGGTCTGGATCAAACGGATTGGAACCCCGACAGATGAGGGTGGGAGTTGAGGGTAGGGTCAAGGTGCGGGGGGTCGGGGTGGAAGGGGTCATAGTGGGATGCAGCCATCATTAAGGCAACACAAACAGCATGCAGATACAGTCACAGGAAACATCATCATCATCGTCATATTGCTTTTCAAAGTCTTGCTTAAAACATCGAAATTGTACAAAAAGGAAGAAAATAGGTTTTTCGCACTAATGAAAAATACATTTTTTGATTTTTCCCTCCTACAAAGAAGATTCTAATACAAGAAAATAAATATAGCAAAAAAAGCCAAAAATAATTTAAAATAGCTCTTCTTTTTCATATATGTTCAATATTTCTCTTTGCTATTAACAAATGGCACAACATTCTTTGAAACAAAGAATACAGAAGGATAAACTCCTGCAACATTCATATTATTGTATTGAAGAACCAATGCAGAGCAGAGGAGAAACTGGACATCCCAGCAGATACACTTTGATAAGGACAAATAAGACAGGAAGAGGAGGAGAAAAATCCTGCGTCTTTCTCTCTGCTGTGATTGGATGATACTGACTGCCTAAATATGACTGATACGATGACAGGATATTAAGTAGGAAATTCTGACAACCTTATTTCAACCAAGGAGGAGAGATAATAAAGAAGAGATTTGCACAGAAATCAAATATTCATAAATGCATATATGTATAGGTACAGAAAAGTAAAACCCAGGCTGAACAATATGTTTTAATTGGAGGAAAAAACCTGTGAATTATAGGTCAGGAGTAGAGTGAGAAGATAATTTTTTTTAGTGAGTGATAACTTAATGAGTGTAAAGTGTAAAGAAGAAAACAATTAAAGCTGATGCAGAGGAAGCAGATGGAGAAGAAAAGTGAGAAAAAAACAACAACCACACATGGGTTATAACGTCTTTAGGTTTTCTAAACTGAAATAAGATTCTGTTGAAAATACATCAATTAAAAACATTTAATGAAGACAACTCATACTTGTAATCTGGGGGGGGGGGGGGCATGTTTACACAAACCCAGGTATTTTTTGAAACGCATATTTTTTTAAGCTCCATTTAAAAAAAAAATTGTTTACACAGCAGCGTTTTTTTTGTTTTTGTTTTTTTTATTTACCTTCATATTGATTTGCATAAATACGGTAGCCTAGCCTGTTGATATCAGTGTTAGATGAACGACATCTGCACACAAGCCAATCAGAAGCCTCATGGAGGATCACAGAAACTCCTACTTCCTGTTCCACAGAACATGGCAAAGTCATTAGTTTGGACTGACAACCAAGCCCAAAGTATTGATACCATCCAAATGAAATATGTGGACAAGTATCCAACGGAGGCTAATGATGCTTTTCCACATGCTAAGGGGCACATATCCCAACAAACCAAATATAATTCTTAATAAAAAAAAAATGCTATTTTACATCGTGGTAAATGGAGAATAAATGTCAAAGTGATCCAGAATCCAAGATGTCTTCCACATCACCACCAAAATTTAATCATTGTTTTCCTTGTGACACTCTCAACACATCCTGAAAATGTTATCAAAATCCATCCACAACTTGATGAGTAATGTTGCTGACAGACAGACAGACAGGCAGACAGACAGACAGTCACAAAATTAGCCTTAAAGTCCATTTTGGTCTCTTTATATACAAACGCAAAAACTGTAGTTTTTAAAAAGCTTCACTTTTGCTCGAGTTTTTATAAAGATGTGTTTTCTATAAACAAAAGGCACAAACAAAGGCAAATGTCTGCGTTTTCAAAAAGACCTGGGTTTGTATAAACATAGCCTAAATTGGGTCCTCCAATTCATTGGTGTCATTACATATATCAATAACATTAACTAAGAGAATTAATTTTATGCCACAGTCCTGCCAACATATTGTCCTCACTGCTCAGTATAGTATAGTTTATAGACTGGCGAGTGAAAGTGTACACCTGTTCAACAATAAAGGTTTTTAAATCAAAATTTGCACGAGTGTCAGGGATCAAAACGTTAGAACACAAACTAGATGTTTTAGGTATATGAGCACTAGTACAGTAAGTTAAATGCATTCATTCATGTGATGAATTAAAGAACCCTGATTGTAGTTAAAAACCAAAATTATGCTTTTTTATTTGAAATAAATACCCCCTGTTTTTACTTTTGCACCTCATGCATTGGCATGGATAAGGACCCACTGACATTGAGAGTGTACAGGGCCCAGAATTTGGTGACGCTGGAAAGTTCACGGAAGAGTCCGTATAAAGTTAGGAATGATTAAACAAAATGGTGGATTATGGAGCTGAACGACTGTTGTCGCTTCTGTAAAAATAATTTAAAATTGTTGACGTTTTCTCACATTCTTCACTCATCTGTGATAAAAGGAAATCTACACCTGTTGTTCTTCTTCTTCTATGGTTGTTTCCCTCTGAATCATTGCAGCGTCACTTTGTTAGGCCCGCCCTCTGACTCTATACTTCACCGTGATTGGTCGACCAGTTTCAGGGAAATTTAGCAAAAATTACATTGAGTGAAACTAGACTACTACGATAGAACATTAGATTTACTGACACTAGGGGGGGCTAGTGCCACTTGGCTAAATATAAACATAAAACATTCTCATAGGCTGTGGTGGATTTTCGTCTTGTCTTTCATCGTCTGGGTCAGACTCAGGGTCCAACATGTATGGACCCACATCAAAGTTGTTTATAGCACGGTAATGTAATCTAACACGCAAGTGGTCCAAAATATTAAGGTGCCTGATTCCTCCTGGTTCAATAGTGAGAGCAGCGCGTCATGTATATTAAGACCGAAAAGTGTGCGACTCAATAGCTCTGTGTACAGTAGCCTGTTAGCTTACCGCTATCACACAGTAAATAAATACACATTTCAGGGCGGACCCGAAAACCTCACTCTGTCGCCCTCCCCGCTGGCCAATCAGAGAACACTGAGCACTTCTAGCCTCACTACTCTAAAGGTGATGAAAACTGACATGATAGTTAAAAGTGAATATTCTGTAATAGGTCTCCTTTAAACAAAATGTCAAATGCAAACTGGGATTAAAAAAAATATCGTCATCCCCATCCCTCCTGCAACTAAAGCCTGATGGATCAGACAGAGATGAATCCCTTCACTGTGTGTGGAAGAGATTGGACAGTGTTTGCAAAATAAATCAAAGGGTAAAACTGGATGTTTGTTCCCTGCATGAGAGAGAAAGAAGAAGACACCAGGGCATGAAAGTAGATAAGGAAGAAGAACATAAGAGGAATAAGGGAGATTGAAATAAAACAAGTATGGACAGGATATTTACTTGTAATTATTATAACGGTCTCCTTTAACAAATTATCTTTATCCAGATTAAATTTACAGTTGGAAGTGTCTCCGGTGTCGGTACAGGAAATAACTCTTTACTTTTATCTTTTTTTTTTAAATCCACACGCAGGTCTTGTTTTCAAGTCATGAAACATGTGACCAGTTTTCTTGACATATATTTTCTGTCTGTATTTAAATTTAATGCGACCCAAAGTCATTTTTAATAACCTCCATAATGAATCATATACTAGTCTTGGGTACATTTCCACCTAAATTTGTCAAGTCAGAGAAATATCTGAGCATAGCTGGACCTTCCCAAGGACTGATACATAAACCAGATGTAAAGAGTAAAGAGGGGTTGACTACATTACAAAGATCGTGAGGGAGGAACTATAAAACACTGGGGAAAAAAAACATATTTATGAGGAAAGAGAAGGAAGACATGTAGAAACCAAACTGTTTCCATCTACATTTTGAGTTAAGTATCCAACATCTGGTTGTGAATTGGCCAGACACATTAAACTATAGTAATTAAAAATAAATTTAATGGACGATTTGTTTTATTTGTTATTATTTCACGACACAAAAGTCTCCTGCCTTGCATCTAAAGAAAATGTGCTGCCAAGGAGTTTTTATTTTGAGTCTTTAAGTGTTTAATGATACAGCACTGCACGAATGAGACCTAGAAGTGAGTTAACATTAGAACATTAGAACTTACATCTCAACCGACAATTGTTGTTTGGATGCTTCAAGTAACATTTTGTGGTTAAAATGAAATCAATCATGACGTTATTTCATTATGTTTATCTGGATTTAAAGGGATTATCTGGAGTAAAATTCATTTTAGCTAAATTTGTAGGTGAAAAATTCACACCATTCGGATGTACATTGAGAAATTTAAATTTTGCCATTTTGAGCCAAACTGTGTTAACATGGAAGAGATTAGGACGTGTCTTTTCGACGACACGAAACACTATTTTTAGACCTCTTCTAAAGTACGAAACAACACACTTTCATGGTAGTAAGTAGAGAAGAAGAAGAAGAGGAGGAAGAAGAAGAAGAAGAAGACGGAGGATGAAGTTGAAGTTCATTAATTTAAGAGAAAGGTACATTTCCCTTCACCTTTTTTAAACACTTAACCATAATCTGCTACGATATCATAGAAGAGCATCATAGATACGTCACTAAAATGAGTGACGTATCTATGCTGCTCTACACCGCTTTCACGCTAATTTCATCTTTTTCCACCATCTTCCTCTTCCACTTTATTTTGGTGAACCTGTTTTATTTTGATGAACGTCCATTGTGTTGTGGAGTCAATTTGTAGCGTTTCTCTCTTGCAGTTGTTTTGGGAGTTTGTACGTTTTTAATCTTGCGCAACATTAGTTGGGAGAGATTATTGTAATTACTGTGTGTCCGCACAGACATATCATGCTATAACTTAATGAATACTTCAGATATCACCATGAAATTACATGGTCATATACATATAGATAATGCACATCAGATGCAATGATCCATTTAAGTAAAGGTCAAAGGTCAAGGTCACAATTAACTTAAAAGTTCAAAACCACATTATCAGTTATGACTCAAGAACAGAGGGTCACAGAACTTTCAGATTGGTACCAAACGATGCAGAATGAAGATTTATACAATTCTCATACTTGGTGTTATCACCTACGACCAATAGTTTTCAGATCTCTGGAGGTCAATGGTGACATGTCGTAAAATTAACTTGTGTAACACTGTGTGTGTCAAACACAGACATATCACCCTATAACTTAATCAATACTGGATATATTATCTTAATATTACACTGAATACTTTGTTTCTGTTTTTGCAGCATATTTCTCTTCACTTCTGTTGCATTTGTTTTCTATGTTTGTGTTTTTGGTTATTGCATTTTTCTTGTGTTTGCAGCGTTTTGTCGATGCGGTGCGTTTGTCCCTGTCGGCCACCGTAGGAAACAGTTGGATGGAGATGCAGTGATGGACAGAGCAAAGAGAAAAAAGAAAGAGAGAGTGCAGACAGAGGAGTGAAGGCCAGGGAAGGGCTGCTGCTGCTGTTGTTTATATTAGCTGCTTGTTAACTTGACTGTGTGGACAGGCTGCAAACTGAACACAGGGGAAAGAACAAGTTGTACTCTTCTGTCTGCTGCTTTGGCTCTGCTTCAGTAAATGTCTCCCTCCTCTATCTGTCTTTCTCTTCTTTTTTCTTCCCTTTGCTCTCCTTGGGCCGAAGCAAAACAGAGCACAATGTTTCTCCTCTCGCACGTACTTTCACAACACGTGCCTGTCGTTATTTGTCCTTAAAGCTACAGAGATCCCTTTTTCAGAAATAAATAAAAAAGGAGAAAAAAAAAAAGTAAAAGGTGTGTGTTTCAGAAAAGAACCACATGCCGCCCAAAGGAGGCTGATCACCGGACAGAGGGGGTGGGGGGTGGTAGTCAGAGGTGTCAAACATGCGACCCGGGGACCAAAGCCGGCCCCTGGGATGAGTTTGTGAAATGCAAAAATGACACTGAAGAGATGAGTCAGTTCAGACAAGTGGGTCAGATCTGTAAAATACTATCATAATAATAACGTAGAAATACTCACAACTCCAAATGTTTCTCTTTGTAAATGTACAAATATTCAATACATTCATTTTATTGTATTTACACTAAAATTATAATTTCACAAAAATATAAGTCATTCATTCATCATCTGAACCCGCTTTATCCTCACTAGGGTCGCGGGGGTCACTGGGGGCCTAATCCAGCTACAATGGGCGAAGGCGGGGTACACCCTGTATGAGACGCCAGTTCATCTCAGGGCTGAACATATATAGACAAACAATCACTCTCACATTCACACCTATGGACAATTTTAGATTAACTAATTAACCTATCAGTGCATGTGTTTGGATGGTGGGAGGAAACCGGAGTGCCCGGCGAAAACCCACGCGGACACGGGGAGGACATGCAAACTCCACACAGAAAGGTCTGGTACGGGATTCGAACCAGGGTCCTTCTTGCTGTGAGGCACGAGTGCTAACCACTGCACCACCGTGCCGCCCCAAAAATATAAGTAACATTTTTGAAACGTCTGAAGAGGAACTTTACTAATATTCATCCTATGATTAAATGTTTTATCTATGTTTTTTTTATCTACTGTAATCTGTAAATTATAATTTACATTTGTAGTTGATAAACTGAGACATTTGTTCGTTCGTCGTCTTCTGCTTTATCAGCCTCAGCAAAGCAGCCCAGACTTCCCTCACCCCAGCCACCTCCTCCAAGGGAATCCCGAGGCGTTCCCAGGCCGGCTGAGAGACATAATCCCTCCAGCGTGTCCTGGGTCTGCCCCCAGGTCTCCTCCCAGATGGACATGCCCAGAACCACTAGATGCCCCGCCCACCTCAGATGACTCCTCTGGACATGGAGGAGCAGCGGCTCTACTCCCAGTCCCTCCTGGATGTCCGAGCTTTCCACCCTATCTCTAAGGCTGAGCCCCGCCCACCTTGTGAAGGAAACTCATTTCGGCCGCTTGTACCCGTGACCTCATTCTTTGGGTCATGACCCACAGCTCATGACCATAAGTGAGGGTCAGAACGTAGATCGACCGGTAAAAACGAGAGCTTCGCCTTCTGGTTTAGCTTCTTCTTCACCACAACAGATCGGTTTAACACCCGCATTACTGTGGATGCCGCCCCAATCCACCTGTCGACCTCCTGCCCCATCATTCTGTCACTCGTGAATAAGATAATAAACTGAGACATCATATTGTTAAAACTGCACATAGTTTTCTTATGTCATGTTATTCCCATTGTTTTAAAGGATGTAAACATTTTTTATCACATAACTTTACTTTATTTTTTTTTCGCTCTAAAACACAAAGGAAAGTTTGGAGTTGACATTATTTTTTCTATTATTATGTTATTACTTCACTGGTCCGACTCTTTGGCTTAATGTGACCCCTGACCTGAAATGAGTTTGACACCCCTGGCGTAGGCAGAAGGAAGGACTCAACAGGAAAGGAGGTAAGATAAAGCAGTGGAAGGAGGCGTTTGCTGGTGAGTGAAGAGGGAGTAGGATGATGTTGGATGGCAGAGATAGAATAAGGTGTGCAGTTTGTGTAGACGGGAGTTTTAGTCCTACAAACATTTCTGAGAGCTGCTTCGGAGGATGAATCTCAAAGTGAGCAAAGCCAAAGAATCATTGTTTGTGTTGGATTGAGATCAGTTGAAAAGCAAAGAAGAAAAAAAAGGAAGAAGCTGATATAAATAGTTTTTCTTTTCTACAGCTTTGCTTCCACATATCCACCTGCTCTTCAGTAAACTTTGTCTGCCTGCTGTTTTTTTTTTGTTCCTTTTTTCAAAAGCTCTAACCATTTTTGGTTGTTTTAGTGACATATCATGGATAAACAAATGGAGAAAAGTAATCAGCAGAATAATCAATAATCCTCCAGTAGATGCACCCTCAATGAACATCACTAATACAAACAGTAGCGCTAGACTGATGGTGCTGTGTTCCCACATGTTAACATGATGATGTTCACACATAAGACCAAGACAACTATTAAGATTTCGCTTCCTGTATTTGAGACTTACTGGCTTTAATAATAAATTAAAAAATGAGAAAGGTAATGAATATTGATTCTAAACAATTATTTTGAAGTTCAGACATTTTAGATATGCTACTGATAGCTAACATTGCTAGGTTGATATAGCCTATAATAGCTAACTTGAACAGGCTGGCTAACCATTATTGGTTACTATGGTTACTGTCTGCTTTTCCATCGTTTAAGCACAAACCGTATATTCTACAGGCATGTTTCCATGGGCGTCAGATGCTTCAGTGTTCTAAGGGAGAATAGAAACAGAATTATTGAACCAAATTAGAAATGTGGCTTCATAGCATCTGTACTTTTCCTCCTTAACTTTTTGCAGCTTCACTGAAGAATGACCACTAAGAATTATCACCTTATTAGCACTCCATTACTTGTAATAAGTGGTTACAAAGGCATTATTACCATGAAATTACATCAAAATAACCATAGAATTATCACCTTATTAATGATCTGTAATGTAAGTGTTACCAAAATGTTTCTACTAGGGATGACCCTTAGCCTAGCAGCGCTATCTCTATTCATTCCATGTATGGGTCTAGTGGTGCTTCATAGTCAAGGGAGGCGGGGCTAAAAGGTTGTCTTTCAAATCCCTCTGTATGCAATAGGACGGTACTACAACCAATCAGCGTAATCTTGTGGATGACGTAGTTAGACTCTGGAAAGTTGATGGAGGAGTCCGGAGAAAGTTAGGAATGATTAAACAAAATGGTGGATTATGGAGCTGAATGACAGTTGTTGTTTCTGTAAAAATAATTTAAAGATCGTTGACGTTTTCTCACATTCTTCACTCATCCTTGATAAAAGGAAATCTACACTTGTTGTTGTTCTTCTGTGATTGATTCCGGTTGTTTCTCGCTGAATCATTGCAGCATCACTTTGTTAGCTCCGCCCTCTGACTCTCTACTTCACCGTGATTGGTCGACCAGTTTCAGGGAAATTTAGCCAAAAGTTACATTGACCATAACTAGACTACTACGCTAGCACATTAGATTTGCTACCACTAGGAGGGTCTAGCGTGGCTAGGCTAGATGACCCTGATAAATCTTGGAGAGCTCATCTCAGCTAACTCTACTGCTTCTCATGTGTTGTTGTTTCTTCTGCACTGGAATCATGAATGACCGAAAACAGCCTTATTTAAATGAAGTGATTCTTTAAGTGTTAGATGTGAGTGAACATCAGTGTTTCTGCCTCCGCAGTAGCTCTCTCTGCCTTTCAGAAGCATTTGTTTGACTAAACCTCCAGTCTGTGCACTGTGTCTGGGTTGTGGATGTTGAGACCTTGAAGCCGTGACTTTGCAGGAACAGAGAGGAAAGCAAAACTCCAGTAGTAACAGAGGAAGCAGATAATGAGTCAACTTTCTAGTTTGATATGAGCCGTGGTGGCCAGCTAAAGCATTACAAATGAAAAAAATAAAACAATTTGCAAAGGATTAAAAAAAACACAGAAAATGAAAATGTCTAGTAGTAGTTTAACAGTATTATACATTATTGTAAATGTGTATAGACTCCATATTAAAACCAGTAGGTAGGTGGGTGGGGTTTGTATGGCTGGTGTAGGACAATAAACCAAGGACTAGCAGATGACCTCCAACTCATTTAGCACTAGGCTAGTTCTTCAGCTCCCAGTTCTATATCAGACTATAACAGTCCTTTATCATTTACACCCATTGACATTATTTTTTTAATTTAATTGAGCTTTGATCAAGTGTGTAGATACAGTAAATAGTATTGTTGCTTTTTAAAATCAGTCTTATGTTACTGTATTAGCAGTAACTCAGACAATTTTCAGGGGTAAAACACATTTTGCTTTAACAGCTCTGTTTATCAAAAGGCTTAAAATACACCGAGGAAATGACATTTATTCCACACTAGAGTCTGAAGCATTGACCAGTCTTGACTTTATTGACCTGCTGACAGCCTCAAACCTCAACTTTATTGGACAAAAACACAGAGGAAGAGAAACCTCTGGTCATTGTGTCCTTCCAGGTCCTCAAACATGTCCTCAGCCCAGTCCGTTTGTTCATTCGTATTAAAGGTGGGGTGGGAGATCTGTTTTTGGAACACTTTTTACCATATTGCTTCACGACCCTATATCACACACTGGAAGAGAATGTTTGCAAAAAAAACCTAAATGTTTCAGTCCAGTCTAGAGGGTGGAACCAGAGGAAAACTCTGGCCAATCATTGTATTGATCATCTTTACACTGATTGATTTGCTGATACGTCCATCAAATATCAGTCCCCCCCCTACATAAACAGCTATGGCGGAAAAGACGACAACCGGCAGCAAAACCCAAGTAAAAACTATGTTTGTAAAAGCTACGGCCATGAGGAAGAGGAGCGAAGAACGGAACAGGACAAGGGTGGGAATCACTACGACTTTCCAGCGCTGGCATCAACTGGAAAAAGAAAAAAAAGGCTCAAAACCGATGCTAATGTGACCATGTTTGTACTGGATAGGTAAGATGATACTGTTATGATTCTATAATATTTGAACATACTAATGTTCTATGGGTATGGTATTCACCCTGTCAGTGAGATAATGTCAGATATTGACCAAACAGAATGTTCCAGAAGGTTTAGCTCAGTTACCAACAGTGTGTTTAAACTGTAACAACATAAACTATTGTCCTTATACATTACTTTTCTCATGGTGTTTATTTCATGTTCTAAACCTTTTGTTAGTTAATATTCATGTGACACAAACTGATAAATGTTATTATTGTTTAGTTATTTAAGATGATAATTGACGTTAAGTTCTGGTGAACCTCAGTGATCGCTCCAGACAGCAGCGCATTGATTATTGATGTATTTTTGAAGGTGTGGTTTTGAGGGGTGGGCTGATGAAGAGGCATGGGTGTTTATACTTTCTAAATATAACTGCAGGAACCATTTTCCAAGATCTCCTACCCTACCTTTAATTTGAAGGCTAGTAAAACACTTTTATGATTTATAACCAGACAGAAGTACTCTTTTAGTTTTTAATGTGTCAACCTGGCTGAGGAGGTTGTGAGGACCCCAGCCCTGGACGTGCACTGATGTCTTTCCAAGGAGTTTTACAACACTGTCAGCCTCACAGACAAACACTAGGACAATTTAAGGTAAACTTCTGATTATCTACAGCAATTGGTTCTGGCTTTTAGCAGCTTTTTCAGCAAAACTCTGGGGAAAATGTTCCAGTATTCCTGTGTAAGAAGGGTCAAACCGAGACCCTAGGGATAAGGCTTCACTCTGACACACACACTGTTTAATCTAATATTTTATTTATCTTCTGGCCTGTTTACACATACCTGGGTATTTTTAAAATGCATATTTTTTAAGCTCTGCCCCCCCCCCAAAAAAACCCAACTTTGTGCACACAGCAACTTTTTTCGTGTACTTTCTGTTCGTATTGATCTGCATAAATCTGTTGTCAAAAGCTGTTAAAACACACCGAGCCTGTCTGTGACTGACGTCCTCAAATGTTCTCCCACCAGACAACAGTCCATCGGTACTGCTACGCTCTTTGATTGGTCACAAGAAAATGTACAATCACCCCCCCCGCCCAATGCGTCTCTGCTGGTCTATGACTTGGATCACCTTTATTTTGAAAAGCAAACTGGCGAATATGATATAAATAGAATAATTTCTCTTAATAAAAGAGATGTTCAGACTTAATCCATGCTTTTCCAGATGTACGATGTTGCTCTGTGGCATGAAATTTTGGTCTCTTTATATACAAACACAAAACTGACTTTTCAAAAGTCTTCACTTTTGCTGGACTTTTTAATGTTGCCCAAAACTATTGTAATCACCGTGTGTGTGTGTGTGTGTGTGTCCACAGACACATATCATGCTATAACTCAATGAATACTTGAGATATCACCATGAAATTACATGGGCATATACATATAGATAATGCACATCAGATACAATTATCAATTTGAGTAAAGGTCAAAGGTTAAGGTCACAATTAACTAAAAGGTCAAAATCACATTATCGGTTATGACTTAAGAACGGAGGGTCACAGAACTTTCAGATTGGTACCAAATGATGTGGAATGAAGATTGGTGTTATCACCTACGACTACTTATTTTTGAGATCTCTGGAGGTCAAAGGTGACATGTTACAAAATTAACTTGTGTAAAAATGTTTGTGTGTGTCAAGCATAGACTGTGATTGTGACCTTGACTGGGTCATTAAATGATCACTATGAACCATAAACATTAAACTTATGATTATTCAGCAGCTAAAATATTTAAATCACAGGCGGCATCTTCAAATGTAGGATCAACGATGGGTGACTAGTAATTTTTTTTTTTGGATGGCTTGACCAACAAGTACATCAAAAGCAAATAACAATGGATTTAGTAACTCTGAAACAGTGAATAATGATAGAAACATGATATGAAAAGGAACAATGAGAAGAAGTAGAGAAAAAATAAATAATAATTATGATTCATGTCAAATATAGTCAGGGAGACCAATCATTTCTTAGATTATCTTATTTTACAACTGAAGACACAAAATTATATTAGACTCAGACAATTTATGAACATTCCAACAAAGCTAATTTTCGCAAGCAGTTTTAACCAAGAGGTGAAGTTAGGCATTCTCTGAATACTGGTTATAAAGATGCATTTTCAGAGGAAAAAACTCGAAAGGCACAAACGAAGGCAAATGTCTGCGTTTTCAAAAATACCCGGGTTTGTGTAAACAGAGCCTTAATCTTTCTTTGTTATTTGATCATAACATTGTGCAAAGAATTTTCATTTCAACACATCAGCTGAACATAACTCCCCTCTGAGGCTACACTTCCACTACATTAGAAAACAAATGTCACTCACATGTGACCTGACAGTTTTGTAGAACTAACGGATCATCAGTGCACACTACAAGCCCACACCCACCCGGGCGTACCACATACAACACAGGACAGCTGCTTTGAAGTTGAATTCTAAAGGATATTGATAAAAGAAACCTGCAAAAGACTCCAGTCTACAGTATCTACTAAGCAGAAGGAGAGGGCATTGTAGCCACAACTGTAAATATAGAATAAGAACCAGTTTGTATTTACTAAGGCTGCAGAGTATGTAGGAAAAAAACCTCAATAATCATTGTCAAAAAGTTTTCTAGAAGTTTAAGACTCTGGTTCTGAGCTAAAAATCTGACTCTTGGTCAAGTTTGACTGAATTTAATGTCCAAGTAACCTAATCATTAAAAGGTGTAGATGTTTTTCCTAACAATTCTCTGCAACCTTAATATTTACGACTAATGTGTTAAGGCCTTACATGTGAGGCCTTGGCTAATAACACGGTCTACAAATTCAGGCTACTCTGAACATTGAATATTGAAACCACGATTACATTTCTCTGTCTGAGCGACACATGAATTGTAACAATCACCTGGTGGAGGACTATGTGGGGACAGTGTTTAACTTCCCACCACAGTCCTCTCTGCACAAACACAAACTCTTGCTGTTATTGTAGTTGTATGTGTTGTTATTGAAGGAGCTGTAGCCATCGTAGAAGTCGCAAATTCCTCACCTGTCCTGCACGATTGTGTTTTAAGCAAATTTTTTAACCTAAAACCAATGAAAACCTGACTTTATATTTTCATGGCAAAAATTGATTTATTTTTTTTTTATTTTTTTTTTGGTGGAGGAAAAATAAACCAAAGACTTCTTCGATGACTACATCTGAATGATAGAGGATAAGTTCTTTCCTGCTGTTTAAGGGAGTTCCCGTCTGAGTAAGCTCATACTTCCTGAAGCAGTCAGGACCACATATACATAAAAAACTAGTCATCTTGTACATTTATAACCCTGTTTGTACCAACTCTGGTGTGTGTGTGTGTGTGTGTGTGTGTTGTCTGTTCAGTTCAGCAGTATTTGGCTTTTGTCTTTATGTTATCAACCTGCAATAGGATGAATCTACGGTGGCCGACAGGGGCTAACGCACCGCATCGACAAAACGCTGCAAATGCAAGAAAGATGCAACAACCAAAAACACAAACACATAAAACAAATGCAACAGAAGTGAAGCTGCAAAAGAAAAATGCTGCAATAACAGAAACCAAGCAGAAGCAAAAATATACAAACCCACAAGAGAGAAACGCTGCAAATTCACTCCAAAACAAACGGAAGTTCACCAAAATAAAACAGAAGACGACAATGGTTGATGTTGATGATCATTAATTTAAGAGATTAGCGTGAAAAGGTTTTTAAAATAACATTACTTTAACATTTTAATATGTCAATCATATTGTAATGTTCCCACTCCAGTACCTTTTTATGCTAATCTCTTAAATGAATTAACTTCATTTTTATCCACTGTCTTCTTCTGTTTTATTTTGGTGAACTTCTTTTTTGTTGTGGAGTGAGTTTGCAGCGTTTCTCTCTTGCAGTTGTTTTGGGTGTTTGTGTGTTTTGATATTTGCAGAATTTTTCTTTCGCAGTTGTTTTGTGAGTTTGTACATTTTTTGCTTCTACATCTTTTCTGTTGTTGCAGCATTTTTCTCTTGCAGCTTCACTTGTGTTTTTGTTTTATGTGTTTGTGTTTTTGGTTGTTGCATCTTTCTTGCATTTGCAGAGTTTGGTCGATGTTGGTGCGTTTGCTTCTGTCGGCCACCGTATGATCCTGTCTTAACTTGCAGATTGGGTTCATAAACTGTGGAGCAGTGGGCTTAACAGTATCCCACCATTGTGATGAAAGTGTGTGTGTGTGTGTGTGTATATATGTGTGTGTGTGTTTCAAATTGTGTTACAGCCACCACATTTGGGCTTGTGACATTTTGGACTATTCAGAACAGGTTGGACTGAGCTGAAGTGATTATCAGACTTGTCTCACATCCTTATCTGACATTCTTCATCTTGAAAACCAAAGTCGGAGCACATGCGTTTGATAAGATGTAAAATATGGTGCTTTGATTCACAGATCTGTTCTTTGGCATGGTCAAAACTGTCTGTCTACAGAGAGGCCTGGGTCAAGCAGCCTTTCAGATCTACATATATATCATCTGGTCAGAACAGTTGAGGCTGTGGAACCCAGGGTTGAGAGAAGAACATGTTCAATAGTAGTCATGTAGGAGTTCAGTGAAGCTTGTTAAATAAGGACGTTTCTATACATACACACACATACATATATGGGTCAAAACACGGTAATAGTGCCCTGGATATGGCAATTTTTTTTTTTTTTTGTGAAATGTTAAACTTTTACATCATTATAGAAAACAACTTGGATTTTCTGTGGTCATGTCCATTACCACTGGAAATTCACTGTAATAAACTGGTAATGGAAACGCCTGAATTTTGGAAAAAAAAACACTTTTACGCTTTCATGAGGTTTTTTTTTCAGACATTTCCATATTCTAATATATCGCAAAAGCGCAATGGAAACACTTTTTCCGCAATTGTACATCACAGGATGTGACGTACATGGTCACGTGATCACTTCTCTCGGTGTAAAAATGGGACGATACACATGGACAGAGGAGGAGACGGAGACTTTTCTTGAAAATTATTCACGGGAAAAATATAACTGTCATTTAGAGACAAAAAAAAGACATAGAAAGGTGCATCTTGCAGCAGTAAAATCTCATAGGATAATATTTCACGCCTAAAACAACCGTCAGTGGGAACATGTTCAAAGCACAAATATACTTTGTCAAAATTTTAGGAATATTGCTTTTGTTTTGTGAAAAACTGTAATGGAAACAGCTAATGGAAGTGTTATTAATATAAACCCAATAAGTAAAACTACAAGTTACAAAATTAAAGTCATTTATGACAAAACTATTCCCACATTTCTATTACTGTCTCTGATGGGACATTTTCTGACAAATCTTTATAACTTTCTCACAATAATAATTATTGTTTGTATGATAGAAAGTGTTTTGTGAGGCTTTTTGGTTCTATTGTGCTTCACTGTAATGTCTTTCGTTTGCATGATGTTCTGTGAATTTTCAATTTGTGTATTTAAAGGGATGTATAAAATTAGTACAATAACAAAATACAGAAAATTATCTGAATGAAAATTCTGTTATAATGTAGAAGGATGCATGAAATACAATATTACTGTGATAAATATAAACTACAATGATTAGGAGATATTATATTAAATACTGTATTTGTAGTAAATATAAAGTGAATATAAATATACTTATAGTTGATTATATAAATGGGATTGTGTGAGGTGACTTATACAACAATGTGTATATAAATGATTATAGACGTTTTGTGTCAATGATAAATGGATATAAAAAGTCTGTTTAATCATAGAATATAGAGTCTGCTGGATTATTGATTACTGATTTGTAAAAAAAAAAAAAAGGGGGTGGGAGTTTCTAAGCTTTAATTCTTCTCACTCCTTTTCGAGTGAAAAAAACCCATTTTGATAGTTTTTTGGATGATTTTGTTGACTCGAAATAAATAGAACTGAACTTGGTTTTCTTCTTTAAGTTACTTTTAAGTCTTTCAATGTGTTTTATTTCTGATTTATTGTGTCCATGTTAGTATTGGACACTTTAAGAACTGTTGTGGATGATGAGCTTAGAGCCCTGTGACACCAGGGCAGATCAGGTCTGGACTCTGGAACAGTGAACACAGTCAGTTCACAGCAGGACCTGCACTTCTCTTCATATGTCAGCTCTGCACTCTGAGAAAATCAAACTTCCAGGAGGAATTTCAGTGAGTTTTAGCCTCAAATACCAGGGACCAAAAATGTCCCATCAGAGACATAACTTTGATTGTCATTCCAATATTTATTTCAATATAAAGTAGAGCCTTGTTTCGGATAATCCTTTATGGTCCAACTAAAGCCAAAATAATTTTAAAACCAAAAATAGGGCCAATGTCCTTGTGTCCATCAGGTCCTCACAGCTGTGATGTTTTACTATCAACAAAAGGGAGTCATTCAATAGATGATCAAATCAATCCCACTGTGTGTTTTTATCAATAAATACCAAAAACAGTGTGAATGGTGTAGGAAGCCCCCAAAGCTCTTCTGGGGAAACATGTGACTGAACAACAGTAGGTAACTGGGTAATGACATATTACTGTGGTTAAAGATGGTAATGATACGCAGGAGGTCAATTACTTTTTGACAAAGTGATATGTTTTGTGCCCAGTGCTTAGATCTATTTAATGAATCAATCAGAGTTGAAATCCTTTCAAAAATGACAGTGGAAAAGTGATTTTAGTGAATTGTGGATGACGGACGATGACAGCGACGGACAAAGTGTGACGGTAATAAGTCCCCGGATGAGCTAATAATAAAAAATGTGGGTCATTTACTGTCTCTAAAATACCGTGTTTTGACCATAATATATATATATAATGTGTGTGTGTGTGTGTGTGTGTATGTTTTGTAACCTCTCATCACTTTTCAATACATTTTTAAGCTTTTATTCCTCTTTAAAAGTTTTTAACCCCTGAGAATACCATGAACTGATTTACGTACAAAATACAACTCTCTGAGAGAACAACGCAACGTTTTCTGAAAAAACAAATTTACAAACAACTCAATTCAAACTTAAGAGCGCAGGCCTCTGAAGCTGATTATTACATTGTCATTTGTTTTAAAGGAGGAACAGTTGAAGCAGAGCCACTGATAATTCAAGTTGAGCAAACAAACGATGGCATCGATGAGGTTCACATACAAATGGGGGATCTGCTAAAGTATTGCTAACTTTATTTAGCATGTTGTAAGAATAACTGCACTCTGCCTTACAAATGTGCGTACACTGCTTCTCATGTATTGTGTCAGTCAAAGTAGCCGTTCTAGTAATTAAGGTGCAGGCACATAAGCCATTAATTAGAGACTCATAACTGAATCAAACTTTAGAAGTGGGGATGCACTGATCTGAGCTAAACACTGTATAAGTAATCTGCAATGTCACCACCAAATGTCACAAAGTATCTTTAACTGAGTTTTTAAAGGTGTCATTAAACCGTTATTTCATTAATAGTGCTGTGTTTGTTGTTATTCAATGCATTGTGCATTGGTTTTGTTTTAAAAAACGTCCAGGTTCCTTTGTTTCCAGCTGTTTTTGGAGGGTAGAAGAATTACTTGAGTCCGAAAAACTGTTTTCCGGTCCTTCCTCAAACCATAGGTGGGTAAGTCCAGGTCCATCAAGTCACAGTCCAACCATATATTGGTTCAAACCTGTTCACTGAACACAGGTGATTCCACTGATGATCCCATTTACCTGGATGAGGCATTGTGTTCATCAAAATGGACTGGTTCAATGAACAGGTTTGAACCAAAACATGACAGGACATTGACTTGATGGACCTGGAATTACCCACCTCTGCCTCATACATGTCCATGATATGTTAATTAGGCGTCTCTGATTGGCTCAGAGAGTGAATGTGTGAAGGAACACTCCCCCCTCCTCTCTGGCTGTGTGTGTTTACCATCCCAGAGTAACATCCAGCTTGGTTTGGTGCCATCACTCGTTTTGAAAATTTTGCAGGAAAAAAACAATGCAATATTTCCACATTGAGCACATGACCCAGTTTGTGCCGTCATTTTGTTTTCGCTCCAATTTAAAATATTTTACTTTTCAGGCGAAATTCGTGTGGCCCCGGGCCATGAAAGCCAATCAGCGTTGAGATGTTGCCAACATCGAAGAATGCTCAGACTGACCCAGAAGACGACAGAAAGAAAAACTGAGTCTGAAATACTGTTGAAAGTGGACGTTATCCAGGCGGAGTTCCTGGAGGAGGTGGTGGAATTCTCTGTACTGCAGGCAGGGGGAACCAAAAAGTGTCGGCGTCCTACCCTCGGACATATGGGACCTCCAGAGCAGGTATGGAAGTGATCTAAGCCATAGTTGAGGACAGACTGAAATGGTGGGACAGATTTTGTTTATCTATGTTTATCCAGCGTCCAGACTCAGGTGTTTACGCGGAATGTCACGTTCCATGTGGCCATACCAAAAATGATAGCCGTCTATATTAGCTATCAATGAAAGTCCTATTTCAAATGTTGGTATAGATTTGGAACTAAAAATTAAATGGTTGCTCAAACCTCTGGACTGACTATACAAAAATTGAATGTCCACTGACCGACATAACACTGACTGTTTGTTATTTGTCCCTCATTCTCTTTATGAAAACATGATTATAGTTACACAAGAGGTGATGACTTGGTGCTGCAACTCTGATCATCAGTGGCTCTGGACTCCATTACTCTATCGATGGGGGCAGAACAATAGAAATGCGTGGCTCTGCTTTGTTAAATGTCAGCGATGCTTTCCTGATTAACGGCAAATGCTGCATTTTTACATCCTCGTTTCAGGCACTAGATACAATAATGTTAAGGTGACAGGAGCCTCGAACTGGCTACACTCTGTAACCAGTCCAGTAGCATTTCCTTTAGGTTGATTGTTATAAATCCGATTGAACAACGATTGATTGATCTACTAACTGATTGTTTGGTTGATTGACATTTTTGGGGGATTTTGTCGTTTGGTAAGGGGTGTAGGGCAAGCGACAGAAGGCACAGTTTCTACCATAATTCTCAGATGATTCACGACATCAAAATAAAACTGAACTCAGGATCAGGAAGAATTTCAAAGCATCTGACATTAAATGTTAGAGCAGATATTTTAACAATGGTTGTGATTGGAGCAAAGGGATTTGCTTATAGGAGTCTGTGTGTGTGTGTGTGTGTTTCTGTGTGTGTGTGTGTGTGTGTGTGTGTGTGTGTGTGTGTGTGTGCGTGTGTCAATTTGACTGAACACCAGGGCTGGGGTCACTGAACCTGTAAAAAAATGGAGTTCTGTTTCTTCTCCATTAAAAAAACAAAGGCTTTCTTTTACGTTTTGTGACTAAACCAACATGAAAATTGACCCCAACCCTGGATGAGCACATATTATACACACAAGTGCTTACAGCTCTTATGACTAGCTAGTTGTGCTTTGCAAGGCTGAACACATGTTGTCCTTTGTACATATTCAAACCAACTCTGATGTTAAAATTGTCTTCTTTGACTCAACATGTTCAAGAAAACAAGGACTCATTGGATGCATCTCAGGCCACAGAACGCCAGGAGTGAAGACCCTGAAACCAGCTCGAATAATAATAATGATAATATAATAATAATAATAATAATAATGATAATAATAATAATAATAATGCCCCAACATGTTTGTTCCCAAGTCTGGTAGAAAATACAGACATGAGGCCAGTACTGGGTTCTTCAACTCCCAAAAACAAATTTAAACTGGAGAAAAGAGAAGGTAATGCTTTTCCCCATATTTTTTGAATGTATTACATTAGCTAATGACAAACTATGGTCTAGCGGAGTAGCTATACTTTATGACAGGCAAACAGCTACATTCAAATCCCCCCCAAAACAAAGCAGGCTAAGAGCTGAAGACATTTTCCACTGGTAAATATGATGAGGATTTGGTTGAACAAAGCCATCCAGCCATGTTTTGTATGCTGGGCACAGATGGAGAAACATTTAGCCAGTGGGACTCAAAGACTGGGATTCTGCAAAACCACAGAGCTCTGTTTGTGTGTGTGTTTCTGTGTAAGTCTCAGTTCTTTAGGATGCCAGAACGCTTCTTCTCAGCAGGTCCTCATTCCCAGAATGCAACTGTGGCAAGCGGAGCTTGCGTCCACTGGAGCGAGTGTCTGAATCGCTCTGTTCGCCGTCAGAAAAGTACCCGTCAGTCTCTGCCGTATCCAGCAAAGATGTGTCCTTTCCTGTGAACGGCAGGTCTGCAGGATCTTCACCACTTCTACTGACCCCCCTTCCCCGGGATTTACCCTGACGGGCCAAACGGAGCCGTGGTGCTCCGCCTCGGAGAAGAGCACCTGTGTCTGGTGCCATGTGCACAGGGTTGGAGGCAGGCGGAGGCTGAGACAAGCTCGATGTGAGACCAGATCCAGCAACGCCATTCCCTGTGAGGATGCTGCTCCATGGACCACAGTCCTCCGAGATGTGACACGAATCCATTTTGGAAATGGGAGGCTGCGGTGGTGGATCTCGGTGCAGGTCTGAGCTCCTGGTCTGGTGGTGGTGAAGGTGGTGGTGGTGCAGAGCCTTGGACGAGCCTTGGGACCTGTCCCCTTTGCGGCCTGTGTTGCTGGGTTTGTCCTCGGCCACGGTGGTCCACAGA
Source organism: Siphamia tubifer (assembly GCA_020466265.1). Taxonomy (NCBI): domain Eukaryota; kingdom Metazoa; phylum Chordata; class Actinopteri; order Kurtiformes; family Apogonidae; genus Siphamia; species Siphamia tubifer. The sequence continues at coordinate 3,711,102 of CM035796.1, forward strand.
CTCTTGGCTGTGGAGGGGCTGGTCCCAGCGGAGGCCACTGCTGCAGACAGAGGAGTCTGAGGGTGAGCGGGGGTGCTGGCCTGGCCACGGGCACGGGCCTTGGTGCTTGTTCGAGGTTTGCGACCAAGCTGGGGTGTTTTCCAGGTGGACTGCATGGAGTTCTCCATCATCAGGTTCAGCAGACTCTCCTCTCCCTGCAGAAGCTTCAGAAGAGACAAAAGGGGACAAGAGTACAATTTTAATTAGAAAAACATGTGAATGACAGCAAGAAATAAAAAAATAAACAAAATTTGAGTCATTCTCCAAAGTTTTAGACATGACTGTAAATCTGTGTTTCATTCATTCATTCGTTTTTCAAAATAAAATACAAAAATAGACAATGAAAGAACAAGTCTTTTCTTCATTATTTGTTTCCAAGACCAAAATGAAAAAATGGACAATAATGTTTTTTTTTCAGTTTTCCTTTTTGTGTTTAAATTAATAATGGAAAAAAGAATAACGACCGTTTTCGGTTTTATCCAATTTTGACCTGACACTAATTGAATAGAACAGAAATTAGCGTGACCCGCAGTGACAAAGATGTAAACCTACGTCCAATTTGGGGAAACTAAGAAGGTCACCCTAAGACCTGAATATATGACCACAATGAAAATTGGTGTTATATCATCCCATAATGATCTACATGTCTGGTGGACAGGTTTCTTATGGTTGTTTAGATTCATTTGTGGTTTACTCCATTTGCTTCAGGTCAAAGTTGGATAAAAACGGGAAACAGCCGTTCTGACAGTTTTCAGTCAGTTTTTTTCTAATATTGATTTAAGCACAAATAAAAAAAGAACTGAAAAAAAAACATCACTATCCATTTTTGCATTTTGGTTTTGGAAACAAATAATGAAGAAACTTTTTTTCATTGTCTTATTTTTGGTTATATTTTGAAAAACGAATGAACACATGATACATGGATTACTGTATGTGGAACAGTTTCAATACAATAGTTGTACTGCAAAACCAACCCATACATAGCATTACCACAGGATACTATTCCAATTGTATAAAAATATAATATACAGTATGCTGCAAATATTGCCAATCATTTTCAAAGTAATTAATACTGTATGTGTGGACAAGATTTGTTTTTAAATACAAGAGAGGGCGTATGATCTGAGAGGTATGTTTGTAGTTGTATATTTGTGGGGTTGGAGTGTGAATGCTTTTTCCTTTTCTGTTTTTATTATCTCTACTGCGTAAGTTAAATGGAAAAGAACGTAGTCAGGCAGAACAGAACATTTTGTTTTCCAGATGAGCCTCTTCAGTCACAAATTAATACATGTGCTGTAGAGTTAATGGAATACCAAACATTAAAATGAAACTTACCGTTATGAAAATAAGGCAGACGAAGACCGAAAAACAACAGAGGCAAATAGATCAGGTTTTATTGCTCTCCAGATCAACATTTTAAAGATACATGAAATAATTTTCCAGCTGCTGAGATTTATATCTTGCATTCATGCCCAAAAGATTTTCTACGATATGAAAAAGTCCAACATTTTCTTCCTCATCTTGATATCAGATTCCCAAATCAACATCCCCTTGTTTTTTATTAGAAAATTACTTTCCTGTTATGTTTTATTTTTCCCCCAACAAAACAAATTCCAAAAACAATGAAGCTCTATGTCATGGTGAGAGCCCCCTGCCAATCAACACACAAACAGGGCACATTCCTGAGGCGAACAGCAGGTCAGCCACAGTGCAAGTCAGCTCTGTCATCACACTGGTAAACAGAATATACTCACACAGTCCAACTCCACTGCAGAGCATCAAGTCAAAATAGTCCAAAAGCACTCAGAGCACAGACCTCCGCCAAGGTCGACACCCCCCACCCCCAGATCAACACAAAAATCTAATAATTTTTAGATCTCTTTATTACCAACCTACCATGAAAATTTCATCAGAATCCACCCAGAAGTATTTGACTTATCTTGCTAACAAACAGACAAACAGGTTATAAAACATTCCTTAGGGAACACCTACCCTTGTGTTTGAGGTAACAATATGAGTGAATGTAGTAACTGACGATTTCTGCACCAATTAGTTCAATCTTCACAGTACAAGTCTTTATATTGTCTCATTGATAATGGATAGGATTTATATAGAGCTTTTTTGGCCACACAAAGGACTTCACATTAGTGACCCATTGTTCATTTACTCTCACATCCACCCTCTGGTGGTGGTAAACTACGTACAAAGCCATAGCTGCCCTGTATGAGTCTCCAGTTCATCTCAGGGCTGAACATATATAGACAAACAATCACTGTCACATTCACACCTATGGACAATTTAGATTAACCAGTTAACCAGTTAACCTATCAGTGCATGTGTTTGGACGGTGGGAGGAAACTGGAGTAATAATAATAATAATAATAATAATAATAATAATAATAATAATAATAATAATGATAATAATGGATTAGATTTTATATAGTGCTTTTCAAGGCACCCAAAGCGCTTCACATTAGTGTTCCATTATTCATTCACTCTCACATGCTCCCTCTGGTGGTGGTAAACTACATATGTAGTCACAGTTGCCCTGGGGCAGACTGACAGGGGCATTTTGCACCTACAGTCGCTCTGACCACCACTGAACATTCATACTCATTCATACACCAGTGTGAGTGACACTGGAGGCAAGGAGGGTGAAGTGTCTTGCCCAAGGACACAACTGACAGAGGGGGAATCGAACTGCCAACCTTTTGGTTAATGGACGACCTGCTCTACCAACTGAGCCATGGAGAAAACCCATGCAGACACAGCGAAAACATGCAAAGTTCTGGTGTGGGATTCTAACCAGGGTCTTTCTTGCTGCAGAGGCATGAGTGCTAACCACTGCACCACTGTGCCTCCCCTGTTTTACGTTGTACTGGGGCGGCTATGGTTCAGTTGGTAGAGCGGCTCGTCCAATGACTGAAGCTCTGGCTGTCCACATGTCGAAGTGTCCTTGGGCAAGACACTGAACCCTGACTTAGTCTCCCAGTAGGACTGACAGAACCTTAGGAACCTACTGGTGTGAATGGGTGAATGTGAGGCTAATGTAAAGAGCTTTGAACCATGAAGGTGGAAAAGAACTATAGAAGTGCAGAACATTTACCATTTAATGGGCTTAAAGATTTAACCAGGTTCAGGTACAGGACACCTCCATATCTGGCCTCAGGTATCAGGTTTGTCTACTAGTAAAGTGAAGTGGGATTCAGTTCCAGAGGTGACAGAGTGTTTGGTACTGCTGACTTCAGCTGTTTCAATGTTGCTCTGTGAACTGTCACTGCCAAGAACCAGCCTGCAGCTCTGTCTGATCTAATCTACTTCCTGTTTTTGAATGCTCTCATCCATTCAGTATAGGTGAAGTTGAAATATATGTTCTAATATTGAATTACTTAAGCAGGTTGAAATCTGTTGGCGTATTACATGTTCAAAGTATTGTACTGGTTCTGGTTTCAGCTCAGGCATTAGGTTGAGGCCTTACCTGGTCAGACAGCAGGCTGCCGCTCTTCTCCCGATGCTGAGCTCCGAGCGCCCACTGACTCAGCATGTCATCAGCGGTGATCTGAACAGACTGGGCGAGCCAGCTGTCGAACAGGGAGTTGTCCAGTGGGAAGGATTTTGACAAACCTGAGAAACAGAAGGTGAAGAGGTTAGGAGGTGCTGCAATTATTGGTTTGATTTATTTGAACATTAGGAAATGGAAAAGAAAAAGAAAGCATACAGTCTTTTGAATAAACGTGTTCAAAAGGAGTGGGTGGAAGTTAACACTTGTAAAATCCCAGCCCTTCTTATGCCCTATTCGCACGGGATATGTATTACCCTCGGACCACTGGTCATTCTGAATAATTACAGAGAATGTCTGAGTTCTTAGTCCTGTGCGAATGTGCCATGTCCGTGATTAGCTCAGTAATAATTCTTCCGCAAATTATCCACTGTGTTTTGCCGAAAGACGGATGTCCAGTGATAAGGCCAAACAAAATAATGTGTGGTTCCAGTCACCTGACCGACCCAATTTTTTTACAACGAAAATTCCGACTATGTAGACATTTTATCAGTTTGTCAAAATAAATTAAATATAATGAACCGGCCGACTGCCGACTCTTATCTTCGAAATTCCCAATGACTGATGATGAGAGAATTTACTTCTCCGTATTTAGTCCGTATTCATGTTTACCAACATCTGTCACCTGTCTGACCACCGCGATTTATGACTAGCGACAGACGAGCCATATACATGGTGTCCATGTCCATCAAAACAACCCTCAATGCATGTGATTGCTGCGCCAGTTTTGATTGGCTGTTGGCCTCTTGATGAATCTTTCGTACATGGTCTGTTAATTTCCCACTCACTTCACACTTCGTTTGTTTCAAAAACACCACTGTTTATTAATTGGGAAGATGGTTTCATATCTTTATGGACCATCTCTTGGTCACAAAGACTTGTGTGCCTGGTGTGGGGAACCAAATACAAATCCTCTTCCAGAGCTAAAAAATACATTTAAAACTGTACTCCCGCTCTGTCAAGATTGTGAGGAATGTGAAGAAGCCAGTAACAAAACAGCAGTATGGTAAGAGGAAATAAGTTGAACAGTAAATAGATAGCTGTATATGTCCACTAAAGCCTTCAATATTGGGGCCTTTATTTCATTGAAATAATATTTAGATGTGGATAGAATTTACATTTGTAGTTAAACTGTATTTTTGTTGAAAAAAAAATCAATAAAAGACAAAATGTTGATGTCAAATCAGATTTTATTGTATTTCAATCATCTAAAATTCATTTATGCTCTCTTAAAACATTCTGTAAATATACATGTACATGTACATGGAAAATCTGAGGCAATGTGTTGATTTTCTAACTGCTGGAAAGAATAACTGATATTAAATCTGAATTTTTGGAGCTTCTTTTTAGAAGACGGGTATATAAAATTGTAAATAAAATAAAATATGGATGACCGACCTACCTACCCAATTTTTCCTATCCATGTGATGGGAACCACATATATTATTTTGTTTGGCCTAATTCAAGTCCTGTGTGAATGAGCATGTCTGTGTTTGTGATTTCAATTGCAGGCCTCTTGTCTTTTTCTGGACTGAATAATGGAGGAAGTGGCTGAAATTGTGTGGCAGCATGTGGTAAAAAGAAGATGTTTGTTACAGTAAAATCCTCCAGGTGATTCTGACCATTAGCCTGGCTTTGAATCTGGAGATGGGTCCCCAGGCACCGCCCATGGCTGCCCACTGCTCCTTACAGGTGCCCCCCGATTGCATGAGGGATGGGTTAAATGCAATGGACAATTTCATTGTCCATTTTCACAGTACTTTCTTTAAGAAAACAAACAAAAAAACCCCCCACACCAACCCACATATTTAAAACCAGGGTGTGATTTATCAAAGAACCAGAGGGGAAGATGATCTTTTTTTGTCACAGAAAAAAGTTTGCGTTGGATGTTATGACCCTCATTCTCACATTAATACAATAAATGAGGCTCAAATCACTAAATAAACATTTTAAATCAACAGTTTTCTCCCATGATGCAGTTCATGTGGCCTTTTATGCTGCCTGCGTGTGAGGGTGCGGGGTTTCGGGACCGGGGTTCAGTTCTGTCTGGTCGGCATCAGGTCAAACTGAGCGCATGGGCCACGTTTGAATGGGGGGTACCGGGGCTCAAGCCGGTGGGAGTCAGGTTCGCCCCCCCCTGACTACAATTAAATTCAAATAACCCTAACCCGGCGTCACGGTGGTGCAGTGGTTAGCACTCGTGCCTCACAGTAAGATGGACCCTGGATCGAATCCCGTACCAGACCTTTCTGTGTGGAGTTTGCATGTCCTCCCCGTGTCCGCGTGGGTTTTCGCCGGGCACTCCAGTTTCCTCCCACCGTCCAAACACATGCACTGATAGGTTAATTGGTTAATCTAAAATTGTCCATAGGTGTGAATGTGACAGTGATTGTTTGTCTATATATGTTCAGCCCTGAGATGAACTGGCGTCTCATGCAGGGTGTACCCCGCCTTCGCCCATTGTAGCTGGATTAGGCCCCCAGTGACCCTCGTGACCCAAGTGTGGATAAAGCGGGTTCAGATAATGAATGAATGAATGAATAACCCTAACCCTATGCAAATCACTTTGGTTCACTCAACTAAATTTTTAAGTTAATTCAATGTTTTACTTTTTTCAGTGTAAAGAGGAATAAAAACCACTTTGGGTGAAAAACATGTTGACTAAGGTTCTCATAATTCCTACATAAAAGGTTTAATTATTTTATATACACTTCAGGTAAAATAGAAACTGTGCCCAGTTTAAGCCTGTCAGAGTAAAAACATCGACAGTTAAATCATAACAGTATCTCATCAATAATGAAGAGGGAAGTAGTTTTCCATCAGAATGTTTTGTGTGGCAGTGCCTTCTGTACACTCTGGTCTTTGTACAGAACTGTCACAGTCCAGGACTATGTGTGTGTTTGTGGGAGAATGCAGACAAAGCTCACTGTTTGACTGGCTCTGTATAATTAGGAGATTTTCATGGCTCCTTTTCTGTCATTGTGGGCTGTGAAAGTGCTGCCAAAGCACTGAGTGGATGTGTGTCTGTGGAATTTTAGTCTTTCTTACTGACGTACACACACACACACACACACACACACACTCGTTTAAATGTCTCATGAGGACCAACTTTGTGAGTGTTTGCTTTTTTAAAAATAAAATAAAAACAATGATATAATTTAGAAAATTAATTTAAATTAAAAATAAATAAATAAAAATGAATGAATGAATAAATGAAATATCATAATAACAAATGAGCCATATTTTTGTTCAAAAATAATAATAAAAAATAAATATATAATTTTTTTGAAATACATAAAAACAAATCTTTTTTTCTTTAAAGTAAACAAATCTTCAAATCTTCCGCTTTGCAGACACCGTCATTAACCTGGACGGGCTAACGATATTCAGGTCTGACAGAAGTCATGTTCTCACAGGTAAAATCTGGGTGGGTGGTTATATCTACACTAACAACAGCTGGTGCTTAAAAAAAAAAAAAAAAAAAAATGTTTTATGACCTTTTTGATTGATCTTTTAATGGTTTTGTGTCCTTAAAATAAATTAAACTGAACTGTGCTATATATATATATATATATATATATATATATATATATATATAATTATTATTTTATTTCTTTTTTTCTCTTTTAACACATATTTCATACAAAATCGTTAAATTTTAGATAGATCGATAGATACAGCAGCAGAAAAAACACTCAGACAGCCCATCATCACAGATCACACACACAAAAAGAGATCAGTATTACCCATAAAAATATCACTAAAAGACACTATTACACATTAAAAAGATTAAAAAGACATTAAAAAAAACAAACACACCATGTAAATGTCTGAACATGATGGCTACACACAAATGGTCTTATTCTGCAGCACAAACTAAAATCATCACATTATAATGTGTGAAAGTGTTTAGGTGATAGAAAACACATGGAACGTTAAAAAAAGGCATGCATCATGTGGTAAATGTAAAGTATATTCCACCATATTTATCTGCATGTGATCAAAGATGGAAATATTTAGGATGGAAACACACACACACACACACACACACGCACGCACACACACACACACACACACACACACACACACACACACACACACACACAAGGAAAAGGACAAACGTATGAGCATTTTGTCTCCTCTTTCTTTACAACCTCCTTTTAAATCTTCAGTGACTATAATGATCTGCCAAGCAGGACAGCAGGCGGTGCTGTTAACACTAGCTTACACTACACACACACACACACACACACTTGTTTACATGTCTCATGAGTACCACATTTGTAATGAAGTAGTCATTGGATAGTGAGTTTAAACATAGTTAATTGTTAAAAATTTACAATTTAAAAATGTTTTTTTTAATCAAAATGTAAACATGAATGAATGAATACAATAAAAGTTATTTTAAAATAAAATAAATCAAAAATATATGAAATAATAATAACAATTTAAAATTCTTTAAATCTAAAAATAAACAAATGAATAAATACAAAGACAATAATTTAAAAATAAATAAGTACATAAATAAAAATAAATAATATAAAAAAATAACAAAAAAAACCCAACAAAAAATACATAGAATTGTTTTTTTTTTTTTTTTTTTTTTTTTTTTAAAGTAAACACATCTTCAAACCTTTGAAAAATACACATTTTGTTTTGCACCTGTTCCCCTCATGCTTTATGGGGACTTCTGGAAAAAACAAATTCATGTATTTATAGAACCACATAATTTCTATTTTACTGGTGGAGACATACATTTATATTTAACACTTGTGAGGACCTGAATTTTAATCCCCATAGGGTCAGAGGTCCCCAGGAAGTTACTGTGTAAACATATCAATGACCCCATAAAGATAGGAATACACACACACACACACACACACACACACACACACAGAGTTGGCGGTTTCCATGACGCAGCATGTCTCTGCAGGAGTCGACAGATCAACGAGGGAGGGAGTAGGTGACGAAGGAAAAAAAGGAGACAGTGAAGAAGTGTGAAGAAGAAAGGAGGTAAGGGAGGGGAGAAGGGGGGGGGGGGGGGGGGGGGGGTGAAGGAGGGAGGGAGGAGGAGGGGGTTCAGGCAGGTACTGGAGGAGGAAACCAAAACTACACACTTCTAATTCCGCTGCAGACTTCCTGGTATAATAGTGACAGAAGTGTTTTATCTGAGTACAATGAAACTAATGCTAATGGAAAAACACTGGTGTCATTTTACTGAATAAAGGTCAACACCGTTACATCACTGAGAGTGTCAAGTAATGCTTCAGTGTAGCATTCATTTATTATATATATATATATATATATATATATATATATATATATATATATATATATATATATATATGTTGGGAGCTGGGAGAATGGCTCCAGCAGATACCAGGAACAACGTCAGAGATCTCTGTACAAAAGAGCGCATTGCTAGGAACAGCTAAGATCCTGCGCAGAACCCTCAGGCTCCCAGGCCTCTGGTAGAGGACCCGAGTCTGAAGGAGACACCGCCCACGTGGGGCGAGAGGAACATTTTTTTTTTTATGTGTGTGTGTGTACTGTACTTTCTTTAGGTGGACTTAAAATACTTTTTTCCCAAAACTACAGTGCACCTTATGAATGAATTTTTTTCTGGTTGTGTGTAATGACATGGAATTTTGACTTTTTATCTGATAATTGACACTTTTTATCTCGTAATTTTTTACATTTTTATTTTATCATTTTGACTTTTTATCTTACAATTTTATTTTATTTTTTTTTTTATCTCATTTTGACTTTTTATCTCATGGTTTTGACTTTACTTTATAGTGTGGAAAATACAGTATATGTTTTTATTTTTATGTTTTTTACTTCTCATTTCGGCATCTTAACCCACTTTATCCTCACTAGGGTCACAGGGGTCACTGGGGGCCTAATCCAGCTACAATGGGTGAAGGCGGGGTCAGAGGTCACCCTGTATGAGTTTCCAGTTCATGTCAGGACTGAACATAAATAGACAAACAATCACTGTCACATTCACACCTATGGGTGATTTACATTAACCAGTTAACCTATCAGTGCATGTCTTTGGATGGTGGGAGGAGCCAGAGTACCTGGAGAAAACCCACGCAGACATGAGGAGAACATGTAAACTCCACACAGAAAAGTCTGGTGTGGGAATAGAACCAACAACCTTCTTGCTGTGAGGCATGAGTGCTAACCACTGCCCATGTTTTTTACTTATTAATTTTATGTAATTATTTTGGCTACAAGAAGGATGATACTGAAACGTATGTTCAGTGTTGACCACTAATCGACCGTTTGCGTCGGCACCACAGCTGATATTTACTCCTGAGGATTAGTTCATATCGCAATATATATCATAAGGTTGAAAAAAAATCACAATGTCAGATTTTTTCTAATATCGTGCAGCCTTACGTGTGACAATATTTGTTACAATTTGGTCCGAAATAGTCACATTTGATTGATTGATTGCGATCACTTTCTCCTGACACATTACAGCTCTAAGAGTAAACATTTTTTTCTTTTTCTGTATAAAAAAACCTGACGGTTTCATTATACTTTATAGAAGCTGAGCCTTTTATCCTCTCAGCCATGAATGTGTCTCTGATTTCACCCTCATTTTGAAGACTTAGTTTGCTTTCTCTTTTCTCAGCCCGCTGCTCCTCTTATCTTCCCTTCATCGCTCTGACGGCTCTGACGCACTCTGTTCCTCCTCCTGCTCTTTTACTCTATCTCAGCTACTCTTTATTTTTCTGTGTTTCTCATAGTTACCACGGAGACTGCTGTCATCCAAGAACAATCATCAGACTTTGTGGTTCAGAAACAGTTTGTCAGAATAGCATCAAAAGTTTAATTCACTTTCCCTAGTGCACAGTTAGCCTAGCCTAGCCTAGCCTAGCAGTGCTATCCCTATTCATACATGTATGGATCTAGTGGTGCTTCATAGTCAGAGGAGGCGGGGCTAAAAGGTTGTCTTTCAAATCCTCTGTATGTAATAGGACGGTACTACAACCAATCAGTGTAATCTTTAGGATGACGTAGTTAGAGTGGTGGAAAGTTGAAAGAGGAGTCTGGAGAAAGTTAGGAATGACTAAATAAAATGGTGGATTATGGAGCTGAACGACTGTTGTCGCTTCTGTAAAAATAACTTAAAGGTTGCTGATGTTTTCTCACATTCTTCACTCATCTTTGATAAAAGGAAATCGACACCTGTTGTTGTTCTTCTTCTATGGTTGTTTCTGGTTGTTTTGCTCAGAATCGTTGCAGCGTCACTTTGTTACACCCGCCCTCTGACTCTATACTTCACCGTGATTGGTCTGCCAGTTTCAGGGAAATCTAGACTAAAGTTGAATCAAGTGTAACTCCACTACTACTGCAGCACATTACATATCTACTGTAGCTAGGCTAGTGCACCATTGTTTTAAAAGCTAAAAATCCTGACTATATATGACATAAACAGACAACAAATTAGTCTTTAGAAGTTCAGTCGTACCTGCACTTATGAAACACCCAGCTAACGAAGAATCCAAGTAAAGAAAAAACTTTGCGTCAACTTTTCATTTTGGAATACAAAAGAAAATTAAATTTACAAAATTCAACCAAAACCACCAAGACGTAAATACGTACTGTACGTAGCATCCGATTGGCTATGAGGGAGCTACCCATGATGCTTTTGGTGACCTTTGACCCTCATTCATCACAGAGTTTTTCCCCAGTGTGTTCATTTAAACTTTATTACAGTACGTATTCATTATTCATCATGAGCCCAAAGAAAGTGATTCTGATTAAAATTAAAAGAAGAAGTGACTATGGTATCAACAGAAGTGAAACAGGAGATGATAAAAAAGGAGGAGCCATCATTCCATCAACACTAATAAAAGACATGCTGGACACATTTAATCAACTTTCTGAATTTGTGGGAAAAAAAACATCCAGAAAAAATGTTCACAGTCAGTGCTATCGCCCACTTTAACGACGTATGCCTTGTGCATTTTAGGAAAATTATGAAAAGTGGTCAAAGTCAATCATCTTTGGATCGATATTTCACCAAACGTTCGTCAACAAACATTTTTGAAGGTGAAAGTGACAAAACAAACCAATGGTATGAAAATGACCCACATGTCTGGTATGAAAATGACCCACATGTCTGGTATGAAAATGACCCACATGTCTGGAATGAAAATGACCCACATGTCTGGTATGAAAATGACCCACATGTCTGGTATGAAAATGACCCACATGGCTGGTATGAAAATGACCCACATGGCTGGTATGAAAATGACCCACATGTCTGGCATGAAAATGACCCACATGTGTGGTTCATTTAATGGTTTAATGTTTAATGTTCAGTCAGTGAAGACACATTTACCCACTGACACCAGTACATTACATCTAAAATATACATTTTCTTTTACTTTTAACACATATTTCAAACAAAATGTGGACACTTATAATTTCTAAAAGGTTTCGGGGGTAGTATTTGGGGACTTGGAACGAATCAGGTCTTTAACATGTAAAATGCGACTATTTATGAAAAATTCACGATACAAATCCATTTTAATTCATTTAATTTAATTGAGTTAATTTCCTAAATTGAGGTTGAGATTGGGAGAGACTGGAATATCTGAACTAGTGGAGATATTCCAAGGTTCAAAGTTGTTGCTGTATCATGTGAATCCTTTGTTGGCCAATAAGGAAAACACTGCATCCACATTTGACTAGTTTACAAATGAGCACTGTGATAAAGATCTGACCTTTGGGAGGAATGTTCTCTGATTAGATCACAAATGGAAATGTTTGGCCTTAATAATCAGTAGCCGTGTTTCCATTACCCTTGGAAATTCCCAAAATGAAAGTAGTGCTATAAAAAAACTGGGAATGGAAACACGTGAATTAAAAAAACAACAGCACTCAAATATTGATAAAAAGTTTTTAAACTTTCATGAGGTGGTTTTTCAGATGTTTCGATATTCTAATATATCAGAAAGCACAATGGAATTTTTATTCCACAATTATACGTCACATGATGTCACGTACATGGTCACGTGATCACTTCTCTCGGTGTGAAAATGGGGCGATACACATGGACAGAGGGCGAGGAGGAGACATTTCTGAAAATAATTCAGTAGAAAAACATAACTGTCATTTTAAAGACAGAAAACAGCAGAGGAACGCAACATGATATCTAAAGGTTTTTGGTGTTCAACTTCCAGCACTGAAATCTCGTGGGATGATATTTCATGAGAGTTACGACGCTCCTGCCTAGAACAAGAGTAAATAGAACCATGTTCAAAGTGTAAATATACTTTGTGGAAATTTTAGGAATAACGTTAACGCAGCTACTGATGGAACCTGGGTGGGTTTGACTATCCATGAACTACAGAGTACTGTCAGCTAACAAAGGGAAGATGCACTTTAGTATTTCTACAAATATTAATCTGACACAAATCTCATGCTAGCACCAGTACACATTAAGGCCCCATGTTTCCCTGGCTAACCTGTGTTTGACATCACAGACCAACAAGAGAAAATCACCCAAAACCAACAAAAGAAAATCACCCAAAACCAACAAAAGAAAATCACCCAAAACCAACAAAAGACTCGCTGCCAGAAAGAAAACCAACATCAGTTATGTGGAATTCTTATGACAATTATATATATATATATATATATATATATATATATATATATATTGTGCAGTTCAAATTGACTCGCTCACTGGCCAAAGAAAAGCAGATAGTGTGAAAAGTGTAAAATAATAATAGTTTTCAGTCAGTGGAAGCATATGGGTGTTGGTAAGACAGGGGACAGTGTATCTGAGGAGGAGTTATGGTACATGTCTGTGTGTTTGATCCCAGAACACTGAGAGGGAGACAAAGCCCTGGGACTGAGGACGAGACCCCAAAGAGAACAGATGGCCACACACACACACACACACACACACACACACACACACACTGCAACTTGAGACTCAAGTGATAAATATATATTTATCTAAATACACAAAGATGGGATCAAGCTTTGAAAAGAAAATGTGTGTATCTCTCTCTTTCACACACACACACACACACACACACTCATTTAAATGTCTCATGAGGACCAAGTTTGTCATCAAGTTGCTATTGGGTAATAAGTGTAAACACATCCTTTTTTTTAAATAAAATAAAAATTAAAAAAATAGAAAACTAAACTAAGTTAAAAAAATTTTTTTAAAAATCAATGAATAAATAAAAATGATTTAATAATAAAATAAATAAAAAATTAATACATAACATATTATATATTTTAAACAATATAATACAAAATATATGTTTCACTTTGCACCTTTATGGGGACTTCCTGACTTCTTGTATTTATAGGGCCACATCATTTCTAATTTATTAGTCGGGACCTTTTTTTATATTTAACCCTCCTGGGGACCTGAATTTCGGTCCCCATAGTGTTAGAGGTCCCCATGGTGTAAATATATCAATGTCCCCATAAAGATAGGAATACACACACACACACACACACACACATAAACAGGGGGATTGTTTGTCATGTAAATATGATATAAGTGATCATTTGTCATCATGTATCTAACATCGTCTTCATCCTGATCCTTCAATAGTTCAGATGAAAGACTGAGGCAGAAAAAAAAAAGATAATAAATACAATGAGAAGTTGTCGTGACAGACAGACCTACTGTGAAAAACTGAAAGAGATGAAGAGAAAAGGAGAGGGAGATAATATCAGAAGAGGAAACAAGTGAAGCAGAGCCAAGCAACTGTGTGTCTGTTATCATCATCGCTGTGTTTATCGATAACGTTGAGTTGAACAGGAAAACACTAGAGAAGGAAATGAAAGACATGAGTGTGTTATAGAATCTAAGATGTTAGAGGAGGCAGACGAACACCTGGGTTTATGGAGGGAGTTTGGGGACAAAAATAAACCTATTCACGGAAAAGTAATCTGTGTATATTTATAACCACGAAAGATGTTATGGTTTACTGTGTTTGTTTGTTTGTTTGTTTGTTTGTCAGCAAGATTACTCAAAAAGTTACAGACGGATTTTGATGAAACTTTCAGAGATGATTGATAACGTATCAAAGAAGAAACAATTACATTTTGAACTACAAAGGTCAAAGGTCAAGGTCACCGGGAAGGTCAACAACTAAAACACATCAGTGGTGATATCTCAGGATTCAGACCAGATAGAATCTCAGTTTTTTTCACTCACATCATCTGATAACATGATGTCGCACCAATGGTATATTTGGTAAATGTATGACCTTTACCTTAAAGCAGGTTATTGACATATTTAGTTAAATCAGACAATATCTTGTGCTTCATATTTAACATTAGATCTAACATGTGACATTTGGTCGTTGTGTGCGACGTCACATAACGTCAGAGTGACGTCATACGTGGTCGAATATTGAAATGGACATATGTGAAAAACAGGACCCAGGATTTCTTTAAGGGATTGTTAATGACCAATAAAATAAATGATTAGCAAACACGGAACACTAGTCTATAAATAAGTTAGGAACATCCAGATCCAAACCTCAGCAGATTTGTGCTGCTGTTCTCTAAGACTGATCTATTTGGGAATATTCATCCACCTTTAGTTGTCGTAGAACATGAAATAAACATTGTCAAACTCTAAAATGAGTCCTTTTGTTCTTATGTGTTTGATATTTGTCAGAAAACGAATCGAAAACTTACATCAAAAATTACATTGACAAAATGAAAAAGTTAGGAATAAAATCTGTGACTCATTCATTTTCAAAATAAAATCAAAAAGACAAAACAACAACTCGTTTCTTCATTATTTGTTTCCAAAGCCAAAATGAAAAAAAAAAAAAAAAACAGATAGCAATGCGACTAAGGTTCTCATAATTCATGCATTAAAGGGTTAAAAGTAGATTGTATGCGCTGCTTTAGGAAGGAACAGGTCAGAATAGATAAATATAGAACATCTCATTAATCTTTAACATATCAGAGCAAAAAAGAAAATGTTTTGAAGAAATAAAATTAGCATATGTAAAGTTGTTCCACAGGAAAGAAACATTAAAGTTGTGATATACAGTATAGCATGTTTATGTGGGTGGATGAAATGGAAAACAAAGGCTTCCTGCAAAAACAAGCTCCTCTGCTGTGAATAGTCTCTTTATGTAGCACATCAGGTGGGTGGGTTTGTAGTCTTACATAATCTTTGCTTATTTGTACTTAAATCTAATAAGTTGTGAATATTTGTGCAGTGACACTGTGCTCTAAACACCACAGACAATTTGGGACAAGATTAACGTCCAAGGTCACATGAAAATCAGCTTTATTGACTAATTGTGGACTAATATCAATTATCTGCCTTTTATCTGATTTGTTTGTATGAAGTAAAACAGCTCAACAACATGGAAGAGACAGTTTTTCATGATTTAATTACCCCCCCCCCCCCATCCAGACAGGGGAGAGGGGGATTGTTTTTGAGTCAGTTTGTCTGTTTATCTGTCAGCAGCTTTAAACAAAAACTACTGAACCACTTTAAATGAAATATCCAGGAAAGGTAAGTAAATAATAATTTATTTATTTATTTATTCATAAAAAGTGGCTGAGCGGTTAGCGTACTTGTCTCACAGCGAGGAGACCTGGGTTCGATTCCCGGACTGTGTGGGCCTTTCTGTTTGGAGTTTACATGTACCTGTCTAACCCTGACCTTTGACCCCTAACCCTTTCCGTGTGGAGTTTACATGTACCTGTCTAACCCTGACCTTTGACCCCTAACCCTTTCATTGTGGAGTTTACAGGTTTCTATCTAACCATGACATTTGACCCCTAACTCTTTCTGTGTGGAGTTTACATGTTTCTGTGTAACCCTGACCTTTGACCCCTAACCCTTTCATTGTGGAGTTTACAGGTTTCTATCTAACCCTGACCTTTGACCCCTAACTCTTTCTGTGTAGAGTCTACATGTTTCTGTGTAACCCTGACCTTTGACCCCTAACTCTTTTTATGTGGAGTTTACAGGTTTCCATCTAACCCTGACCTTTGACCCCTAACTCTTTCTATGTGGAGTTTACATGTTTCTGTCTAACCCTGACCTTTGACCCCTAACCCTTTCTGTGTGGAGTTTACATGTTTTTCTCCCCATGTCTGGATGGGTTTCCTCCTGGTGCTCCACCCCCCCCCCCCCCCCCCCCCCCACCCCCCCCCCCCCCCCCCCCCCCCCCCCCCCCCCCCCGAAAAAACCATGTTTATTCGGGTCAAATCCAGGTGATTTTGACCATTAACCTGGTTCTACAGCTACAGATGGGTCCGCGGGCGCTGCCCATGGCTGCCCACTGCTCCTCACAGGTGTCCCAATGGCATCAAAAAGGACGTTGTACATTTGTATAAATGACAAATAAAGTACTTTACCTTTATTTGTCCCCATCTGGTAAACTGTTTTACAGTAGCAGTGCTCGTACACAGTAGTCTAACAGTATTCATAGAACGCCGAACTTCACCCCTTGTTTAAAACCGCTTGTGAAAAATAGTCTTTCTGGAATGTTCATAATATAATTTTATATCTTCAGTTGTAAATTAAAACAATCCAAGAGATGATTGGTCTGTGACTATATTTGACATGAATCATAATTATTTTTCTCATTGTTTCTTTTCATATCGTGTTTCTATCATTCATTCATTCAGTTACTAAATTCATCAATGTCTGTGCTTGACACGCACAAACAGTTAATTTTGTAACATGTCACCTTTGACCTCCAGAGATCTAAAAAGCTATAATTTGTAGGTGATAACACCAATTATCATTCTGCATCATTTAGTACCAATCTGAAAGTTCTGTGACCCTCCGTTCTTGAGTTATAACTGACCTTTTAGTTAACTGTGACCTTGACCTTTGACCTTTACTCAAACAGATCATTGCATCTGATGTGCATTATGTATATGTGACCCACCACCACGAAACCAGGCATAAGTGTCTGGAAATCAAAACTGAGTTATCTGTGTAGCTTGGTAGAGTGGAAACTAAGGTTTAAGATGGTGAAAAAATTATGTTTCTATCATAAGTAAAACCAAAGTTATGGTCATTTTAATATCCACAGTTGGACATATTATGCAATTTGCATATTTTTAGATATTGTCCGTTAAAGTTTTGGACTTTTTTGGGGTAGGAAGTCCTTAGCAATGCATAATAATTCGTATCCGATTGACAAAAAATATTCACAGATGTTAAAGGACACTCTGATGGACATGTCACAGAAGTTCTATATATTGTAATAATAGGACAAAATTGCAACGTATTATAATCATTTGGCTTACACCATTGGACATGAGCATTCAATATAAGCTTTTACCTCGTACCGAACACTTGGATGTTTACGCACGGAACGGAGACCGGTTTGTTCGGCGAAAAGAGGTGGAAGTCGTCTTTGTCTTTGCTCAGCAATCCTTAAACTTTTGTCGCCGCTTAAATAATTGACTTAATAAACACCTTTATTGATTGGATTTCAATGTAATGACCACAGGAACTGAACATAGAGGTGTTACGGTACCGTTTTTTGATAAGGTGTAAACACAAATAACAAATAACCTTCCAGCCTAAATTTGGCTGTAGCTCTGAACGGCTCAGCGCGACTTATGCCTGGTTTCGTGGTGGCGGGTCACATATGTCCATGGAATTCGATGGTGATATCAAGTATTCATTGAGTTATAGCATGATATGTCTCTGTGGACAGACACACACACACACACACACACACACACACACACACACGTTGTTAAGTCATACTGTAGAGGGTTTTGTATTTGTTGATCTGGTTGATTGTTTATATTTACTATTTGTGTTTTTTTTTATATCTAAGTCTATATTTTTCAATGTGAATGTGTATTCTTTTATTGTCTCCATGTATATGAACCAAAGGAAGAATAACGAATGCTATGCAGATGCTAATGAGAATCTCAATAAACAAACAAACAAACAAACAAACAAAAACAAACACACTGATTACAATAATGACATTAAAAATGTTCTCTTGACTTCATGCAGCAGTTCAGAATATTTAACACATACTGTACACTTTATTTTGTATTATCTTCTGTCCCTGTTGGCATGGACATGGGTCACTTCTGTACAAACATTATTCAACAAATATGTCTCATTGTGAAAAATATCAGAGTCAAGTGTCTTTCATGAGGCTGTCAATGTTCTGAAATGTTCATTTACACCTCAATAGTCAGGCAGGTGGCTCGTGTCATGTTGACAACTTAAAAGCCACAGATTCAGTCATCACAGTCACCAATATGTGTCCATCATCAGGGACACTGGGAATGTCCACACTAAGACAGTCTTTGTCAGATACATGTCAACCCTGTGCACAGAGCAGAATGTGTTTGTTCAGTTATTTCAACTGTGCCTTCAGAACAGAGGCTCACATTAACCTCAGTCATCATCACATCAGTGGTGGTCATCAGCAGCAGAAGGTTCTGTCCCACTGTAGGAACCATTTGTAGTTTTAGTTCGTCCTGGCAGGCAGCGTCTGGACTATAAACCTGTATATAAGCTGCACCCACTGTATCTTTTAAAAATATAATAATAATTAAAAAAGAATATAGAAGCCACAGATAGACAATGATCCATTTGAGTAAAGGTCAAAGGTCAAAGTAGCAATTAACTAGAAAATCTAAATCACATGATCAGTTATAATTCAAGAAGGGAGGGTCACAGAACTTTCAGATTGGTACAAAACAATGAGGAGTGAAGATTTTTTACAATTCTCATCATTTGTGTTATCACCTACGACCAATAGTTTTTGAAATCTCTGGAGGTCAAAGGTGACATGTGGCTGAATTAACTTGTGTAACACTGTGTGTTTGTGTCAAACATAGACATATCACACTATAACTTAATCAATACTGAATATATTATCAGAATATTACACACACTGATGCATATATACATATAATGAAATTATCAATATTGCAAAAGGTCAAAGGTCAAGGTCACATTTAGCAGAAAGAGCCAATCACATTATTGGCTCTAATTCAAGAACAGGTTGTCATAGAAACGTCAGATTAGACATTCTCCGAATACTAGTCAATATATTCTGTAACCACAGCTCCACGTGTCTGAGTCTTGCATTTGGGTCCATGTTCCGTTTTAAAATCGTAACATTGATGCAATGAAGCGTCAAATAAAGTGGAACCTTTTGTCATCAGGATGTATGTCATGGACACATACGTATGTTCAGGGGATGAGGTGCATTTGACCAGTTTAGAAACAGTACAAATGCTGCAGGGTGTAACCCCACACACACACACACACACACACACACACACACAGTGTACCTAGCTCTTTAAGCAGGGAGCCGTTCTCTGACTTCCATCTCTCTTTTCTCTTCTCGGGACTATTCTTCCTCTTCTCCTTCCCTTTCTCCTTCACTCCATTTTGCTTCCTCTTTTCTCCCTTCTGGGTTTTTTCTGCAGGGAAACACAGAAGGCCGGCTTTGGTTAGGGATTGGATTTTATTTACTTGGTTTAAACTGGATTTTTCTACAAGCGTCATGGTATCGGAGCCATTTTTAGGTGGGATTTGAGAGGAAAAAAACCTGGAAAACATTAGATTGGACAGAAATGTACATGCTCTATGTGTCTATGACAAATAGATTTATTTACCAGTAGCTAATTTTAAATCTTTTACATGATTTAAAAATACAACAAAAACACAAATTGTAGAAAATAGTAGAGCTGTACGAGACTGACATTGTGATTTTCTATTGTTATTATTATTTATCAACCCTGTGATATATATTACAATATGAAAAAATTAGATTAATGGACAGATTAGTAGTCGACACAAAACATACACGTTTCATTGTCATCCTTCTTGTAGGTGAAGTAATTAAATACAATTGTGAAATAAAAATAAACAAAAAATAAATACAAAATACAGACAAATAAAACTTAGTGGATAAAATTAATAAAAAATAAAATACAAGTAAATAAAAAAATAATCATAAAAATTTTTCTCGTAGCCGAAATAATGTTGTGCTGTGTGTGTGTATAATTGTGTTTTTGTGTAGTTGTGGGTTTTTTTTAATAAGTTTTGTAGTTGTGGTGTGTGTGTGTGTGTCATAGGCAGCAGTAGGCTGTCCTCATGGTTGCTTTAGCATAGAGGAACAGGACATGCATGAAGGGAGCGAAGACAGAACAGACCAGAGAGATTTCACACAGAGATGACCCCACTCTGTGTGTGTGTATATGTGTGTGTGTGTGTGTGTGTGTGTGTGTGTGTGTGTGTGTTGACTGTAAAGATTAAACAGCAACACATGCCAAAAGAGGTTTTAAATATATGATTTAATATGAGTATGATAGTTAAAATAATGTTTTTATTCTGCTATAAAGACTTTAGTTTCTGCTTCTTCATGTTTCCACAGTTGGACAGTACTCACGCTGTAAGTATTTCTAGACTAAAACGAAAACTACAGTGGGAGAACAAATGATGTGGAGACTGACAGCATGGATGCTGATCAGAAAAATGAAATGGGATGGAATGAGGTGTGAGGAGTTTTGGCAGAATTTTATTTCCAGGTCTGTGCTGGATCATTGGCTGAGTTAGGAGGAGGTTCAGAAATGTCCTCATATTAAAAGTTATTTGCAGCAGTTTGTACATTTTATGGCTGTTACTAACTGGGGTGAACATAGATGTCCTGCAATGAAACTGGGAGACACTTGAAATACATTTATTTATTAGAGTAAAATCAAATAAATGTTAAGTTTTTGTTTGAACAGCTTCATATGTAACTGTACTGGTTATACTTCATGAATGGTGCTGTTGTGTTAAAGGGATTAAAAATAAGTAAAAATAACTTTAGCTCATTTTTTAGATGATTGATAGTACATACAGATGAACACAGACATTTAGATTTTGCCGTTTTGAGCCAAACTGTGTTAACATGGAAGTGATCAGAGCATGACTTTTCACTGACATTAAACTATTTTTAGACTAACTCTTCTAAAGTTCTGAACAACATCACACTTCAGTGGTCGTAAGTAGAGCAGGTGTGCTCAACCCTGGTCCTCGAGAGCTACTATCCTGCATGTTTTAGATGCATCCCACTTCTAACACACCTGATTCAAATGATAAACCTCTCATCAAACTCTGCAGACGACTGATAATGACTGTCAGGTTTGTGGGATGAAGGATACGTCTAAAACATGCAGGATAGTAGCTCACGAGGACCAGGACTGAAAACCCCTGAAGGAGAGGGTCCCTAAAGTCAAACCCAAGTGTCCTGACGTCTTCATGTCCTCAGATAGTGTGTCCACAGTTACTGGTCGACAGACATGGACCTCTGGATTCATTAGACGTCTGAGCTTTGCTGTTACATACAGATTCATTTACATTTATAATGAAATACTGGACCGTGTTTTTAGAAAGAATTGGATTTATTTGAAGTGTTAATTAAATTGATGAAGGGAGGCCACTGTAGAAGCATATTAAGCCTTTGGCCTCCTTTGCACTGTTATATTTTATTTGTATTTATACTTGCTTATCAGTGATGAGGGAGCGCCTGCAGTCACCCGCGGTCAACACAAAATATTTTTAATGATATTTGGGTTGTAGTTGGTCGGGTCGTTTGAGATGAACATTAAAATAACCTGGTAAATCATTGTAATTTAAATAAAAGGTACAATTTGCTGAGATTTTTAAAGATGATGAGCAGCTCCTAGTGTTTTTGTTTCCATGGAAACCAGGTTCAAATGTGTCTTTGGGTGTTACAGGTTGTCGACCCCTGGTTTAGGTGCTGCGTTAGCGTTTGAATGATGAAGCAGAATAAACATTTATAAACATTAACTTACAAACAATGACATGGAATTTAAACACAGAAATAAATGCAGGTATGTGAGTAAGGTCAAAGGTCATGTGATGTTCATTAAGACCAGTGACTACTTTTAAAAATGTGGGTACATAAGTGGGTCAGGTTCGTCCTTTTCAAATATATTTCTGCGAGCTGAGTTGTGGGCGGGTTAGTTTCAGGTCATTTATACATCGACACACACATCACTGTTGCTTATGTATTTGTTAACTTTTAAAGCGTGAAAAAAAACCTAAATAAAATTATTAATTTCACCAAATATTGGTTGAGTGAGATTATTGTTATCAATGTGTGTGTGTGTGTTAACAGAGACATATCATGCTATAACTCAATGAATACTTGAGATATCACCATGAAATTACATGGACATATAAATATAGATACAATGATCCATTTGAGGAAAGGTCAAAGGTCAAGGTCACAATTAACTAAAAGGTTAAAATCTTATTATGGGTTATAACTCAAGAACGGAGGTTCACAGACCTTTCAGATTGGTACCAAACGATGCGGAATCAAGAGTTCTACACTTCCCATAATTCGTGTTATCACCTATGACCAATAGTTTTTGAGATCTCTGCAGGTCAAAGGTGACATGTTGCACAATTAACTTGTGTAACACTGTGTGTGTCAAACGTAGACATATCACACTATAACTTAATCAATACTGTATATATCATAATATTACACACACTGACGCATATATACATATAACGAAATTATCAATATTGCAAAAAGGTTAAAATTACATCATTGGGTTGTCATAGATATGTCAAAATAGAGTCTATATCATGCATTGTATGAAACACTAGTTTCTGCAGCCAATGCCATGTGCAGCTGTCCTAACGAAGTGTCTCTACCTGCTTCCATTGTGTGTATGCACCAGGTTGAAACAGCGTCTCCAGTTGAGGTTTTACTAATGAGTGCACATACAATACTGTCACTAGTTTGGACAGTTGAGTCAAAAAAAAAAATCCAGTGGCAGATGATTTGAAGACTTTGCTGTCAGAGTTTAAGCAGGAAAAACTACAATGTGATGTGAGTGAGTATGTAGGTGGCAGGAAAACTCTTCCACACTAGTTTTGAAGGGTTTGTAAAAGACTGTAGATAGTACATCTTATGGCCGTTTCTCCCACTTTTTCCAATTTATTTCATGGCTTGTTGGTAAAAGTGCGGCGGCCATTAGCGCTGGGGGTTCTTTGAAGGAGCTCCTCGAGGGAACACGTCTTCACACAACTACCAAATTGTACTTTTCTTTCTGCTCTTGTTTTGACAGGAGGACCATCTTATCCTCTGATCTCCCAACCAGTATTTTTCTACATTTTCCCATTTTTTTTTCTTAATCTGATGTTGTTCTTTTTATGTTTTACAGCTGGTAAAAGAGGAGAACTATAGTTTTGAGGTTTTCAAGGACACCTGCAGACTCGGTGTGAACGTGTGGAGGCTTTCCCTCAGCAGGATGTAATCTCAGCACAAATCCAACCATCACCAGGAGAAACACACAAACACTTTTTATTATATGCTTCTTTTTTTCTCCCCTCCCTCTTTTGTTTTTACATTCTGCTGTTGCCGCTCTCTTTATCTCACAGATATTACCCTTCCCTCCCTTCTTCCAAACCTCATCCCTCTCTTGTTTAGAAAGTGCACCAGCACCAGGGGATTGGTCTTTTTGAAGTCTGTGATTAATTTCCCCTCTTTCTAGGTGCACTGAACTGCAGCATGAGTGTGTGTGTGTGTGTGTGTGTGTGTGTGTGTGTGTGTGGAACCACTGTGTCCCATTTCTTACCTGAGCTCATTAGTGCAATGTGAGAAAGCTTTTTCTTCCCCCGTCTTTGCCTCCCTCTCTCCACCCCTCTGCTCTGTCCTTTCACACACACTTTCTCCTCCAATCCTTTAACACTTACTACTGTTAGTGTGTGTGTGTGTGTGTGTGTGTGTGCGTGTGTGTCTGTCTGTCCACCTTCTTTCCTCACCATCCCTTTTCCCATTACCTTCTTGTCTTTTCCCTTCCTCCTCTTCCTACATCTGTCTTCCTTAAACACACGCACACACACAAACAACTACATTACTATATAAAAAATAACACACATTACACACACACACACACACACACACAACTACATAAACTAGTATTCAGAGAATGCCTAACCTCGCCCCTATTTTGTACCAATCTCAAGTTTCCATGACAACCCGTTCTTGAATTAGAGCCAATGTCAATTTGACCTTTCTGCTAAATGCGACCTTGACCTTTGATGTTTTGCAATATTGATAATTTCATTAAATGTATATATGCTTGCATGTAATATGATAATATATCCAGTATTGATTAAGTTATAGTGTGATATGTCTATGTTTGACACAAACAGTGTTACACAAGTACATTTTACCACATGTCACCTTTGACCTCCAGAGATCTCAAAAACTATTGGTTGTAGGTGATAACACTTACTATGAGAATTGTAGAAATCTTCATTCCGCATCATTTGGTACCAATCTGAAAGTTCTGTGACCCTCTGTTCTTGTTATAAACGATTATGTGATTATGGCCTTTTTGTCAATTGTGACCTTGACCTTTGACCTTTACTCAAATGGAGCATTGCATCTGATTAACATTAGCTATATATATATGCCCATATAATTTCATAGTGATATCTTAGGTATTCATTGAGTAATAGCATCATATGTCTCTGCAGACACACACACACACACACACAGTGGTTACAATAATCTCTTCTAATCAATGTTGGGCGAGATTAAACAACACAAACACACAACTACACAAAAACACAATTAGCAAATTGAGTAAACCGGAAATGAATCTTAACAACCCACAAAAACATTTTCACCACAGTTGTAGATGATTATGGTATGATGTGACACTAATGACCCTCTTAGTTTCCCCAAATAGGACGTAGGTTTACATCTTTGTCACTGCAGGTCAAAGGTCATTCCCAGTTTACTAAACGTGCTTCAGGTTAAAATTGGATAAAACGGAAAATGTCCATTATCGGTTTTTTTTTTCCTATTATTCATTTAAACACAAAAAGGAAAACTGAAAAACCACATCGTTATCGTTTTTTCCAACAAATAATGAAGAAATTAGTTGTTTTATTGTTTTAGTTTTGGTTTTATTTTGAAAAATTAATGAACAAATGATTCACCCTACTTCCCAAATGTTTGCATTCCTCACATAAGCTACACGTGTTCATTCGGTCCATCTGTATATGGTACCAAAGGCCCCAAACCAACACAGTTCAGAACAAACGTGTCAGTGGTCACTGAACAGAAACAAGGTTTTGGGTTTGAAGCCTCGTCAACGGATTTTCTCTGATGATTTTTAATGTTTGCCTCTGGCTCCCCTACATATACTGCATACTAAGTTGCTTTTCTTCACAGTGCCCTTGACCAAGGTACAGGCTTAGATCTGTACTTGGTCTCCAGGTAACGGTCACAGCTCGTAGTGTAAAAAGAAACAACTGTACCTTCCTCATGGGGACATTAAAGTGAACGCAAATCCTATTTTCACTGTCACTGTAACCAGGTAAACAGACTCAGACTAAAATATAATTCATAAAGAAAACTATTATATTAACATGAACCATTTACACTGTGTATGTGAACGCTTAAACAGCTGATACTAAAGGACGGGTGGAGGTCTTTTTTTGTAGCATTTTTTTTTTTTTTTACCATAGTGTTTAAAAACCTCTTCATGGTGCCACAGTATGTACTGAAATAGAATGTCTGCAAAAAAATTAATAAAATGTTTTAGTTCAGGCTAGAGATACGCAGTGCAGATCAACTGTGGATCGGGTGGATGATGCAACAAAAAATAATATTTTAATTCAACTGGGGTGGGTTGTGTTAATGTCATATTCATTAATTTTTATGTCATAATTTAGACTTTTTAAATTTTTTTTATCTCAATTATGTTTTGTTTTGGGGTTTTTTTCTCCATCATTTTGTACCCAGTAAACATAGTATTGTGAATACTCAAACACATTATCTACACAGTAACTCACTTTTAAAGGATTTATTTTTACATACTTTTAAAACTTTTATGATTTTTCCTGGTTTAATAAGTATTATTATATTTAAAAAATGTTACTTTATTACAATTATCACTTAAGTAAAGGAGTTGAATCAGTACTTCAAATTTTATTATTTATAATAAAAGTATTTTTCACACAAGTAGCTGTACTTCTACTCAAGTACACAATGTGAGTACTTTTACCACCTCTGACAGATTTAGTGTAAACCTTGAAAATGTTTAATAGACCTGGACTGTTTTCCAAATACAGTATATTATCAATATGATGTTCTGGTGTCGTTTACTTTCCATAACGTTCTGGATATTGAATGATACCAGGAGCAGTCGTCATCTTATGTCGTTTTACATCATGTCGTCTGTTTTATTAAAGGGATATGACCTGCCTGCTGCACAGTAGTGTTCACGAAGTAGGACGAGAGGAGTGACGTCATGAAAAGAAACATATACATGACAGACAGACAGACGAGCAGACAGACAGACGAGCAGACAGACGGACAGAGATAGAGACAGACAGACGAGCACACAGACAGACAGACGAGCAGACAGACAGACAGACGAGCAGACAGACGAGCAGACAGACGAGCAGACAGACGAGCAGACAGACAGACGAGCAGACAGACAGACAGAGAGCAGAGAGACGGACAGACGAGCAGACAGACAGAGACGAACAGATAGACAGAACGCAGACAGACAGACAAGCAGACAGACAGACAGACGAGCAGAGAGACAGACAGACGAACAGGGGTTACAGGGGCAGGTGTGTTTCGTTCCCTCAGGGATGGTGCTGTTCAGAGCATCTGCATGAAATCTGACTTTACAGTAAAGGACACATCAGACACTGAGGGAAAAACTAGTGAAAAAATTATTTATATCTTATGTTAACATGAATTATGGAAAAACTATTGAAAATAAACGACAGTAAAATTCAGTCTTTACGTTAATGTTTTACAGGCAACAGTCAGATCAACCCATAAAGGGACTATTAAAGGAAGTGTAGCTTGTTATTTTTTTGTCACTTTTCAGAGCATCACTGCTGACTTCAGAATAAAGTATGGACACAAGTATTGTTATAATATAGATTTATATCGTCATAAATACACAGTACAGTGTTGACCACACAGACCATAACTAGTCCATGTTTGACACCCCTGCACAACCTGCACGTCCATTGTTCCACTGAAGGTAAAAGCACTTCAGATCATGATGGTGCAGCGGAGAAAACATCTCAAGTGGATCTGTTCTCCTCGTCATGTTACTAATATTGGAATCCATCATGACCTTCAAGGTGAATTTCTTTCTCATCTGATCATAAAACTTTCTTTCATCCGTCACTGTCACATGTTCGGTGTTCTATTGCAAAATGACAATTTTGTGGTGATGAAGGAGATGAGTAGCCAAGCCGTGCTATCCCTATTTATACATGTATGGGTCTAGTGGTGCTTCATAGACAGAGGAGGCGGGGCTAAAAGGTTGTCTTTCAAATCCTCTGTATGCAATAGGACGGTACTACAACCAATCAGTGTAATCTTTAGGATGATGTAGTTAGAGCGTCAGAAAGTTGATGGAAGAGTCCGGAGAAAGTTCGGAATGACTAAACAAAATGGTGGATTATGGAGCTGGACGACTGTTGTCGCTTCTGTAAAAAGAATTTAAAGATTGTTGACGTTTTCTCACATTCTTCACTCATCTGTGATAAAAGGAAATCTACACGTATTGTTCTTCTTCTATGGTTGTTTACGGTTGTTTCTCAGAATCGTTGCAGTGTCACTTTGTTACACCCGCCCTCTGACTCAAAACTTCACTGTGATTCGTCGGCCAGTTTAAGAAAATCTAGCCAAAAGTTTAATGGAGCGTAACTAGATCGTCCCCAGTAGGAAATTAGATTTGCTGCCTCTAGGCGTGTCAGGCACAGCTAGGGTTAGGAGATGTGTTTTGTGTGCCCCCCTATTACAAATGACATCTGATGGAGCTGGAGTCAGCACCAATAATGGCCTTAATTTAACTTAGTTTAACTAGTTGTTTTCAATACATTTCTTATTCTGTATATTTTTTGTCTCACTCCCATTTCTCCTTTTTGCTTCTTTAAACTATATATGAAACCTTCTTTAAATCCAACATTACAAAATATAAATTCATGCAATTTTTCTAGTGTGTGTGTGTTTGTGTGTGTATACATACATATAAACTAAAATCAACAATCAGCTAAGAGGACAAGAGACAACAACCTACACTGGAAAATATGGAGAAAATATAAATATATGCTAAAAAACGTATGCACCAATCAACATTTTTTTGCCCAATCACAGATACCGGTCACCAAAAAACTTGATCTGCTGATTGCTGATCACTGAAGGAATTGTAAGGTTCCATACCTAAGCCTAACCTTTCATCTAGCAGAGGATGCATTATTTAAAAAAATTAAACTATCTATGAATTAACTATATTTGAAAAAGTACAGAAACTGTCAAGACAAGGTGCATCTGTTCTGTAGCGTGTTCGACAGTCACAAGTAATTTACGTCACGTGATCGGCTTTTTGATCGGCATGTTTGTCTGATCAGGTTATTTTTAGACAATATCGGCCGATCGATCGGTGCAACATAAAATCTGTGCAAAAGTATTTCCACACAGAAATAAGTAAATTTAACAACACATTTTCAAGTAAAATAAGAGGGAAAAAAAAAAAGAAAAGTATGAGTTATTCTGGAGAAAACAGATTATAGAAGAAGATAAAGAGGAACAGAGTAAAAAGTAAGAGTGAACGATAAAAAGAACAGAGGAAGATGGAAGGTGAGAAACATGACAAATCATTGTCAGTGACGGCCTCATCCTTCACGCCCTCACACACATCAACTGTCTTTTTTAATCTAAATCCTGTGGCAGTGTGAATAGATATGGCTGTTTAGTGCCAGCAGCTTCTAGTACCTGATGGGGACATTCTGCTGAGTCAGCAGCTCCGCACTCTGTGTGTGTGTGTTTGTATTCCTATCTTTATGGGAACATTGATATGTTTACACAGACATACCATGGGGACCAAAACTCAGGTCCCCACGAGGATTAAATATAATGGTCCCCACTAGAAAAATAGAAACGATGTGGCCCTATAAATACATTATTTTTTTTTTTCCAGGAAGTCCCCATAAAGCATGAGGGAAACAGGTGCAAAGTGATTTTTTGTGTATTTTTCAGAGGTTTGAAGGTTTGTTCATGTTTCGATTTTTTCAAATTCATTTTCTGTATTTTTTAGTTATTAATTTAAAAAATGTGTTTAATATATTACTTTTTTTTTATTCATTATTTTTTAATCATTCATTCATTTCTATTTTTTCATTTCTAATTTTTATTACTATCATTTTAATTTTATTTTAGAAAAAAAAGTGTTTACACTCACTACTTAATGGGAACTAATTAAAGACAGAAGGACTGAGTTAAAATATTTGTAAGATTTAGTTGAGTGCAGAGTCTCTTTCCACAGGAATGAACAGTGCAAATCAAGTGGTGACACACACACACACACACACACACACACACACACTACAGAGCACATCAACAGGCCAAGCTGATGACACTTCATGATCATTACTATGCCAGTGAGACTTCTGTTGTCACCATGACAACAAGCATTCACTGTCACCACCACTCCAGCTGCAGGTCATGATTACTGTAACTATGAGCTCTGTATCATCATCCAACACACACACACACACACACACACACACACACACACACACACACACACACACCCCTTTTCTACCTTTTCTTTAAGTCTTCAGTAATTGTTAGCGTCACATGACTATCTTTATGTTCCATATCCACTTTTACAATGACGAGAACAGAACCAGGAAGTAACAGGTTTTATTCTTGTTTAATTCCGAATAAAAATTAATTCCACTTTAAGATCAACCATGTAAACACCTAATTCCAGTTGAACATGATAATTCCAAATAGTCACTGGTTAATTCCTCTTCATTCCTCTTCAGCCAAGGAGGTTATGTTTTATCTGTTTGACTGTGTTCAAGATAACTCGAAAACTTATGGGTGGATTTTAATGAAATTTTCAGGATATGTTGGAAATGTGAACAGGAAGAACTGATTTCATTTTGGGGGTGATCGGGGGGGCGTTTATTCCTTTCGTTCTGCACATGCTCCTGGTGACGCACATATTCCACTGCCAGCATCAGTTTGTTGATTCCTATGGTTGATTCAGTCGAGCTACTGCTTCATATTTATCACTAAAATAAATTTAAAAATCACATGTATTGAATTGAATGCCTTATTGTCCTTCTACATTAAAACAACGTCATTTAGGGTGCAGCTCCAGTGCAACAATAGGAATAAAACTATAAATGTATAAATGTATAAAATCTATACATTATAATATAAAACCTATGACACTATAATAATAAAATCAAACAATAAATAATTAAAAGAACAATCTTTAGTACAAAAAATGTTGTACATGTTAATAGTTGAAAACAGGAAGTGGATGCGATCGTTTTCTTCCAGTTGACATCCAGATGTTAAGCGGCCGTTCTGTCCAATCAGAACTCTCTATACTTCCAGCTCTTAAAGACTAATTAACTACAACCATGGAAACCTTTATTCAGAATTAACATGTCCATGTAAACATGAAAGGAAACTTTCAGGGTGTAGCTCATCAAATTTTCTCTGATGATGAACTTTTCATCTAATTATTTGGGAAAAACTGGAGCTACATTTCCATAAAACAATAGTAATATTCTTAAAATTTCAACAAAGTATATTGAAAGTGTTTCCATTAACGGTTGTTCTAGGCAGGAGCATCGTAACACTTGTGAAATATCATCCCGCGAGATTTCACTGCTGGAAGATGGATGCTCTAAAATATGTCAGGATTCAGACAAGATGTAATCTCACTTTTTTTTTTCCATTCACATGGTCAGATGGGTCAACATCTATAATCCTGACCTTTGACCCCTAACCTTCATACATCAGATGGGTCAAGACCTATAACCCTGACCTTTGACCCCTAACCTTCATACATCAGATGGGTCAAGACCTATAACCCTGACCTTTGACCCCTAACCTTCATACATCAGATAGGTCAACACCTATAACCCTGACCTTTGACCCCTAACCTTCATACATCAGATGGGTCAACACCTATAACCCTGACCTTTGACCCCTAACCTTCATACATCAGATGGGTCAACACCTATAACCCTGACCTTTGACCCCTAACCCTAACCCAGGAAATAATGAAGAAACGACTTGTTTCTTCATCTTATTTTTGGCTTTATTTTGAAATGAATGATACATGTTTTCACATGGACTTTAAATGTATGTGATTTACATTAGAATCCCAGAAATGTGGAAACATTCTGGCCAGTAACATGTAGACTGATTATATATATATTTAAAATATTTTTTTTCCTAAATCCTGCTCGCCGTCCAACAAAGGATGTATGAAATGAATCAAAGTCAGTCAGCTGTGCAGTGTAGAGAGGAAGTGCAGGTCCATTTATGTGGAAGCTGTACAGTACAATATCTGGCTCAACTATTTTTCCACTGTTCTTTCCTGTACTAGTGTCAAGTGTGGCCAATCGTACAAAAATTATGACAGGCCATTTCCAAACTGTCCACCCACTACAGTCAGTCAACAAGGGTTTGGATCAATGTGTTATGGACTCCAGCTTTCCAAATGGTACCGTTCTCGTGTGTGTGTGTGTGTGTGTGTGTGTGTGTGTGTGTATTTGTCAGGATCAACGACAGCACGAGTGTCCTACGCATGTTAGTTCAGGGGCCACATTAAACCAAATTTGATCTGGATTGGGCTAAAATAATCACATAATAAATAAATAATCTCAACTCCAAATGTTCCTCTATGGTTTAGAGCACAGGTGTCAAACATAAGGCCCGGGGGTCAAATCTGGGCCGCCAAAGGGTCCAGTCTGGCCCTTGGGATGAATTTGTGAAATACAAAAATAGATATTAAGATATTAATAATAATACTACCATATAATACCATTAAAATTCTATCATAATAATCTTTAAATAATCACAACTCCTATTGTTTCTCTTTGTAAATTAAATATTTTCACATATTTACACTAAATTAGTATAAAAAAAGTATAATTTCACAAAATATTTGAATGATCTTAAACGAATATGAAGATATTTTAAGAGAAGTCAGTGCCATTTTAAGCAGAATCTGCCTGATTTTAAATGTTTTACATGTTTGTATTTGATCCACTATGATCTATAAGTTATAATGAACATGTAAAAGTGATAAACAGAAGATATAATATTGGTAAAATTCTTCCACTTGTTTCATCGTTTGAAAGGATCATTTGTCAATATGTAATTTGACTTTTTTCACTTTAAAATATAGAGAAACATTTGGAGTTGATGTTATTTATGTTTTATTGTTATTTCACTGCTTCGACCCATTTCAGATCAAATTTAGCTGAACTAAAATGAGTTTGACACCCCTGGTTTAGAGCAAAAACTAATTAAGTGATGAAAATGTTCACATCTACTGCCTATCCTTTAAAACAGGGGTGTTAAACATCTGGCCCGAGGGCCAAATCTGGCCCCTGGGATAAATTTGTGAAATACAAAACTGATAGTAAATATATATATCATTTTATTTCAGGCTCCATATACAGGTCAGTAAAATACTATCATAAAAACCTAGAAATACTCACAACTACACATTTTGCTCTTGGTGAATTTAAACATTTTCTTGTCATTTTACTATATTTATAATAAAACAAACTATAATTTCACAGAAACACAAATAACCTGAATAAATATGAACATTTTAAAATGTCTGAAGTGTAAATATAAATGTGTCATTCCACTGAAAACCATTTTTACACACTCCTTTTGAATTAACTTTTTGTATTTCATAACTTTATCCCTGAACTACAGTGTAGGAGCAGATGAATACTTGTCCTTTTTTTTTATTTATTTTTTTTATCAATCTCTATAATAATGAAAGCATGTGCCGTTGTCTCTGTCTTACCCCCAGCCATGTCCTCCTCCAGCAGCTGGATCTGCAGGTGGAAGATCTTCTCCTGAAGGTCACACAGGGTGTGTTTCATCCTCTCCCTCCGTGTCACCATGTAACACAGGTTACGCACCTGAAATAAAATAACAATTAGCTTCACATATTATGACCAAGGTTTGACACGTGCTGCAGGCTCTGGGCCGTCCACAGGGGGACAAACTGGGATGTTGTCCCAGGCGGGGGGGTGGGGGGGTAGAACTGGACCCTGATGAAGATGTCAATCATTCTGTTTTATTTCCTCCACCAAGGAAGTTATGTTTTCACTGGAGTCTGTCTGTCCATCTGTCCGTCTGTCAGCAACATTATTAAAATTGTTATGGATGGATTTTGTTAACAATTTCAGGATGTGTTGGGAATGTCACAAGGAACAAATAATTACAGTTTGGTGGTGATCCGGAAGAGATCCTGGATCCTGGGTCACTTTGAAAATGTATTATTTAATGAATTGAATTATTTAATTATTTCAGCTACAAGAAGGATGATACTGAAATCTATGTTTTATTTTTTATTTTCTTTATTTTTTAATTAATTCATTTTATCTTAATGTATTATTTATTTATATTCATTTATTTTCACCTATTTTTTAAATTTATTTGTCTATTTATTTATATATTTCGACTGAATGTATTTATTTGTAATTATTCATTTAATTATTTCAGCTACAAGGAGGATGATACTGAAATGTATGTTTGGAAAGATGAGGATTCCCTCTAGACAACCCTTAAATAAAAATCTACATAATTATATATTTGATTTGTTGTTAGAGCGATGTTGAAAAACAGCCTCTGATTGGTTGAATTAGTGTCACTCAAGCATTTTTACAAAACTGAAATTTAACCCAAGTGACTGGTTTTGTGTTGAAGGGTCACAAATAAGAAACAAAATTAACAAATAATATTTACAAAATAATAACTTAATTTAGTTAAAATAATCTAAAACGAAGTATAAATAAATAAATAAATTGTAATTTGGTTCCAGTAGTTTTAATTAATTTTTTTTCTTTTTGACACCTGTTTATCTTCATATATCACATCCATGAAACAAAGTAACAGTAAAAAAAACAGTATTTTTTTCTGAATGTTGAAACTAAACCATCCTTCCAGAACGTGTCTTCGCTGATACATCAGGGTTTAAAGGTTTAAAAGACTCAGTGCAACAACATACATCATTCAGAAAATGATATGTATGCATTAATAAGAAGACAGTTGGTGCCAGTCTTCCTGTTTACGGCTCATAAACTGGAACCCAGACTCTAGTTTCATTCAAACACAATCTGTCGTTAAAAGCCTCTTCCTGCTTCTTCAAATCACCAAATTACTATCATCTGTTCCTATAGGAAGAGTGTGTGTGTGCATGTGTGTGTGTGTGTGTGTGTGTGTGTGTGCATGTGTGTGTGTGTGTGTGTGTGTGCATGTGTGTGTGTGTGTGTGTGTGCATGTGTGTGTGTAGGAGCATATGGATGTTCAAAGGGAAACTGTGGTTGGAAATATTCACATTTCTGTTCTGAATTGGCGAGACATAAGAGGGAAGTACAAGTATAAAGGTGCTGCATATACAAGTGAGAAAATGATCACATGCTCCAGTAGCTTCAACAAGTAACGGTTTGTTTTTTTCTCTTTTCACTCGTTGACTCCATTTATTCAACACAGTAAATAATTGAGTCCATTTCGTCTGATGCACTCATCAATGAAACGTCTTCAACTCATGTTTAGATGAAAGATGTTTTAGATCAAACTGAGAACGTCCTGTACATCTGACAGCAGACACTTTCTAATGGTGTTAATGTTGTTTCTTAAAAACACTAATAAATTTAACCCTCTGTGGGACTAAGTTATGATTGGTTTTGTCCCAAAGTGACTGGACAGAGTAACATAGACAGACTTTTTTAACAGACAGGTGCAGAGTTAAGTTTCCTGATTCAGAAAAAAACTGTCAAAATGCAATAAACTCAGATAATTACTGGTCAGATCCAAAGACGAGATATAGCGACAGGTATTCACAGAATGTCTAACCCTAACCCTATTTTGTACCAATCTCAAGTTTCTATGACAACCTGTTCTTGAATTAGAGACAATAACATGATATTGACAATTCTGCTAAAGGCAACCTTGATATATATATATATATATATATATATATATATATATATATATATATATATATATATATGTGTGTGTGTGTGTCAATGTGTGTAATATTATGATAATATATCCCGTATTGATTAAGTTATAGTGTGATATGTCTATGTTTGACACAGACACACACAGTGTTATACAAGTTCATTTTACAACATGTCACCTTTGACCTCCAGAGATCTGAAAAACTATTGGTCATAGGTGATAACACCAAATATGAGATTTGTATAAATCTTCATTCCGCATCATTTGGTACCAATCTGAAAGTTCTGTGACCCTCTGTTCTTGAGTTATAATCCATAATGTGATTTTGACCTTTTAGTTAATTGACCTTTGACCTTTACTCAAACGAATCATTGAATCTGATGCACATTAGCTATATGTATATGCCCATGTAATTTCATGGTGATATCAAGTATTCATTGAGTTATAGCATGATATGTCTCTGTCTCTGACGGGACACGACACCCAAAGACTAAATCATTTTCCCACAATATTAGTGTTAGGTGGTAATTTTATATGTTCAACTATTATTTGAAATCAATTTAACATATTTGAATTGAAAAAAAAAACAAAAAAAAAACAACGTAAAGTGTGACGGAGGCCAATGTGACCATGTGTTGCATCGTAGACGACTTTTATCCATTTATTCTCACAGAAAAATGACTGGGTTTGTATAAAAGAAACTTATATTATCAGAAAATTCAAGTTGTTTTTTAGAATGCTATTAAAAAAAGTACCTTACATAAACACGACACGCAGAGCACCATTTGACCTGTAAACATTTTCAGAATGTAAATGTACTTTTTACACTATTATTATTACTATTATTGTTATGATCATTATCATGATCGTTATTATTATTATTATTATTATTATTATTATTATTATTATTATTATTTACTGGTCTGGTCTGCTTGACTTCACATGGGGGGGTGGTCTTCCACGTGACCCTTGAGTTCTAATTAATGCGACTCCACGGCTCTAAAGCCTTTTTACAAGAACAGATCATTTTTTTCTCGCTCAGTTTTGTTCTCGCAGCCCCAGTTTTGGAGTTGTCACAGCGTGTTCCCAACACACCATCCCAGCAGAACTTTCTTCTTATGCAACGTGTGAAAACTATTGCACGATTGGTTCAGTATTTAAAGTGGGTCTGGTTAGTGCGGAAAAGCACACGACCCCTCATGAGTTTGACACTCCAGTGTCTCGTTAAGTATGAAATGTTTTTGACCAGAACAAACTTTCTTCTTGTTTTTACCGTTTTGAAAAAATTGAACAAATCTGTCTTTTTTCCAGATGATGTTTCAGACTCACTTGTGTATTTTCATATAGTGACGCTTCTATGGCTTCGTTCAGTCTAAACATGTCATCCTATGTTATACTGTATATAGACAAAAGTACCAGAAAAAAATCACCCAAAACCAAGGTGTCAAAAAGAAAAGCAACATCAATGATGTGCAATTATTTAATCAACGATTTTTTCTTTATTTTTGTATTTATTATTATTTTTAGATTTGTTTTTTGTATTTGTTTTCTTATTTATTTGTATTTATTTTTTCATTTTATTTTTTATTATTAAATTTATTTAATCATTCTGGATACAAGAAGGATGACACTAATCTGTTTGACGGTTTGCTTTGTCCCCACACAGCTGTTATTGATGACTGAGTATTTTTTCATATCGCAATATATATCACAGGGATTAAAAAACAAAAATCACGTCCTTTTCCTAATATCGTGCAGCTCTGTACTGCAGCTGCTAAAACACCATCCACTGTTTTTTATACTAATGTCACAATAACATTGACTTCCTCTTCTCTAAATGGGAGGGGTGGGTGGGGGGGCACCATGTGAATGGATAACCACACATTAATAAGGTTTAGAAGATGTGTGGGTAGTGGTCCTGCTGAGCACAGGGGGGTACCACCTCTATCATTACAAACTGACCCTTTAACATGTTGTTGTTGTTCAGTGGTTGTTGACAAACAGATGTTAAGGTGTTATTTACTGTGGACAGTCTATGCTGCTGCTGGAGGGAAATGGTAATAAATAAGAGCCTCCCTTTAGGAAGGACGACAGCCGAGTCTCATTTCACCCCTTACCCTCTGTTTTGTGCGTCCACGTGTAGGGGTGGGGGTGTCATGTCAGGTTAAGGCAGAGGGGTGGGGGGAAGGGGAGGGGCTTTATACCCCTTCAAACGGAGATTTTCCAGGCTGGTCGCTTCTGTAAAAAGAATTTAAAGATGGCTGACATTTTGTGATGTGAAAAAACGTCAACAATCTTTAAATTCTTTCCACAGAAGCGACAACAGTCGTTCAGCTCCATAATCCACCATTTTGTTTAGTCATTCCTAACTTTCTCCAGACTCCACCATAAACGTTCAGGCGCTCTAACTACATTATCCTAAAGATTACACTGATTGGTTGTAGTACCGTCCTATTGCATACAGAGGATTTGAAAGACAACCTTTTAGCCCCGCCTCCTCAGACTATGAAGCACCACTAGACCCATACATGTATGAACAGAGATAGCACTGCTAGGCTACTCTTCATCCATATTCAATATTTGTTAAACAGTTAAAAAAAATTCTATCTAATCTGACCATTTATGGATGTGATTTAAAAAACACATTTGCTTTACTCGCAGCCAAAGCGGTTTATATGTTGCAAACTGCTCGTTACCTTTTTTTCGTGTGTGCATTGAGGTGTTATTTGGAAAAGTCTGACAGAGACAAACGTGGATGAGTTAGCAGATTTTTTTTTTTTTCTGTAGTCATGATCCAGACCATGTGTGTGGGTCCTGGTCCTGCAGGCGGACTGTTTATCTGTTAGTTTTGATGGATTCATCAGCCTGGCCTATCTGACCCATTCCATCCCTGTTAGAACGCTGCAGATAAAAATAGCTGCTCAACTGGGACACAATGTGCAGAGCCTGGCTTTGATTAGGATGCTCTGCATGTGTGTGTGTGTGTGTGTGTGTATGTGTATAAAACCCACCACCTCTGCCTGGACACATGGTGAGAGGAGAACAGAGTGGGAGGCAGAAAGGAGGGAGATCCAACAGGGGGGAGGGAGTCAAACATCACCTCTAATAAACACGGCTGCTTCTCTCTGCTTCTTTTACAAATGTTCACACTAACGTCCACAGCTCACTGACCATCCACCTCCTTCTGAACCATTAAAGCACAGGTGTCAAACATAAGGCCCGGGGGCCAATTGCAGCCCGCCAAAGGGTCCAATCTGGCCCGTAGGATAAATTACACTGAATATATTAACAATCAGTTTAATTCAGGCTCCTCATACAGAACAAGTATGAATGTCTAACTCCGCCCCTATTTTGTGCAAATCTCAAGTTTCTGTAACAACCTGTTCTTCAATTAGAGCAAATAATGTGATTTTAAACTTTCTGCTAAATGTGACCTTGACCTTTGACCTTTTCCAATATTGATAATTTTGTTGTATATATATATATATATATATATATATATATATATATATATATATATATATATATATATATATATATATGCATCAGTGCATATAATATTATGATAATATATCCAGTATTGATTAAGTTCTAGTGTGATATGTCTATGTTTGACACATGCAAACAGTGTTACACAAGTTAATTTTGTGACATGTCACCTTTGACCTCCAGAGATCTCAAAATCTATTGGTTGTAGGTGATAACACCAACTATGAGAATTGTATAAATCTTCATTCCGCATCATTTGGAATCAATCTGAAAGTTCTGTGACCCTCTGTGATTTTGAACTTTTGGTTAATTGTGACATTTGATTCAAATGGATCATTGCATCTGATGTGCATTAGCTATATGTATATGTCCATGTAGTTTCATGGTGATATCTCACATATTCATATAGTTATAGCATGATATGTCTCTGCAGTGTCTCACACACAGTGATTACCAACCAATGTTGGGTGAAATAAATAAGGCTTCAATGACTAATATCAGGTTTATTTTTAACAAGTCACATATGTTTGACAATGTTCAGTGAGTTATATTTAAGAACCTGTGTTTAATCGCTTGAGCTCATAGGACTAGATGGTACAATCCCTTAGATTATCAGCACTTGGAACTGAGTGGGATGGGAGGTGTTAGCAGATAAAAAGTCACTATGATGAGATAAAGCCACAATTATGCAATAAAAGTCACGATAATTAGATAAAATAAAGTCAAAACAATTAGATTAAAAAGTCATAAAAAGGTTACAATACTGAAATAAAAGCCATAATAATGTCATAATTATGAAATAAAAATAATAAGATAAAAAGATAGGTAAAAAGACAAAACAACGAGATAAGAAGTCACAACAGTGAGATAAAAAGTCAGAATACTTAAAAGGTAATAATAAGCTGAAAAAAAAAATTAACAATTAGGTAAACTCCACTTGGGCTCACAGGACTAGCTGGTACAGTCCCTTAGATTAGGGTGGGATCAGGGGGGTTTTTTGCATCACTGGGGTCATACAGTCATTTATACACTAATAAATTAATGGTAAATACTTTTGATTCCATGATTTCATTCCATTCATCTTTACCTTTGTCACATGTTCTACTGAAAAATAATTAACTTAAACCTAGAGTCGTCCTCGTGGTCTGGATACATTTTGCCAGATCTTCTTCTTTCAACAGTGTGAATTTTAACACTTTACAGTGTTACCATCCTCTTTAAATTATCTCAGTCTTGAAAACGTGTAGAACGTGTTGAGGAGAATGTCTTGAGCACTGCCCTCGTCTGTTCTGATCTAGCATCTTCCTTAATTTTCGGGGGTTACAATAGAAAACAAAGAAAGAAAAACAACCTGCATCATCATATTTGCGTCTGTGTCATCTGCTCATGTTCGTGTAAACTGTGTTTTTATAAACTAACTGATGGTTGACGTGTTTGTCGATCATCAGAATCCTTTTTTTCCAAGCTCAGTTTCTCATCACTGTCGTCAAATGTTCATTTTTCCACTCGTTAGAGGCGAAAGAAAATTCCCCAAATTGTCTTTAAGTCTCTTAGACCTGCTTTTATTTTTACTCATACATTTGTAATGCTCTGACAGATGAGGATGTGAGGTGTGGGAGTCGTACAGCTATCCCAGTGCAGTCATGAAGAGGATTTATGAAGTGTTGCACAGACAGGCCTGTTGTTGCTATTCCAGCCCAAACCACTGGGTGTTGTACGTTTGACTCAAACTCATCTGCAGGAGCAGGAGATAGTCACAAACATTAATACTGAAATTTAAATGTTGATTCATTGGTGAAGATGTTAGTTGGTAAAGGTCCCCACTAGTAAAAATACAAATGATGTGGCCCTTTAAATACATTATTTTTTTCCAGAAGTCCCCATAAAGCATGAGGGAAACATATAATATATATATATATATATATATATATATATATATATATATATATATATATATATATATATATATATATTTTATTTTATTTTTTTTTTTTTTTCATTATTTATGTATTTCTTTATTTTATTAAAAAAGTATTTATTTTTTTATTTTTTTATCATTTTTAATTTTATTTTATTAAAAATAGATTTTTACACTCACTACCCAATGGCTGCTTAATTACAAACTTGGTCCCCATGAGACATTTAAACGACTGTGTGTGTGTGTGTGTGTGTGTTTTTTGCTGGAACGTCTTATTCACTTCCTGCTGCATTTTCCCACATCTTTACTCTCATAACATAATTGCCTAAGTCATATTTTTGGCCAAATTGATCAAAGACTTGTTACCGGGACAAATCCAGAGTGGAAATTCCAAAAAGTCAGAGACGAAAAAAAAAAAAAAATTCCCGTGGATCAAACACAGAAACAGTTCATTTAAAGTAAAAACACAAGTGAAGGGTTTGAAACGTCAGCTGATCCCAGATCTGTGGTTCAGTTGTTGAGTGTTACAGAAGGACGGTGCAACAGCTGCTCTGTTCAGTAATCTACTGAGAGAGAGACAGGTGTGTGACGACGGGTTTGGAGAGAAACTGGAAAAAGAAAAAGAATCAAATGTAGCCTCAGAGTCAATTCAGTGAATTTTGAGTTGAGTCCAGAAGTGTTTCTGTGTCTGTGGCAGCTGAGATATGAGAGGATTTTATTAACTATTGTTCGTGGGTTTAAACAGGTTTTTTGACCAGTGGGAACTAGTTATTAGTTTAATAGTTAGTTATTAATCAGTCCCTTCAGGCCTTTTTTTTTTATCGTTTCGTCCTAAAATGTTTGATATTTCATGAGCTTTTCTGAAAAATTGTGATGAAAGTTAAGGTGATTTTTAGGCTTTTGTTGTGAGAGGAAGTGAAAGTTCTGATAAATATTTGTGATTTTCCCTTTTTGTAATTAAAATTAATATTTAAAATATTTAGTTACTTTAGTTTTAGTTTAGTCATTTTATTTCGAATATGTCAAACACAAAAACATTTTATCTTTCAAAAGCCAATAATTGATAAAATAACAAGACAAAGACAATATAACATAAATAAAAAAATAAGAAAGCAAGTAACATATTCCAAAGGGAGTGGGAAGAAGTAAAAACAAAACTTATTATTAAATGGTCCTTAAAACTACCTTTTACTGAGATTGAAAATAAATGATTATGAGGATTACAAAAATACAACTAAATATATATTTGTCCAAATGCACCTGTTGGTTCAAAGGTTAAAGTTCATATGACCTCACAACACTACATGAAGTTATAAAACATAATATAAATGTTAAAAAACATTATTAGTACTGTGTACAGTAGTAGAGGCAGTTTCTGACAAAAATAGAACAAAGACACAGATATTAAGACAACCTTTAAAATATGACATAATTGGTACTAATGCATTATTTTAGTCAAATGTGAACTGCTGTCGTGCACATGTTTCTTCGTAATATAATGTAAACAGGAAAAGACAGAAGGAGCAGCTCAAGACGTCGCAGGTGATTGGTCACATTTTGTGCAAAAGTCGCAGTGATTTCTTTAACTTGTTCTCACACACACACACACACACACACAAACACACACACGTACAGTAAACACACCCCCTTCTTCCAGGGCCCTCAAACACCAGTCCGACTCCAGGGTGTGCGCCCACCCACCCTGACCCACCCTGAGGTGACAAGCTGAGGCCACACCCCCCAGCATGTGCCAGATGCCCTTCTGTCACTGTGTGTGTGTGTGTGTGTGTGTGTGTGTGTGTCCGCAGACACATATCATGCTATAACTCAATGAATACTTGATATATCACCATGAAATGACATGGACATATACATATAACTAATGCACATCAATTAACTAAAAGGTCAAAGTCACATTATCAGTAATAACTCAAGAACAGAGGGTCACAGAACTTTCAGATTGGTACCAAATGATGTAGAATGATAATTTATACAATTCAATGAATTTATTTGTATTCAATCATTTATTTATTATTTATTTATTATTATTTGCTTTTTAAATTTTGTTTTCTTCTTTCTTTCCTTCAAGTTAATGATTAGAAAGAAATAATTCTTTCTAATCAGTAACTAATTATTTCAGCTAAAAAGATGACACTGACACATGCTGTGTGTTGACATGACTAAGATGAATAATTTAATAAAGTCTTTTTTCTTTTTTAGTTTTCTCTCTTTTTTTCTCTGTTCTATTTCTTCCATTACTGAAAGGCTGGTGATTGTATGAACTGTACAGGATAGACAAAATACACCTAGGGTTCTGCCTATTCCATTTTTGGTTACAGCACTGGTAAAAAAAAAATTTAAAAATTAAATATATATATGTGTGTGTTTGTGTGTGTGTGTGTGTGTGTGTGTGTGTGTGTTAACTGAATGCATAGAATGAAATTATATTGCTGTAATTTTCTAACTGAAAATAAATAAACTAATGTGTTTATTTGCGTCGGCACCACACAGCTGTTAAATACTCCTGAGCAGTTTTTCATGTTGCATTATATATCACAGGGTTAAAAAACATAAATTGCAGTGTCATATGCTAATGTATGTGTGCATAGTAAGCGTATACATACAGTAAATACTTGCACACTAGAGTATGTAGACGGCACCTGGAGCTTTGCCAAAGCAATAAACTCTAAATAAACCCAGTGACACTAACACTCAACTCTGTTTCCGTCCAATCAAACGTCCCGTTCGTTCTTCTTCTACACGTCCACTGTTCCATTTCTTCTTCTCTTCCATCTTCTTATCATGTAACATTCATTCCATTTCCTTCTTTTTCCACCTTCTCTGTCATCTTCTCTCATCCTCCCCTCTCCCCCAGCGGCTCCTCCACCTTTCTCCCTACTCTTTCATCTCTACCCCCCCCCCCCCACAGCTTCCTCATGTGCTGTCCATGTAGTGATAAAGGTGAAAATAGAAAAATTAAAAAAAAAAAATAAGGTGGAGAAAATAGAAGCAGCAGCAGATGAGAGGACAACGTACGCTCACACACCAGGTTTAATGAAAATAAAAGTGTGTACACGCCACACTATGTCT
Organism: Siphamia tubifer; assembly: GCA_020466265.1. NCBI lineage: Eukaryota > Metazoa > Chordata > Actinopteri > Kurtiformes > Apogonidae > Siphamia > Siphamia tubifer. The sequence continues at coordinate 3,755,260 of CM035796.1, forward strand.
AATGGCAAATATTTAAAGATCAAATCCTGGCTATAAAAACCTTATTACTCCAAAGCCTTCGCCTCCTTTGGATAAAGGTTTTATTGGACAAACTGTTTCATGTCAGCAAACAAAACAGGATTTGAGGAGGGATTAAATTGTCTCCAAATTCTCACTTGACACTGTATCCAGACAGCATGGTTGGTTCTGCCTCACATGCAGCATGCATCAGCCCTGACAGGATTAAAGACGGAACTGGTCTGAGCTTCTGGAAATTTCTAGTTCCCAGTCTGACACTCAGCCTTTTTACATGGGAGTTTTTATTATTTATTCCTGTTAAATTCTGAATAAAAGTTAAGATGATCCATGTAAACGCCTAATTCCTGTTGAAAATGTAAATTCTGAATTAAACTTAATAATTAATAATAAAGTCACTGGTTTATTCCAAATAACATAATTCCTGTTCCATGTAAACAGTTAATTCCGCTTTAATATTATTAATGAAGAACGACAGCAATGATGATAGGAAATGTCCAGTGAAATGATGTAGATCCAAATTTAGCCAAATGGTGGCGTTCATTAGAGGATTCCAGTCCTGGAATAAAGTGGCAGTTAATATAAGGCTGTGTGACAACCAGCGCTAGAGTAGAACAGCCTTAATAACACAGCCATGTATGTTTGTATGTTTGTCATTCTTACCAAATAAACATCAGAAATGAAAAATTAAATATAAAAAAAAAAAAATTAGATTTTTTTTCGTAATAATTTACAGGTCGTACATATTTGTTCATTTTATGTTCACATATAGTTTGTAGATAGAAACATCTTTATTAGAGAATTTAGCTTTTTGTTAAACTCAAAAACAGACATTATTTTATACATTTTAAATTATTATTATTTTATAATACTATTATTATTTTATTGATGTGACCCACTTTATACCATATTAGGCTGAATGTGACCCCTGAACTAAAATGAATGACACCCTTGATCTAAACACCGCTATGTTTGCAAAAAGTAAAATACACAGATGGCAAAAAGACAGGAAAAAAAAGTAGAAATGCAGAAGTTAACAGAGTGGGACCTCCTCCAGATGAAATGTCAAACTATTCAGTAGGTTAGGGTCCAGGGTTTGTTTCCATCCTGCTCTTTTCAGAAGGGGGAGTTGGAGAGGAAGTTATTCAGACTGAAATCCCACTCAGCAGAAGGAGAAGGTCTTCTCGCAGCAAGGAGTAAAACTTAATTGGCTATGTTTTATTGCCCAGACAGCCAGGGGTAAGTGGAGGTCTGAGGAATGTGTTTGCAGATGCTCCAGGGTGCTCGGCAGGAAGGCTTCATGCAGGCGGACAGCGACAAAAATTATAGCATGTGGGAAAGTGGACAAAAATATGTTCAGGTCTTTACACTGAAACTGGAAAATTGATGGATTTTTTTATTATTATTATTTTTGGCTGCAACAGGATGGACCCAGCTGACTGTAATCTCTGTAATAGTTCAGAACTTTGTATCTTCTTCTGTCGTCGTTAGTGTCTGGGCTTTTATTTTGTTATGTAGACTCATGTAAACTGATCTAGTTTTACTTCCTGCACTGGTGACAGCTTCCCTGTGTTCATTTCCTCCTCATGTGTTACACCTGTAACACCCTGACAACACTTTGGGAATATTCATGTCCTGACAACAGTCTTATGAACATTAGCCTCATTCTTAACCCTTTAAACTTCTAAGGGTCACATTTAGGCCAGAAGTCGTTCAAAAATGTTAAAGGTGTCATTCCACTGAAAATCACTTTTCCACTTTGATCCTTTTAGAATTCGATGGCTCACCCAGCGTTACCATGGTGATGGCTCACCCAGCGTTACCATGGTGATGGCTCACCCAGCGTTACCAACACATGCTCCTTTAACAGTGGTTCATCACCTCCACTGGCTGCATACTGCATTCACACTAAACAACAATAGGAACCAGGGACCCAGAAAAAGACGGTCCATCTGACGTCAGATGGACTTTAACGTCACCCATTGGGGTTAAGCCCCTCCCCGATTGCAGTGAATCTGAAGTAGCATTAGCATTAGCATCTACAAGAGAAGATGGCGCCACATTAGCTGCTGCACAAACTGGGAAAAATGTCAGATCAAACTGGTTCATGTGTCTCTGGGTGGAAATAAAGACATTTTTTTCCCTGCTCGTTTTCACAACAAGCAACGGCACGAAGCCGAGAAACCATATGTGTGTGTGTGTGTGTGTGTGTGTGTGTAGACTGCATTGACAGGCTCTCAGAGGACATTATTAAACAGGACCTCAGAGGGCGGTTCCTGCCATAGAGTCAGTGAAGTGAGATTTTAGGTCCGAGCTGCAGCGCTGTGTCGTCTGCTGTCGTCTTCTAGAACCCTCTGTAAAATACTGAAGGACCAGGTCAAACATGGGGCCCCTCAGACCGGCCTCATGACTTATTGATGCACCCCTGTCCATGTGTAACACTGTGAGTGAATGGGAGAGGGCTATACATACATACACACACACACACACACACACACACACACACACACACACACACACACGTTTCCATGTCTCATGAGGACCAAGTTAATCAAGTAGCCATTGGGTAGTGAGTGTCAACACATTAAAATAAATAAATAAATAAATAAATAAATAATGATAATGGTAATTTTTAAAAAATTAAATACAAAAAATTAATGAATGGTTGGGTTATTGGATGACGCGAACCAGGAAAAACCAGAAAACTTAAAAAAAAAAAAAAAGCCTTTAAAAGTGAGTCAGTGAGTAGATGTGTTTTAATGGGTCATGGTGCTGAGTACGGACAAGACATTTACGAAAATTCAAAAGTCATAAATAGAATTTTTTTTTTTTTTAAAGTAAAGCATTATTATGAGATTTAAACAAATCTAAATCATGAGATAAAAAGTCACAATTATGAGAAAAAACTTCATAATTATGAGGAAAAAGAAATATGAGATAAAAAGTCAAAATTACTATTTTCACAATTTCTGATTAACTACTTGTTTTTCATACCGCCACATTTGTTTAGTTTGAAAAAGTAATGAGTCTATTCTGAAAATGTAAAGAGTATAAAGTACATATATTTATATAAATGTAAAGAGTATAAAGTACATATATTTATATAAATGTAAAGAGTATAAAGTACATATATTTATATAAATGTAAAGAGTATAAAGTATATATATTTATATAAATGTAAAGAGTATAAAGTACATATATTTATATAAATGTAAAGAGTATAAAGTATATATATTTATATTAATGTAAAGAGTATAAAATACATATATTTATATAAATGTAAAGAGTATAAAGTACATATATTTATATAAATGTAAAGAGTATAAAGTACATATATTTATATAAATGTAAAGAGTATAAAGTACATATATTTATATAATCTCCTGAAGTTCATTAACTAAATACTTTTACTTAGTTACTTCCCAACTTGTGGAATCTTTCTGAATCATGTGAAAATAAAGAACTTTCTGAAACTTTGAAAACATCCATTAAACGACTCTGTCTTTTGTAGAAATATTTTTAGAGGGTGACATTTCCTGTCTGCGGTTCTTTTGTTCAGACTAAATGCCATGACAGGACATGTTCACCTTAGATGACTCCATCACACTGACAGTGACACTCCTGCTCCCACCTCCACTGTCACATTATTTTCTTCTTTTATGTTTTTTTCTAACATTTGCTTTGTTGAAATCTTTGCTCTGTCCATTTTCACTCTCACCATCCTTTTTATTTCTTAAATATCCACTCTTGTTTCACCTACTGTATTTTTCTGGACTATAAGTCGCACCATCCAAAAAATACATAAGAAAAAAAACATATGTCGCACTTTTTTGGGTAAATTTTATCTGATAAAATTCAACACCAAGAACAGAAATTTAATTTTAAAATAATACTTTTAAAATAAAAATAGAATAGAGAACAACAGGCTGAATAGGTGTACGGTATGCTAACCGAACATTCAGTTACATGATGTATAAACAATGAAGTGAGAACGTGTCTGGTATGTTAACGTAACATATTAAATATTATTCAGATAATTATACCATAAACAACATGCTCCTGCTTAACAGCGCCCTCCTGTGGTCGTCAGTGTGAATATAACCTGTGAAATTATATAATATGTAAATAATTTCACATATAAGTCGCACCCATGGCCAAACTATTAATAAAACCTGCGACTTATAGTCTGAAAAACACAGTAATTGTAGCTTCTAATTTTTTTATTTTTTTTTTTCAGCCCATGCAAATTCGCAATTTCTTTCTTGAAAAAATATGAAAACAACCTTTACCGTGTAAACATGAAGGAAATAGGTTTAATTCTGAATTACTTTATTCGTAATGAATAATTTTGAATTAAAAAACACAATATAATCGTATGGAATGGGTTAACAATTACTCTCACCCAACATTGGCTATGGTAGAGGTTATAAATTGTATTTTTTTCCATCCATAGTTGCATTAATTAATGGTTGGGTGAGAGTATTGTAATCACCTTGTGTGTGTGTGTGTATCCACAGACATATCATGCTATAACTCAATGAATACTTGAGATATCACCATGACATTACATGGACATATACATATAGGTAATGCACACCAGATGTAACAATCTATTTGAGTAAAGGTCAAAGGTCACATTTTTTCCTGTCTTCTTGGCATCTGTGTATTTTACTTTTTGCAAACATAGCGGTGTTTAGGTTAAGGGTGTCATTCATTTTAGTTCAGGGGTCACATTCAGCCTAATATGGTATAAAGTGGGCCACACCAGTAAAATAATAATAGGATAAAAATGTATAAAATAAAGTCAACACCAAAAATATCTGTTTTTTACTTTAAAAAAAAAAAAAAAGCTAGATTCTCCAATAAAAATGTTTATATCTACAAACTGTATGTGAACATAAAATGAACAAATATGAACGACCTGTAAATTATTAAAAAAAAAAAGTAATGATATACTTGAACTACTTGTGTAACACTGTTTTTGTGTGTCAAACATATCACACTATAACTTAATCAATACTGGATATATTATCATAATATTACATGCACTGATGTATAAATACATATAACGAGTTTATCAATATTGCAAAAGGTCAAGGTCACATTTAGAAGAAAGGTCAAAATCACATGATTGGCTCTAATTCAAGAACAGGTTGTCATAGAAACATAGGGATGAGATAGAAACTTGAGATTGGCACAAAATAGGGACAAGATTAAACATTCTCTGAACACTTGTTTAACATATAAGTCACTCCGGAATAGAGCGACCTATAGTCCGAAAAATCCTGTCCATGTTTTTTCCTCTTGCCTGACTTTTTCTCCCTCTCTCCATCGTTTCCTATCTCCTCATCATCCCACTGGCCCCTCTGATATGAGCTCCGCTGGATGAAATAAATATGAGGCAGGGGAGGCATAAATATTTATAGCTGCTCTGCTTGTGTAATTCTGTGTGGCTGTGGGTTGTGTGCACATTCATACAAGTGGTATATGTTTTCAGACCCTTGACCAGTGCAGGTGCCAAGGCTGCTGTGGGTATAAATAATTCACTGCAAGTTAAACCCTTAAATTCACATGACTTTGATAAGACAATAAAAGCAGCAACACTCACCAATGCCACCTGCCCATAAACATTCAATACTTTCCTGTAGTGTACGTACAGTACGTGTGCGGAACAGATCAAGCATGAAAATGGAAGCTTCACAATGTTGTAAATATACACATGCATGAAATGTAATGCGCACATTGGCACATGCTGATAAGGTAACACACACCTTTCACTTCATAATCACAGATATGAACATGTTTTACACTCCAGCAGAAGAACACGGATGGAACTCCCACACCATGTTTTCTGCCTGTGTATGTGTTTAAGTCTATTTCTAGTGTGTGTGTGTGTGTATTCCTATCTTTATGAGGAAATTGATATGTTTACACAGGCACACCATGGGGACCTCTGACTCTATGGGGACCAAAATTCAGGTCCCCACTGGGGTTAAATATAAATAAAGGTCCCCACTAGTAAAATACAAATGATGTGACTCTATCAATAACATGGATTATTTTTTTCAGAAGTCCTCAAGCACAGGATATTGTCCGATTTAACTATATATGTCAATAACCTGCGCTAAGGTAAAGGTCATACATTTACCAAATATACCACTGTACGTCATGGAGCCTATGGGTGTTATCTCATCTGAGGTCAGAAGGTCAGACGAAGTGAATGAAAAAAAAAAAAACACCTGATACTATCTGGTCTGAGATATCACCACTGATGTGTTTGAATTGTTGACCTTCACTGTGCCCTTGACCTTTGACCTTTAGATTCTGAGATATCACCACTGATGTGTTTTAGCTGTTGACCTTCACTGTGACCTTGACCTTTGACCTTTATAGCTCAAAATGTAATGGTTTGTTCTTTGACACATTATCAATCATCTCTGAAAGTTTCATCAAAATTTGTCCATAGCTTTCTGAGTTAGCTTGCAGACAGTCAGACAGACAGACAGACAGACAGACAGACAGACAGACAGACAGACAGACAGACAGACAGTCAGTCAGTCAGACAGTCAGTCAGACAGACAGACAGACGCACAGTAAAACATAACCTCCTTCATGGAGGTGATCATCAGGTGTTCCAGAGAAAATGATCCAATTTCCCCTTATTGCTACTCTGAGCTATAGTTAGCAGTGAGAGCACACACCACTGATCCACTCACAGCTGTTGAGGAACATTTGTTTCTTTCAGTTCCTGCAAAAAAATCAGCTTTGTGTTTTTCTAAACAGGCCCAGGTTTCACACGGTGAAGTAAGTAAACCACGACCAGATTTACATTTACATTTTTGTGACATGTTTGTTTGATGGTGTGCTTTGTCATATTTCAAATATAAAATATGTGCTGTGGATCAAACAGGTTGAGAAACGCTGGTTTATAGAGTCCAGTGTGACGGGACTGCACCAGGTAAAAGGACTTTGACCTTAAAAAAGTAGGTCAACGGGACCTATTTTCAGTAAGTGCCTCCTCTATGCCAAGATGCATGAACAGTTTACATTTGGTGCAGGTGTCACAATGCAGATAATGTGACTATGTTCTTGGATGGACAGACACATGGGTGGACAGACACATGGGTGGACAGACACATGGATGGACAGACGCATGGGTGGACAGACACATGGATGGACAGACACATGGATGGACAGACACATGGGTGGACAGACGCATGGGTGGACAGACGCATGGGTGGACAGACACATGGGTGGACAGACACATGGATGGACAGACACATGGATGGACAGACACATGATGGACAGACACATGGTGGACAGACACATGGATGGACAGACACATGGATGGACAGACGCATGGATGGACAGACGCATGGGTGGACAGACGCATGGGTGGACAGACGCATGGGTGGACAGACGCATGGGTGGACAGACGCATGGGTGGACAGACGCATGGGTGGACAGACGCATGGGTGGACAGACGCATGGGTGGACAGACACATGGGTGGACAGACACATGGTGGACAGACACAGGGTGGACAGACACATGGATGGACAGACACATGGATGGACAGACACATGGATGGACAGACGCATGGGTGGACAGACACATGGGTGGACAGACACATGGGTGGACAGACACATGGGTGGACAGACACGTGGGTGGACAGACACGTGGGTGGACAGACACGTGGGTGGACAGACACGTGGGTGGACAGACACATGGTGGACAGACACATGGGTGGACAGACAGACAAAACAATTACAACACCCCTTGGGCCAGAAGTTGACCGAGACAGAAGAAAACCCCAAACATCTGAGGTATTTTAGAAACAAAAATAACAATTTAAAGAAACATTATCAATGCAATGATATTTATGACAATATTCTGTAGTGTATGATTTAGGTAATTATGCTACGAACACTAGCTTCAAAATGATAACAAGCAAAACTTCACAAAAAGCAGAGGTGGTCAAAGTACTCCCATTCTGTACTTCAGTAGAAGTACAGCTACTGGGGTGAAAAAATACTCTGGTAAAAGTACAAGTACTGATTTAACTGCTTTACTGAAGTTAAAGTAAAAAACTTATTATTTGTAATAATTGTAATAGTTTATTTAAGCAGGAAAAACCAGAAACATTTAAAAAATATCTAAAAATAAATCCTTTAAAAGTGAGTTAGTGTGTAGATGATGTGTTTTATTGGGTCATGGTTCTGAGTTTAGTGGGTATGGACAGAGAATTTAGGAAAAATTCAAAAATCATAAATAGGAGATTAAAAAAGCATAATTAGGACATTTTTTAAAATATATAAATTGTAAGATACAAAGTGAAAATTATGAGAAAGAAAATCAGAAAAATTAGATAAAAAAATCAAAAATATGAGATAAATGGATAATTGAAAAGTCAAAATTATAATATATTCAGTCACAATTTCTGATTTACGAATTATTTTTCCTACTGTCACATTTGTCTAGTTTGAAAAAGTAATGAATGTAAAGAGTATAAAGTACAGACATTTGTACAAAAATGTAAACAGTAAAAATTCAATTTGCCAGAAAAATAAATACTAAAGTATCGATACCTAAAAATTTTACTTAAGTACAGTAAAGGTAGTACTTCTACTTAAGTTACTTCAGGTTTTTTTTTTTCACTATTTCCTGCAAAGCGTTAAAGACTGAGTTTTACTATAATTAATTTTAAACCATTTTTGCATAATTAATGTTAATATAAAGCATAAATCATATTTTCACTAGATATTTCCTCAGTATCTGTGCATTTTCTACCTTGGCCTTTGCTTTCAGTGGATCAGAATGTCATTTTATACCATGTGGTTTTCACACATACTGGACAAATCCATGTATATTCAGTAAAGTTGGAAATATTAAATGTTTCTGATCTCTCCTCGTGCCCTGAAAGGCAGCTCATTGACCTTGTGGAAAGAGCGTAGCAGAGAGTAAAGTCAGAGGAGCAGCTCTGTGTAATGTAAGCTTTGAAGCCTCAGGGCTGTGTTACACAGTCAGACTTAGCATGCAGCATTTTAAACAGCAGTGGATCTCAACAGGCGGTTTGTAGCACAGTGAATGGAGCTTGAAGGTACCTGAAGGTGTAAAACCTGTTCTCGCCTTCAGCTCACACAGAGAGATACTGACAGACTCTGTACAGATCAAAGACTGCGGCGAAGTCAGCACGTTTGCATTTACAACCGAGTTGGAATGAGAATTATTGTAATTAATATCAGTTTACCTCAAAAAACAGAAAAAACTAGTATTCAGAGAATGTCTAATCTCGTCCCCATTTTGTGTCAATCTCAAGTTTCCATGACAACCTGTTGTTGAATTAGAGCCAATAATGTGATTGTGATTTTTCTGTTAAATGCGACCTTGACCTTTGACCTTTTGCAAAATTGATAATTTCATTTTATGTATATATGCGTCAGTGTGTGTAATATTATGATAATATATGCAGTATTGATTAAGTTATAGCTGATATGTCTATGTTTGACACACAGTGTTATAGAAGTTAATTTTGTGATATGTCACCTTTGACCTCCAGAGATCTCAAAAACTATTGGTTGTCAGTGATAACACCAAATATGAGAATTGTATAAATCTTCATTCCGCGTCATTTGGTACCAATCTGAAAGTTCTGTGACCCTCTGTTCTTGAGTTATAATTAATTATATGATTTTGACCTTTTAGTTAATTATGACCTTGACCTTTGACCTTGACTCAAATGGATTATTGCATATGATGCACATTACCTATATTTATATGACCATGTAATTTCATGGTGATATCCCAAGTATTCATTGAGTTATAACATGATATGTCTGCGGACGGACACACACACACACACACACACACGGGATGTGACTTTTGGTCCAAAATATTATTCGAAATTCGCAGGAAACTATTTGAATATTATTCTAAAATAGAACGTGTTTCCATGTTCATACAGAACTGTATTTAAGGGGTTTCTTTCGCAGAAGTTCATTACTTAGATTATTCGTTAGTTGTGTCTTTGGTGAGTAGAGGCACCAGTGTGTGTTAACTCTGCACGGTCAGTTTGGGACAAAACAAAGCATGACATTCAAGTCTATTCTAAAGCTTTAAACAAACACCTGACTTTATGGTAAAACACTGTTGGATTTGAACTTTAACACAAACCATTTCTGGAGGAAAGAAGAGACAGATCTGTTTCAGTTCCTTGAAGAATGTTGGAAAAAGACTGAAGAGGAGGAAGAAGAGGAGGAAGAAGAAGAGGAAGAGGAGGAAGAAGAAGGAGAAGAAGTGGAAGTAAAAGAGGAAGAAGAGGAAGAAGAGGAAAAGGAGGAAGAGGAGGAGGAAGAGGAGGAAGAGGAGGAAGACGAGGAAGAGGAGGAAGAAGAGGAAGAAGAGGAAGAGAAGGAAGAAGAGGAGGAAGAAGAGGAGGAGGAGGAAGAGGAGGAAGAGGAAGAAGAGGAGGAAGAAGAAGAAGAAGAGGAAGGGTTTGTGTGTAGTGAGCCAGTATTAGGTTTGGAGCAGAGCTGTGTGTGTGGAGCCAAGGTTGATGTTGATCCAACAGGGTGGGTCTGTCTGTCTGTCTGTCTGTCTGTCTGTCTGTCTGTCTGTCTGTCTGTCTGTCTGTCTGCTGCATGACTTGGCCCGTCTGCCCCCCCCCCCCCCCCACTGCAGCTAGGAGACAGTGTTTTAAGACTGTATGAATGTGAAACAACTGTCTGTGTTTTAGAACTGCACCATATTAGAATAAAGTCAGTGTGATTTTTTTTTACTTTGTGATATGAAACAGATTAGTGGTCGACACAGAACATATGTTTCAATGTCATCCTTCTTGTAGCTGAAATAATTAAATAAAATTAATTAAATATAAATAAAAATGTAAAAAATATTAAAAGTAATATAAAAATAAATTAAATTGATTAATAAAAAGACAAATGAAAAAATAAATACAAATTAAAAACAAATATTTATTGAATAATATTTATCTATTTATTATTAAGACAAATGAATAATAAAAATAAATAATAAATAAAAATAAATAAAGCAACAACAAAAATGTAAAAATAAATGAATAAAAAGGACAAATAAATAAAAGAAATAATAATAAAAAAATATTAAATAAAAGAAATAATAATATAAATACAAAATAAATGAATGAATAAATACAAAAGACAATTGAATGATGAAAAACTAAGTAAAAATAGAAACAAAAAAAAAAAACAATAATAAAAAAAAATTCATTCAAATAAATAACAATAATGAAATAAAAAACTAATTGCAGGACGTGTCATGTGTCGTCCCTTGTGTTGTGGATGTTCATCAGTATATGAGCAGCTCTAGTGTGTTCCAGGTAAAGAAGTATCATATAACAAGTGGACAGAGGATCAGAGCTGGTGTCAGTGCTTTGTCCTCTGTGTGACCTGAACGACACTTATACAACCATTCAACTGTGACAGATGAATGACTGGGTGGGGGGGGGTGGGCTCCAGGACACTGAAAAAAGTCAAACATTGAATCAACATTAAAAAGATCTTGGTCAATTTTGACGATTTATCTCATAATTTTGACTTTTTATCATAATTTTGACTTTTTATCTAATAATTTTTACTTTTATCTAATAATTTAGATTTTTTATCTCATAATTTTGGCTTTTTATGGTCACACATAAAACAATGTAGGTGAGTGAACCACATTAAATTGCATCGGGTTAGGGTTATTTTAATTTAATTTGATTCACTCAACTAGATGTTTTTATGTGTGACCTATTGAAGAAGACATTTTAAGTTGATGTAACTTGGATTTAATTTAACTTTTACTTATGGTTGGGGGGTGGTGGGGGGGGGGTGAGGGTGTTTATGTCTAAACTATCACACTAATTGTAAAGACATGAACATGAATTGAAAAGGGGAGAGAACTGTTTAACAAATCCATAACCACCTGCAACGTCTTAGCTTCTTTATTTTTAGTCATGAACACCCCCACCCCCCTACCCCCCCTCAGCTCCTCTTCGTTTACCGTAGACTTAAGACACTTCTGGCACATTGGTTTGTGTTTTATTTGTCCACTCAGCAGTTTGACTTTTTTCTGTTTACTCACACTGTGCTCATTGTTTCTAGTCATGACAGGTGGAATAACGGCTGTAGAAACACACTGTGACACGTTCAGGAACCGACTGAAACTCAACCTGCTTCTGTATGAACACAAACACCCGGTCCAAGGATGGAACCTTCTACATTTACTCTGAAACTGGTGAAGGATAAGAAACTGAAACAGGAACTTGTTTCAAGAGGAAGTAAAAGAAGAAGAGGATTGTGTTGGATTTGACCGAAAATGACCTGATGTACCTGAACATGTACATATACATATACCTGTACATATACATATAGATGTACCTGTACATATACATGTACATATACCTGTACATGTATGTACCTAGACATATACATATACCTATACATATACATATACATATACATATACATATACATATACATATACATATACATATACCTGTCAACTGTTCTGCAGACATTGGGGGAAAAGCTCATCAGTTATCTAAACTAGAGCTGCACAATATTGGGATTTCATTCTTTAACCCTGTAATATACATATAGTTCAATATCAAAATCCATTAGATTTTGAGAAATGCAGCTCAAAGGTCACACTAATGGTCAACAGCGAAAATACATGAGTGGTAATATCTCCGTTTTTTTTTCATTCACATGGTCTGACCTTCAGACATCTCTCTCTCTTGTATATCATCAGATGGACACCTTAATGTCTTGCAGCCAAGCCCTCGTCTCCAGTCCTAAGTTAAAAAGACCAGCATCTGAGGGTGGGCTGTATAGGGGGCAGCCTGTGATTATGTGCTCGGCAGTCTGTTCAGGCTCGCAGCACTGTCAGACAGGCCCCACTTCATCATAGAAGACTTGAAGCGTCCAACACCTTCAGACATATGATGGGTCAACACCTATAACCCTGACCTTTGACCCCTAACCTTCAGACATCAGATGGGTCAACACCTATAACCATGACCTTTGACCCCTAGCCTTCATACATCAGATGGGTCAACACCTATAACCATGACCTTTGACCCCTAGCCTTCATACATCAGATGGGTCAACACCTATAACCCTGACCTTTGACCCCTAACCTTCATACATCAGATGGGTCAACACCTATAACACTGACCTTGGACCCCTAGCCTTCAGACATCAGAGGGGTCAACACCTATAACCATGACCTTTGACCCCTAACCTTCAGGCATCAGATGGGTCAACACCTATAACCATGACCTTTGACCCCTAGCCTTCATACATCAGATGGGTCAACACCTATAACCCTGACCTTTGACCCCTAACCTTCATACATCAGATGGGTCAACACCTATAACCATGACCTTTGACCCCTAGCCTTCAGACATCAGATGGGTCAGCACCTATAACCATGACCTTTGACCCCTAACCTTCAGGCATCAGATGGGTCAACACCTATAACCATGACCTTTGACCCCTAGCCTTCAGACATCAGAGGGGTCAACACCTATAACCATGACCTTTGACTCCTAACCTTCAGACATCAGAGGGGTCAACACCTATAACCATGACCTTTGACTCCTAACCTTCAGGCATCAGATGGGTCAACACCTCTGACCCTGACCTTTGACCCCTAGCCTTCAGACATCAGAGGGGTCAACATCTATGGCTGAATCCCGCCATGTTTTGACGTCATATAACATTATATCAAGCCTTAGTGAAGGTCTACTGCCTCTGCTTTGTTGGCTCTAATCCAGGATCGGGTCAGATTAGTTATTCTGTGAATACTTATTAGAAACTGGTGTTTACGTGGCCATCTTAAAGCGGGCCCTTCCTCCCCCCATCAGGGTAATAACTAATTCTGATTATAAAAATGTTTACAATAGAACAGTTTTGTCGTCACAGCTCAAGGGTTCATTGTGGGTATTAGTCAATTAACATAAATAATTAATTCTGTTATTGAAAGGTTGAACATAAAGAGGGTTAAATAAAAATTCCCCGCTGCCAATAAAGTGAACGAGGGTCAGAGCAATAAACGCTGCGAATAACTAATCCTGTGTCGCTGTGTTCATTGTATAATAATTAAGCAGGAGAATTTAAAGTCAGAAAACAAAAGCCAGTGGGTTTTCTCTGGTTCCTTCCAACTTCAATCTTCTTTTCAGCTTGGAGTGAAGTAAATGGAATAGGAGGAGTTGAGAGATTTCTTTGGTGTGTTATGTGGATGTCCCACTTGGCATTCATGAATTGTTGATGTAAGTCACACAGGCAGTAAAAAAAAAAAACTGTAGCAAACCCATAGATGTTGGCAGTTTGAGATAATAAAGACACAACGCTACACATGAAAAGAAACCTTCTACTGCCAAGAAACTTTTTCTCAAATTCATGAATAAAAATGACTTTGGATGTGAGTGCTCCAGTGGGCTTAACATAAGAACAATTGCAATTTGTAGCAGCTATGTGTCTGCTCATGTCTTTAGCTTTTTGTCAAAACTTCTTTTTGTGCATTTCCCTGGACGCATTTGTCTTTTATCAACGCAATGTGAACTCAACCTTTAAACTTCTGCTCTCATGCTTGTGTATACATATATTTTCCCCTCATTCTTCATTCTTTGTTTCTGAATTTCCTCTATGTTCTTTTCAAACAGAATGGAGCGCCCAGGGGGGGGGGGGGGGGTATGTGGAAAGAAAACAAGCTGTGAAACTGTGACCAGTAGCAAATGAAAACTAGCTGATGGGCTTTCCTCAGCACACACTGTACCAATAAGACTTATATGATACACTCTGCTCACATCCACCGTCATCCCTTAAAGCTCAACCTCTGTCAGGGTTTAACTCTGCCCAAAATTCTACCTTTCAAATCCCACTGTCCCTATTGGGCCATGGGGAGCTTAAGTCTCCGCCTCTTCCAGGAGACTCACAGGGCCTGAGATCAGAACATTTATGAATGGTATTTAATGGGGACAGTAGTACTCCTATTCTGTACTTAAGTAGAAGTACAGCTACTGGTGTGAAAAAATACTCTGGTAGAAGTACAAGTACTGATTCAACTCCTTTACTGAAGTAAAAGTAAAAAGAGTACATTTTCACAATTGTAATAAAGTACAAAAGTAAAACTGCATTTTTTTTGGGCCATGAACAAAAACTTATTCAACTCGGAAAAATCTGAAAAGTTTTAAAATTATCTAAAATAAAGCCTTTAAAAGTGAGTTACTGTGTAGATACTGTCACATCTGTTTAGTTTGAAAAAGTAATGAGTCTATTCTGAGAATGTAAAGAGTATAAAGTACATATATTTATATAAATGTAAAGAGTATAAAGTACATATATTTATATAAATGTAAAGAGAATAAAGTACATATATTTATATAAATGTAAAGAGTATAAAGTACATATATTTATATAAATGTAAAGAGTATAAAGTACATATATTTATATAAATGTAAAGAGTATAAAGTACATATATTTATATAAATGTAAAGAGTATAAAGTACATATATTTATATAAATGTAAAGAGTATAAAGTACATATATTTATATAAATGTAAAGAGTATAAAGTACATATATTTATATAAATGTAAAGAGTATAAAGTACATATATTTATATAAATGTAAAGAGTATAAAGTACATATATTTATATAAATGTAAAGAGTATAAAGTACATATATTTATATAAATGTAAAGAGTATAAAGTACATATATTTATATAAATGTAAAGAGTATAAAGTACATATATTTATATAAATGTAAAGAGTATAAAGTACAGATATTTATACAAACATGTAGGGAGTAAAAGTAAAAAGTTGCGAGAGAAAAAAATAATACTCAAGTAAAGTCCAGATACATAAAAAAATCTACTTAAGTACAGTAATGAGGTACTTTTACTCAGTTATTTTCCACCTCTGGTACTTCATAATAAATGATAATTATTCATGTGTGTTTAAACTGCTTCTGTGACAGCTGATTCATTTACAAGTAAAACCCGTTAATAATGGACTGAAATGTCTGTCTGTGTCTGTCTGTCTGTCTGTCTGTGTCTGTCTGTCTGTGTGTCTGTCTGTCTGTGTGTCTGTCTGTGTCTGTCTGTCTGTGTCTGTCTGTCTGTCTGTCTGTCTGTCTGTCTGTCTGTCTGTCTGTCTGTCTGTCTGTCTGTCTGTCTGTCTGTCTGTCTGTCTGTCTGTCTGTCTGTCTGTGTCTGTCTGTCTGTCTGTCTGTGTCTGTCTGTCTGTCATACTAACCCATTAAAGAAACAAACTTCAATAGAGAGTGCAGCTTTCCATCTACACATGTAAACACTAAAGAAATAGCTTCAGTTCCTAATTATTTTATTCAGACTAAATACTTTGGACTTAAAAAAACATCATATAAATGTTTTCTACTCCAGTACTTGTTGTTTTCTCACTAGTTCTCCATACGTAGGCTGTTTCATAAGTGTTCTGAGCTGCTGACCTGCTGGGCCAAGTCTGCTGCCAAGTCTTTACCATGACAGAGTGAGACTGAGCAGAGGGCAGCACCCATAATGCACTGGGCCGTCACATACTGTACTTCACACATCACAAAATACTAACTGAAACTTTTTAGCTGGAGTACTTAGAAATGTGAGAACTTTAGAAAAGAATGAACGAGGAAAACTAAGAGATTCTTTCACACAACCCCCACCCCCCACCCCTACCTCAGTCCCACATTCCTTCTCCAGAGCCGTTACTTTATACCACATACAGCCTAATGTGATATAAAGTAGGCCACACCACTAAAATTATATATATATATAATAGAATAAGAATGTATAAAACTATAAGAACACTCTGAGAACGCAACCCCCCCCCCACACACACTTCAAATTAAAAGAGGTCCACCAAGGAATTTATGTTTTTGCTGGTGTTTGTCTGTCTGTCTATAATTAAAAATGAATAAATAAATAAATAAATAAAAAAAAAAAAAAAAAAAAAAAATTAAATATAAATAAATTAAATAAAAAAAATAAATAAAAAAATACAGAAATAATAAACTAACTAAATCAATTAATAAATTTTTTTTAATACAAATACATAAAAAATACTAAAATAAAACGCATTGCAGGATGTGGATTAAATCATTAAAATGATTAATTAATTTTTTTAAATTTAAAATAAATAAATAAATATATAAAAGACAAATAAAGAAATAAAAAAGAAAAAAATGTTATACAAATAAAAATTAAAATGGCAGGACCTGCGATGTGATTATTGCGTACATGTACATACATGCATATGTAGACGTCACTGCTCATACATATATTATGCAGCTGAACTGCAGCAGTTTCTCCAGTCCTTCTAAACAACTAACAGCATCTTTAACCTGATGCAAAAAGAAAAACAAACAAACAAACAAAAACTGAACATAGTACATGTGTCCAGTGACGGTCTACACATTACTAACATTACTTCAACATGTCCCACGCTGATTAGATGAGTAATGTGAGTGAAGGGGGTCGGGGGGGGCTTTGGAGGCGGCACTCAGGAGAAGAGTAGAGAAATGGAGAAAGCTGGCCAGTGCATTAGGGACAGCACAGTGCAATTGGTTCCATTGGCAGCACTTCAAAGAAGAAGAGGAGGGGGATAATCCAAGCCAACATTAGCCTCACAATCTTCCACCGCCAACACACACACACACACACACACACACACACACACATTTAGGCAGAAAAATGGCAGGCTGGAGGGTTTGGTCGTGGGGTCTGATTGGGTTGGGGTCTAGGGATGACGAGATGGAAGGATGGAGGGGATTTTTCAATTTACCAGCAAATCACAGATGATTGGAATACTGTCCTGCCTGAGACACACACACAAAGAAATACACACTAAATACTGTCCACCTCTGAGGAAGACACCCCCCCCCCCCCATACAGAGGCAGAGCATTTTTACTGAATGCTGAATATTGTTAGCCTAGCCACCCCAGACTCCTAGCGGCAGCACATGTCATGTACAGCAGTAGTCTACTTATGCTACAGTCAACTTTGGAAACATTTCCCTGTAACCAGCCAAAAAAAGTATAGAGTCAGAGGGTGGGCGTAACAAAGTGACGCTGCATCGATTCAGAGACACAACTGGAAACAAGCATAGAAGAAGAACAACAACGGGTGTAGATTTCCTTTTATTAAACGTAAGTAAAGAAAGTGAGAAAATGTCAGCAATCTTTAAATTCTTTCTCAGTCGTTCAGCTCCATAGTCATTCCTAACTTTCTCTGGCCTCCTCTGTGGCGTTTAACTACGTCATTCTAAAGATTATGTTAATTGGTTGTAGTACCGTTCTATTACATACAGAGGATTTAAAAGACAACCATTTAGCCCCGCCTCCTCTGACTATGAAGCACCACTAGACCCATACATTGGGATAGCACTGCTAGGCTAGAATAAAGCTTAAATAGTTGAATATGTGTTAAAAAAATATGTTCCAGGAACAGATACTAGTGTTATTACAGGTGTAAAAGTTGCAGTAATGTGTGTGAAATGAAAAGCTGAGATCAGAAGAAAGGAGAGAGAGAGAGAGAGAGAGAGAGAGAGAGAGAGAGAGAGAGAGAGAGAGAGAGAGAGAAAGAGACCGCCGGCTGAAAGAAAGTGAAGGAGACAAACTGAGCTTGAATATCGACAGCCACGAGCATCAGTAGCTGTGAGCTGTCAACACTTACTCAACCAATACATGACCAATTGATGATCAATTCCCCTCATAGGCAACCTGCCAGCAGTGAGCATAATCAATCCCCTCTGCCACAGTCAGACTTTAGAGACATGTTAAAGAGGAACACAGCTCAATCTGGAATGTGTAAGATCCAGCAGCAGTTTGGCAGGTTTAAGCCTCGGTTCAAACACGTACTGAAATGTTAAACATATCATTAGAGTCACATGACTCTGTCTGTAGCTTTGGACCAATTAGAAACTGTGTCATGTTTGGACAAGGAACTGTTGGCCTGCATACACACACACACACACATCTGACTGGACTGAAAAAACCAACCACATCTAATATTCAGTCAGTAGAACAATATACTGTTTGAACATCGACATCGCAATGTATGTATGCACAATATTCACACCACAGTTTTAATTTTATTATTTTATTATTAATTTCACCCAACATTAATTTAGTGACATTATTATAATCATCTTTGTGTGTGTGTGTGTGTGTGCAGACATGCTATAACTCAATGAATACTTGAGATATCACCATGAAATTACATGGGCATATACATATAGCTAATGTGCATCAGATACAATGATCCATTTGAGTAAAGGTCAAAGGTCAAGGTCACAATTAACTAAAAGGTCCAAATCCTGTTATCAGTCATAACTCAAGAACGCAGGGTCACAGAACTTTCAACCAATCGGTGCAAAATGAAAATTTGTACATAACTGGTGTTATCACCATGACCAATAGTTTTTGAGATCTCTGGGGGTCAAAGGTGACATGTGGCAAAATTAACTTGTGTAACACTGTGCGTGTCAAACAGACATATCACGCTATAACTTAATCAATACTGGATATTTTATTATAATATTACACACACTGACACATATATAAATATAACAAAATTATCAATATTGTAAAAGGTCAAAGGTCAAGGTCGCATTTAGCAGAAAGGTCCAAATCACATTACTGGCTTTAATTCAAGAACAGGTTGTCATAGAAACTTGAGATTGGGACAAAGTAAAAGCGAGATTAGACATTCTGTGAATACTAGTTTCCTAAGTGTTTTTATTTGGGCATAAAAATGTCCACTCAGCTGGACAACAGGTGTTTAAGCTTTGAACCAAAGAAACATGTATTTAAAACGCAGTATGAAATAAAACATTTGTAATGCAGTTTTTGTTTAAGATGAGACGGTTAATTAAAGTCTAATAACAACCAAACAACCATTTTATTTCCAGGTAAACATGTCAGATCAGGTATTAACAACAGACCAGTTACTGTAATGATATGAACTAAAACAACTAAAACCATGAATATACTAGAGAACAACTGTAGAACAACTGTCCACTGGACTGACCAGGATGCATCACAGGGTTAAATTATTTGTTAAAAAATAAAAGAACCTTTCCTAAACTGTGAGACGGGTGTTGATTCCACAGTCGTTTTCTGTGACGGACACATGAGGTGTGTTTGTGTGGAACAGTATCGTCCCACAGTGGTCTCCAGGGTCAGGGTTTATTGATTATTGTATCTCCAGCTAACCTCCTGACCAGTCACTGTATCTGTGGACTGCATTACTCATCTCCCATTAAACCACACATTAATGATGTGTGTGCGCTGTAGAAACACACCGTGCATTTCCTGTCACCACTGTTTCCAAGTTAAAATAGGAAACACCTACAGGTCAGAAAATAAGAGCACATGCTTAGCTTTTTGTTTCCAGAATCCTCTTCTTACCTTTGTGTTTGTACATGGAGGAATGTTTGTCAGTGTTTGGATGTTTTATTTATCTGTTTTCCCCTAAATGTGACTAATGTGGCCTAAAGTGTTGAATTTGGTCGAGGCTTTTATTTTCTAAAGACACTTCATTGGGTTCATTTATCAGTATGTACAGACAGAGACTATTGGACAAGTGTCTTTGGACAGAGCCAGTTTATATATATATATATATATATATATATATATATATAGAGGCATAACCAGGTAGAGGACATACTGTACAGGAACATCTGTAAAGAGTATGGACTGGAGGTCCCAGGGTCAAGATGGGAGTACCCCCCAAAGGTGACAGAGAACAAACAGGCCAAGATCCTGTGGGACTTCCAGATCCAGACTGACAAGATGGTGATGGCCAATCAGCCTGACATCGTGGTGGTGGATAAAGATGAGAAGACAGTGGTGGTGATAGATGTAGCAGTCCCCAGTGATAGCAACATCAGAAAGAAATAACATGAGAAGAGAAGAGAAATACCAAGGGCTGAAAGAGGAGTTAGAGAAAATGTGGAGTGTGAAGGCAACAGTGGTACCAGTAGTGATCGGAGCACTAGGGGCAGTGACCCCCAAGCTGGGAGAATGGCTCCAGCAGATACCAGGAACAACATCAGAGATCTCTGTACAAAAGAGCGCATTGCTAGGAACAGCTAAGATCCTGCGCAGAACCCTCAGGCTCCCAGGCCTCTGGTAGAGGACCCGAGTCTGAAGGAGACACCGCCCACGTGGGGCGAGGGGAACTTTTTTTTTTAATATATATATATATTAGTTTTTAAATACATTTACTTATTTTTTAAATTTCATTTATTTATTTATTTTCTTCCCTATTTTCATTTATTATTCATTTCAAAAATTTCAAATTAATAAATGAACCTTTACTTATTTTTTTAATTTATTTGTTTTTTGTATTTATTTATTTTTTATTTTATTATTATTACTACTTTTTTTTATTATTAACTTTAGGTATTATTTTGGCTACAGGAAGGATGACACTGAAACATAATCACAAAGTCAGTTTTTTCTAATATCGTGCTGCCCTAAATGTTGAAGGTTAAGTTTTAATTTATGAGCTAATTTGAAGTTAAAAGTTCATTGTAACAGTTTTCTAGAGAACTGTTTTTACCTTTATTACTGGAGTGTTAAAGGTAATTAACTAATATGGAAAAGCCACATGAACCCGGTGGGACTGGATCACATGGATCTGTCAGTCCACAGGTTAAATGGCAAAACAAACGAGCAATTAGCGACACGGTCTTCAATTATTTACCGTGTTCATATTTTATTCTGATGGTTTGTTTTAGAATACAGGGGTCGTTTGGCTGATACGCACCCACCTAATTGCCAAAAGGCTGTCCTACTGTGAGCCAAATTAAATCCACTGAGCTGAATCAAACCATGCCAAGCCAGCTCTATCATATCAAATCACACGCCAAAGAAAAGAAGGAAGAAACTATTTAGGACACCAGATTATCTGGCTTGTCGTACGTTTGGATGAAACAAAGTACATTTGCACTCGTTCACAGAGTTTCATCGGGGGAAAACTTCTACAAAAGTAAATGTTGTTAAATTCTATGTTATTAAGATCGTGGTAATGATTAAAAAAAAACATTTCTTCAAACACACGAGGCGATGGTGCAGCCCGGCGACTTCTCCTTGGCACAGCAGAGTGAGCAGTAAACCCTTAAAGTGGGGTTGCTGTGGGCTACCCGCTGTCATTCAGATTGTGGAGGGTAGATTGTAGGGTCAGGAAGAGGTTTTGAGAGCAATGCTGCAGTGAATGCCAATCAACTATCAGAGCAATCTGAAAGTGAGCCTGAAGTGAGGTTCTGGGCACGGCCAAAACCCATTCCAACAAGCAAGCGAGGAAATTTACATGGTGGTTATTATTCAGCTGCCAAGTGCAAGCTTTGATACCAAAAGGCAGTGGAGGAATATTTTACTAGTCTGACCTCCAAACTCTGCTGCTACTCTTTACATTTAGACTGAAGATGCAAGGCGTTAATACACACCTAATGTTAATGATGGTTATATATGATCTGCCCTGACTGGGACTCAAGTATTTTCAGTTCTGTATATTTTTTGGAGTTTGTGTGTGTGTGTGGATCTGCCTTGTGTCCTTTAAAGATGTCATTCCGCTGAAAACCACTTTTCCAAGCTCCTTTTGGAATCTGATGGGTCACCCTGAGTTACCAACACATACTGACAACAACAACAAGAGGAACCAGGGACCCAGAAAAAGGGACCCGAAATGCAATGCTTCCAGTCACCCATTACTCCCGTCCACCCATTCACCCATTCATAAACTTCTATTTTAAATAAAAAATATAAAAGAATGAGTTCATGTGTCTGATCTACAGCATGAGCACATTGAATTTATGTAAAACACGTCTTTAGGAGGAAGTCTGTCATAGTTGACACACACTCTGGAAATTCACGATTTTGTTGCGTTCTTTTTTAACCCTTGTGTGGTCCTTCGTACAAGGCGCACATTCTGTGTCCTACAATCGGGTCTTATAGACCCATATTCCAAAGTTCAGTTCCATAGACTCATCACCCCACCCCCCAAGGATATTTTACTGTGTTCAGTAGTAAGCAATGGCACCATACAGTACGTATGAAAAGGCACATTTTTGAACCACCGGATCACTTTGACCCGAAGGGGTTAAAAACATCGTCCAGTATTCCATTACAAATTGAAATGAAGCTGTTATGGACTATAAGGCACAGTAAATTAAGCCAAAGCCATGAGATAAAAAATGGACATTATTACATAAAAAGGGAAATTTATGAGATAAAAAGCCAAAATTATTGGATAAAAAAAGTCCAAATTCCACGTTGCTAAGCACAACCACAATTAATCCATATATAAAATGCTCTGGATTATAAGGGACACTGGTTTTTGGAGTCTTTTGAGTGCGCCTTATAGTCCGGAAAATACGGTATATGTATAAAAGTGCAGAAAAATGTATATAAGAACCCCACAAGAACTGTTTGAAAACCCAGGAGACTGTCTGTCTGTCCATCTACCTATCCCTTCACCTACATAGCTGAGGAGTTCCACTCATCAAAATTGGACAGATTCAGTGAGTGGTTGGAACAAATACATGGCAGGACTTTTACTCTGTGGACCTTGGATTACCCACCTCTGGTTTTAAATAAACAGTCAACACAGAAAAAAACCCCAACAAAAAACTAATCAGTTGTGGTGGTGGGTGTATTTCCACTTTCATTTTCAACATTGGGTTATCATTCAATCACTCATTATATTATATTATATTATTCAGCCAATTCATTACGCCCTCATCCTTCAGGCTATTCATTCATTTAACATTAATATGATTCATGAAAGCATAAAAACATCTTCATCTTCATCACCATTGATCTGTTTAATATTCTTAAATATGTAAATTACCCATTACTTTTTTCATGGCTACTGATTGAATCAAGCAGTGAGTGAGTGTGCACAGACCAACACATAAGTGAACACAAGTAAAACCATCTCCACTGAAAAGGCGACACATATTTGCTTAGTTCACGTATGTAGACACAAATCTGCAAACACTTGAACACAGGTTTGTCGTACTCACCCTCTCCAGGTCTTGTCGAAGGTGTGTGAAGAGTTTGAGTCGCCTGTACAGGACGTCCTGCTCTTGCTGGGCCAGGTTGTCAACTTCATCCCTCTTTAAGGTCACCAGCGGGCGATTAAAATTAGCCTTCCTCTTCAACTTCCAGAACTGATATAGAAAATCCACCTTAAAAAAAACAAGCAAAATATTAGTTTTAACCACAGGAAAGTAGCCTAGCTGCACTAGCCCCCCTTAGCTACAGCAAATCTATTGTTCTATCGTAGTAGTCTAGTTTCACTCAATGTAACTTTTGGCTAGATTTCCCTGAAACTGGCTGACCAATCACAGTGAAGTATAGAGTCAGAGGGCGGGCCTAACAAAGTGACGCCGCGACGATTCAGAGAGAAACAATGGGTGTCGATTTCCTTTTATCAAAGATGAGTGAAGAATGTGAGAAAACGTCAACAATCAACAAAGTAAATTATTTTTACAGAAGTCATTCTATGGTTGTTTCACTAATATTTCTGTGTTCTCCATTGTTATTGAATTCATTGTGTGTTGTTCTATTTAAAAAAATGTCTGGATTGTTTTGTTTCCAGCTGTTTTCCACTGGAGGTGGAACAACAGAGTTTACTTCTACTTCCTCATACATGTCCATGATGCGGTGATGAGGCGTCTGTGATTGGCTCAGAATGTGTGAAGGAACACTCACCCCTCCCCTCTCGCTCTGTGTGTTTACCATCTCAGAGTAACATCCAGCTAGGTTTGGTGTCGTCGCTGGTTTTGAAAACGTGCAGTAAAAAAAAAAAATTGAGGCTTTATTTCCACAGAGACACATTAACCAGATTTTTTACAGTTTGTGCAGCAGCTACTGTGGTGACATCTTCTCTTGTAGATGCTAATGCTAATGCTACTTCAGATTTGCTGCAATGAGGGATGGTCTTAACCCCATTTGGGTGACGCCAATGTCCTCATGACGTGTAGTGGACAGACTGACTGTCTCGTTTCTGTGTTATTTTCTATGAATGGTAAATCCATCCAGTGGAGGGGACACACCACGCAGCAAACACGGCATGTGCTCGTAACTTGGGGTGATCCATCAGATTCCAAAATGAGAGTGGAAAAGTGGTTTTCAATTAAATGACATCTTTAAGCTTCATAATCCACCATTTTGTTTAGTCATTTGTAACTTTTTCCGGACTCCTCCATGAACTTTCCGGCGCTCTAACTACATCACCCTAAAGATTACACTGATTGGTTGTAGTACCGTCCTATTGCATACAGAGAATTTGAAAGACAACCTTGTTGCCCCGCCTCCCCTGACTATGAAGCACCCTAGACCCATATATGTAATGAATAGGGATAGCGTGGCTAGGCTAATAAAAGGGAACACAGGTGCTCATAACAAAATGCAAACGTAGGTCATACAATAGCAGTTCTGATCCAACAGCCCAAACCTCCCCAAAGGCCATAACACCCTGACAACATTTTGGTAATTCATTCATGTACTGCTAACAGTCTTATAAATACCAGCCTCAGCATCATTCTTAAACACTTCATAAATGCTCGGTCAAGGGAACGTCATAAAACTGCTGACAAAAATGTGCCTGAAGGAGCCGTGATAACATCAGTGAAGTTTGACATTTGTAGTTTAGCTTTATTTAAACTGACCACTGAATGAAATCAACTTAAATACTATTCTATACGTTATGGACTCTTTAAAGCTATATATGACTTCCATCAAATCTGTAAAACCCGTATCATGAATCGACAAGTCATTTTCACGATCACGCACCTGAATCACTTCCCTTAGCCAAAAGCTACATTGAGCGAAACTAGACTACTATGGTAACACATTAGATTCGCTGCCGCTAGGAGAATCTAGCGAGGCTAGGCTAGGTCATTTCATCAGATCAGTCAGAACATCAGAACATACCTGAGACACCGGCAGTGCAAGGTTTTCCGCCACTTCCTTGGGATCCACCAGCTGGTAAAACTCATCCTCCAGCTCTTGAAGCTTCTGTTTTCTCTGGCTCACCTTTTCCCTCTCCAGTTGGTCCCGCTCAGCCCGTTCTGATGCCGACACAGAAATAGGACAGGGTACGGACCTTGGCTCAGGGTCACTGCTACCGTTTGGTTGAAGCAGATGTTGGTCACGTCGGGGTTCAGAACTGATCCCAGTAGTGATCCGGTCGGGTTTGGTGGTGCTGTGTGAGCTGTTGTTGGTGTGGTTGGTTGCACTGCTCAAACAAGCGTTGGTGGTCGTAGTGCCACTGGTGACGGTGCTGCTGTGCTCTAAGCAGAAGGACTTGAAGCGAACCTCGTCGTTCTCAGCCAGAATGGTCCTCATTTCAAGGCTATGGTCGAAGGCGCACGTCACATGGAAGGCCACAATACAAGAGGGCATGGAGCACTGGGAGAGGACAGAAGAAGATGGACTTTTAGTTCATGAAAGAGACCAGTGTTTCCGCCGGTGCATTACATACATGTAGTGGAACAACAGGACAGAGAAATATCATGTTATAACTCAATGAATACTTGAGATGTCACCATGAAACTACATGGGCATATACATATAGCTAATGTGCATCAGATGAAATGATCCACTTGAGTAAAGGTCAAAGGTCACAATTATCTAAAAGGTCAAAATCACATTATTGGTTATGATTCAAGAACGGAGGGTCACAGAACTTGGTGTTATCACCTACGACGATTGTTTTTTAGATCTGTGGAGGTCAAAGGTGATGTGTGGCACAATTAACGTGTTTAACACTGTGTGTCAAACAGACATATCACGCTATAACTTAATACTGGATATATTATAATATTACACGCACTGATGTATATATACATATGACATTTTCAATATTGCAAAAGGTCAAAGGTCAAGGTCACATTTAACAGAAAGGTCAAAATCACATTGGTTCTAATTCAAGAACATGTTGTCATAGAAACTTGAGATTGGCACAAAATAGGGACGAGATTAGGCATTCTCTGAATGCTAGTTTATTTTAAAGACATTTATTCATATTACAACTAGTTATACAAACCACAATGTTAACTTAGATGTTAATAATGTAATGTTAGAATCTGACCATGCTCTCGATATAATAACATAATAATTCTTATGATACATTTTATTTGTGTAGTGCTTTACACAGTCCTCAAAGACACTTTACATGAAGTACAACAGTACAATAAAAGCCAACTACAATTAAAAAACAGTAGAGATTATAATAATCTCTCCCAACCAACGTTGTGCAAGATGAAAAACAACATTAAGTATTTTGGAATATGAAAAACATTTGAATTAATACTATTATAAATGAATAATTTCAAAGACATATTTAGTAGAAAATGTATTTATCAGTATTTTTTATGCGTCACTTCTGAGTCAGTTCTTCTAAACCATTTAATTCTGTCTCTTGGTTTATTGGTTCAGTCAATTTAAGTGGTTGATGTAAAACAACTCTACACACACACACGCACAAAATGTGTGTGTATCTGTATTTTCACTGACACTTTGTCACAGCAATTTTAAAGGTGTCATTTTCAGTCCATTTCTTACATTCTAAAGGTTTCAACACAAGTGCAGCAAAGCAGAAAGACAAGACAAGTCACAACAAACACGATTCTCCCATTTTTCATGACATTTTGACAACCTGGGACAAGCAGAGTGCGTGTGTGTGTGTGTGTGTGTGTGTGTGTGTGTGTGGTATTCATTATAGGTCATACTAAGAGGTGGCCTCCAACTGAGTCCCTCCAGGCATGGTGTGATTTTGTGTGTTAGCCCTGGTGGTAGTGTGTGTTGTTTTAACTGTGCATGTGTACATGACCTCTGTGTGTGTGTGTGTGTGTGTGTGTGTGTGTGATTTGATGCTTGTGCTTTTCAGCAGGAGAGTTCATGTTGGATCTTTTCACAGTTTTTCTCATGAGTATGATTGACAAAACCCTGACTGACCCTAACGACCAGTAAATAACTTCAGTCTCCATCTTTATTTAACAGTTAAAACTGTCAAATTACAAATATTGCATCAGTTTAACAACAATTTATGGTTGGAACATTTAAACTGTTGGGTTTTTTTAATTTCATTTTACCTTTCCATACTGTTTGATATTGTTTTGTCTTGTTAACACTTTAAACTTTCACTCAATTTCTCCTAAATTTCTTAATCAAGTCAAAATGAATGTTGTTCTTAAACAATTTTAATAAATAACATGCAGTTGGTGTTTGATTATATCATAAATGAAAATATTAAAGTGGAAACTGGGATATTGGAGGCAGGTCCTGTTAAATGATGCAATAGGTAAAACACTTGTGGATATTTATTAATGTTTTGATGTGTTTTGGATGACATTTGGACAATTTTGTGTGTGTTTTGGATGTTTTTTTTGGACTATGACTGTTTTTGTTGGACTATGGTTCCTCTGTGGATAATTATGAGACATAAAGGTTCAGATCAGCTGTTTGACATTTATATTTTGAACAAATGAGTGATTGTACCTGCTGTGGTTATTTTATATAAAAGTTGCTTTTATCTTCCGATGCGTGAGAATCATGGGTCATATGACATTTGGGACAGGTTTGGGTGGTTTAATTAATATTTTTAGTGACTAATTCTGGCCTATATGTGGAGCCTTGGAAGTTTAAAGAGTTAAATCACTGCAATCCTGCTTTACAATTAGGGCTGCACGATTTTTTTTATATGAATTAATTACTTTTATTCATTTTAATTGTTTTTTTAAATAATTATAATTTATTTCTATTCATTTATTTTAGTTTTAAAATTATGTTTAATGTATTTTGTATTTAATTTTAAAATGTTTTAAATAATTTTTGTATTTTTTTAAATTTTCATTTAATGTGTTTTCACTCGCTAACCAATGTCTACTTGACTACAAATTTGGTCCTCATGAGACATGGAAACAAGTATATGTGTGTGTGTGTGTCTGTGTGTGTGTGTGCGATTCCTTTCCTTCTTCCATCCTTCCAAAAATGTCACTAAAGGACATTAAATCCTAATCTCTAGTTCATCTCACTAGTTTCTTCATGTTTGTTGCAGATACTGTCAGTTTCAGCTTCAGGAGGGAAAACCACTTCAACCACTGAATCACTGTGTCAACAAAACTGTTATGGACGACTCAGACATGATCCAATAATCACACATCTGACCTGTGAGGCAACACAGATACATCATCGTCATAAAAACTGGACTTAAACTGAAAGGTCTCCTCTGTAAACCTGGAACTGTAAACCCATTACTAATGTCCCCATATGTCAGTAACTGTGACGCAGCTGTTCTCACTTATTTGTCAAAAGGTTAAAGGTCAAAAACAGACAGAACATGGCTGCATACGTTGTTTGGTACAAGATGATTCATTGCACGACACACTCGTGGCCTTTTTTGATGGCACCTGCTCCGCTTCAGCAGGGATTAATTTAAGAAGTTTTATCTGTACCTTCACTGGTTTGTAGTTTATTCAGTACTTGTGGACAGTGACGGAGCAGTAGTTACAGGGAAATGTCTTTACGGGGAAATCCAGGTTGCTACACGTTTGATACTTTCAGTTCACAGCATGTTTTAAAGGTGTCATTCTACTGAAAAACACTTTTACACGCTCCTTTTGGAATCTGATGAGTCACCCCGAGCAGGGCCGGTGTTAGGCATAGGCAGACTAGGCGGTCGCCGAGGGCACCAGATGTCTTGGGGGCGCCAAGTCCCACAGAATTAGAATATGAAGATACCGTATTTTCTGGACTATAACACCACACTTAAAAGACTTTAGTTATCTCACAGTGCAATTTATATTTGGATTAATTCTGGTTGTGCTTAGTGACTGGGAATTTAGACTTTTTAATCTGATAATTTTGACTTTTTATCTGATAATGTTGATTACTAGGTGTCACTTTTTGTTCTATAACAGTTTTTTATGCAAATAAATCACTCAATCGAACACATACTCTTTTGAGAAGAAACACATTTTATTTTGTTGACCCCAGAAAGCCTTTGCTTTGACCAAAACCGGACCAGAACTGGACTCACAGGACACTGTCGGGGTAAGTCACCGTGGCTGCACCAGAGTAAAGATGGTGATCACAAACAGGTTCATGTGAAAATAGTGAACTATCCCTTTAATGTGTTCATAATCACTTTAGTTGATGTTCCATAACCAGACCCATTCAGTCTGAAGTGGGTCAGAACCAGTAAAAGTCTATCATAATCTATAAATATAATGCCAACTATTTTCTCTTTGTAAAAGTTTATATTTTCACATATTTACACGAAAACAAAGTATAATTTCACAACATATTTGAATAATGTCTTTGCTATGTAAAGTGTTTCAGTGCAATTTTAAGGATAATCTGCCTGATATTAAATATTTTGTGTATCTTTACTGCATTTTGTAAGAAAACGGTAAGTTGTAAAGTTATGGGTCCAAAGTTTCCACCTTCCTCTGAAAACTCTGAGACAAATTAACCCATGAAGCACCGTTGAAGTACTTCTTTAATTAGCTGAATGTGTCACCCTATTACTGTACAGGTGGTCTCTCTCTATGTGAATATAGCAGGGCTTTGGCTGACCTTTATAGTCCAACTTTACAGTAATCAAGCACTCATTAAGAACCTCATTAAAACTGGAGAACTTGGGAATTAATAAAACACATGATTCAGTAGTAAAATTTGGGTGTGATATAACAATGCATTAATAAATGGACGTTCATCTATAGTCTGTCCGTCCATGGGAGTGGGTCTGTCCTTCAGTGTGGTTCTCCTCAACATTTCGTCTTTTTCCCACTGGGTTTTGAAGTTTTTTTCTTGCCAAGAAAAAGGGTCTAAGGACAGGGGATGTTTGGGATGTTTCACATATTTCTGTGAGACGACTTTGTTGTGATTCAGGGCTTTATAAATAAAATTGAATTGAATTGAATTAACAGAAAGGTCGACTCTGGTAGCACAAGTTGACTTCAATTTGGAGGAGTCAACAAGTGTCATGTTATTCTTTCTCTCCCTCGGTGCGTAAACACACAGACCAGTCAGACATGTCTGCTGCAGGTAAGACAGGCGGTGGCGGGTCTGACTGAACTAAAGAGAGTGACACAAACACATCCAGCACATGCTCACTCCCAGTGTGTCTAAATGTGACGCACTAACCAAACATCGGTATCTGACGCACAAGGTGTCCCTCAGTGTCTAATTCAGAGCCCTAACCCCTAACCCTAGATCCAAGCAAAAAAGTGTTTTAAACCAGAGTGTCTCATATTGCTGTGGACGGGTTAGAAACTCACTGTGTCTGAATTAGATGGTGGGGGACACTTTGTGCATCAGATACCGATGTTTGGATGGGAGTGAGACAGTGTCTGTGTCTGAAATCACTCCCTACCCCCTCTATAGTCACTATGTAGGACCAGGCCATTTTGTACGGGTGTCTGGAACTGTAATGAACTATTTCTAATCACTATATAGTCACTCAATGTATCCCACAATCCACCAGGAAATGTAGTGGACATAGATGGTCACTAACCAAAGCACTATATCCCATCATGCATTGCACAAATCAAAAAATGGGCGAAGGATGGAGAGATTTATGATTAAAAGAAACACAGACAGATTGAGATTGGACGTCATTCCTGCAGAGCTACAGCTGTTCAGTAACGTAAACGTTAACTGACAGACGCCAGACAAGAGTTGTTTAACAGTTAATAACAGTCACATCTAAAGTAACGTCACAGAACAACGATGAATACCCTGTTGAACGTTTTTATCGTTTCTTTGACATTTTTAAGCAAAAAATAAAAAAATAAAAAGCCAAAATACTTTTCCTGGTAACTAATTACTTTGCTAGTGGAGGAACACAGTAACACCATTAGTTTTTTGGGGAAGTAACGAGTAATTGTAATTAATTACTTTTTCAAAGTAACTGACCCACCACTGCAGAGGAAACTGTCCCTGCTACACAAACACTTCCACATATATACTTCCATACACAGATAGAGCGTGGCGTTTTAGGAATTCCGTTCACCTTGAGGGTGCCTTTAATGAATGACGGTGTGCAGACTAATGGCTGTAAAGTGGGTTAGTGTTGGCGTGTCAGCAGGGGTTTTGTTTGTGTATAGAGCAGCATGTTAAAGAGATGCTTGGTTCAAGTAAATCCACCCGCACCCAGCAGGAGTCTAAGGACTATGACCATCCCTGTTCACACATTTTATGAGTGTGTGTGTGTGTGTGTGTGTTTAGAGTTTATGCTTAAAACAATCCTCCAGCTGCTCTGTTGTATTTACATATGCATTTATAGTCTAGTTTACAAACATCAGTCATGTTTATACTGTAGAGAGTATAAGAATAAAAATGTATAATAAGTGATAACCTGCATTTGACCTTTAGGGTTAAGGTCATGACTGACTTTTACAGAGGAGCTAATGTATGTGGACAGACAGACTGACAAGTGGACCGGAATAAAAAAGGAACATTAAAAAAATAAATCAGGTCTCAAGTGTAAAACAGAAATTGGAAGTTATGGTCATGTCGAAAGATTAAATATTTTTGGAAAATAGTGTAGAATAATATGAACATGATCTTATGTAGATCATTAGATTTGAACCCACTTTGTTCTGCTTGGTATTTTAAACTGTGACAAGCATGAGGGAAAGTCGTATAGAGCGGTAACTTTCTGGACCAGAAAATGTATTTCACTAAAGTAGATATCTGATAACACTCCTTCAAGAAGACAATGGCATATTGTTATAATACAGTTCATATCTTTGGACTATTGAACGTGTAAACTGCATGAAAAGGATAATACATTCCACAGAATATGGCAACCATTCATGTCCTTCAAAGAAAAAACTATTGAATCCATTTTGATAAGAGGATTTATGTAAAGGAAAACAACAAACTTGGATTTAATTTCCTTTTTTTAATTTCTATTTTAAATTTTTCAACTGGTATTCAATGTTTAATATTTAATTTCATATTCCCTTGTTTTATGTTTATCTTATTTTATTCCATGCCATCCAAGAACTAATGAGCCAGTGTGTATGCATGTATATTTAAGTATATGTGAGCACAGTCTTGTTCTGTATATTGTTGTAAAATTCAATAAAAATAATAAGTAAAAAAAAAACTAAAAAAAAAATCAACAACCAGTAGGGTTCCTGGACACCTCCCTGGGGAGGTGTTCCAGGCATGTCCAATGGGAGGAGACCTCGGGGCCGACCCAGGACACGCTGGAGGGATTATATCTCTCGGCTGACCTGGGAACGCCTCGGGATTCCCCTGTAGGAGCTGGCTGTGGTGACGGAAGTCTGGGCTGCATTACTGAGGCCGACGCCCCCATGACCCGGATGAAGGGGAAGACGACGAGACGAGACTTAAATATCGATAAAAAGTTTGTACGCTTTCATGAGATGGTTTTTCAGACATTTCAATCTTCTAATATATCACAAAAGCACAATGGAAACACTTTTTCTGCAATTATATGCAATAGGACGTGACGTACATGGTCACATGATCACTTGTCTTAGCGTGAAAATGTCCCAGATGGGCGCAAATGCAGCGATGAAACACTGCAACAACCAAAAACACAAACACATAAAACAAATGCAACACACGTGTCCTGTAAGACAAAACATGCTGCAAATACCCAAACACGCAAACGCCCAAAACAACTGCAAGAAAGAAACACAGCAAATTCACTCCACAACAAAATGGAAGTTCACCAAAATAAAACGGGAGAAGAAGAAGACGCTGGATGATTAGCGTGAAAAGGTGCAGCAGAGGAATGGAGCTAATTTTAGTGGCGTAGCTCTGCTGCTGTTCTATTATATTGTAGCAGATTATGGTCAAGTCTTTAAAACTTGCTAAATGTCTTAAATCAGGGGTCTCAAACATGCGGCCCGGGGGCCAAATGTGGCCCGCCAAACGTTCCAATGCGGCCCCTGAGTTGAATTTGTAAAGTGTAAAAATTCCACAGTCAAGGCTGTGGAACTGAATTTAGCTCAGATTCTACATACAGACTAATATGATATCAAGTATAATAATAACAGAATAACCTACAAAATATAATAATGACTCCATATTTAGTTTAATGTGAAAAAAATATATATACTATGGCTATAAATAATGACAACTTCCAATTTCTCTTTGTTATAATGCAAAAAAATTCTGTCAAATTAGTAAAGTATTTACATTTACAAACTATATCATAACAATAAAATGTGAATAACCTGAACACATATGAACAACATGAAATGCGTAAAGAAAATTAAGGAGAATTTTGAACATTTTCTGTTTAGTGTCATTGTAGAACTGATCCATAATACATATGGAGAAATGCAAAATTGAGGCATAATATACCTTAAAATTACCCTTTTTTTCCTTAAAGTTAAATTTTTACACGATATGTCACAGTTTAATGGGGATTTTTTTGCAATAAAATAAATTGGAATTATCATTATTTATAGATTATCCAGCTATTATTTTACTGGAGCGGCCCACTGGAGATAAAATTGGGCTAAATATGGCCCCTGAAAGAAAATGAGTTTGAGACCCCTGTCTTAAATTAATCAACTTCATCTTCATCCATCATCACCTTCTTCCATTTTATTTTGGTGAACTTCCGTTTCGTTGTGGAGTGAATTTGTAGTGTTTTTCTTTCATATTTGTTTTGGGGGTTTGTATGTTTCTGCTTCTGCTTGGTTTCTGTTATTGCAGCATTTCTCTCTTGCAGCTTCACTTGTGTTGCATTTGTTTTATGCGTTTGTGTTTTTGGTTGTTGCATCTTTAATGTGTTTGCAGCGTTTTGTCGATGCGGTGCTTTTGCCAACGTCGGCCGCCGTAGGTTCATCCTGTTGCAGGTTGATAATGCAAAGACAAAAGCCAAATAGTGACGGAAACGTTTCTGGAAATAATGTCATTTTAGAAACAAACAGAGAAATGCAGCGTGATATTAAGACATGGAAAGGTTCATCTTCCAGCAGTGAAATCTCACCGGATAATATTTCACGTGTTATGACGCTCATGCCTTGAACAACCGTCAATGGAAATAGGTTCAAAGTGCAAATATACTTTGTTGAAATTTGAGGAATATCGCTATTGTTTTGCGGAAAACTGTAATGAAACGCAGCTTCTCTCTCCTGCATCATTATGTCTGACAAAGAGGACAACGGTAACGTGAGTGTTTGTTGGCAGGTTAACACCCAAACTATAAGGCTTATTATTATTCATGTGGTGCAGGCGATGGTAGTGCATCTGTCAAGGAGGAACCCATTAAACTTCACTGCAGAGCCATAAAAAAGCTGACACTGGGTTTTTTATTTGAACTAGTGAACTTTGTGGAGATGTGTAGTGTGTTTACATAGCAGCACTTCAGCATGTTACTGCTACATAAACACTGTGGCGGAAACAAATGAGGTCATTTTACTGGAAAACACACTGAACAACTTCTATGACAGTCTGTGTGTGTGTGTGTGTGTCAACTTGTTTTTCTATCTTTATGGGGACATTGATATGTTTACATAGTCACACCATGGGGACCTCTGACACTGTAGGGACCAAACTTCAGGTCCCTACAAGTGTTAAACAAATATGTAGGTCCCCACTTGTAAAATATAAATCTTTGAGAAATATGAAAATTCATGCAATTGATGTGGCCCCATAACATGAATTACTTTTATTTATTTATTTTAATGGAAGTCCCCATAAAGCAT
The DNA here is from genome assembly GCA_020466265.1 of Siphamia tubifer. Taxonomy (NCBI): domain Eukaryota; kingdom Metazoa; phylum Chordata; class Actinopteri; order Kurtiformes; family Apogonidae; genus Siphamia; species Siphamia tubifer. Next base: position 3,791,022 of record CM035796.1, read on the forward strand.
GAAGGCAACAGGTGCAAAGCCAAATATGTGTTTAGTTAAAAAAGAAACATCAGCAAACATCAACTGCATGTTATTAAAATGGTTCAAGAACAGAACTCCATTAACTTTATTAAGAAATGTAGGTGAAAATGAGTGGAAGTTTAAAGGGTTAAAGTCAGAAACATAGTTCAACATAGTGATAATAATGTCTTACCTGTATGCAGGTTCCTGTGTGTTCTCGACACAGGCTGCAGGACAGAGCCCAGCGGCTGGCAGGGATGTGGGACACCTTGGTAATGGGCTCCATCTTCTCTGGACAGCCTATACTCACCTACCAAAAACCACACAAAACACAAGTTAATGCAAACACTGTTTAAAATGTCTATTTCTGTGAACTGGAATCAATCAAATTGTATTTATACAAGGCCTTAAAACACCAAAAATGAGATAAAAACAATAAAAAACAAATAACAATTATAAACAAATTATAAAACCATAACATAAAAGAGACATGGACATTTGGCTACAGGTCAAACACTCGCCTGAATAGATATGTTTAATCTAACCCATCATTGGTTAGGAGAGATTATTGTAACACACTGTGTGTGTGTGTGTGTGTGTGTGTGTGTGTGTGTGTGTGTGTGTGTGTGTGTGTGTGTCCGCAGACACATATCATGCTTTAACTCAATGAATATTTGAGATATTACCATGAAATTACATGGACATATTCATATAGCTAATGCCCATCTGATGCAATGATCCATTTGAGTAAAGGTCAAAGGTCAAATTCACAATTAACTAAAAGGTCAAAATCACATTATTGGCTTTAACTCAACAATGGGTGACAGTCATCTCAATACTTGAATACTTCTTTCCGGTTCTTTCTCTCCAAATTGTCACAGTTCTGTCATTACTTTGTTACGCCTGCCCTTTGACTCTATACTTGACTGTGATTGGTCGGCCAGTTTCAGGGAGATCTACCCAAACATTACGTTGAGCGTAACTAGACTACTACGATAGAACATTAGATTTACTGCTGCTCAGGGCGTGTAGCTTGGCTAGGCTACAGCTCTACTGGAATGTAACAAATCAATTTATCCAACTTTAACTTCCAGAATAAAGTACAAAGCTGCATATTTTGTAGCCATATTTATTTAACTTTCACCAAATTACTCTGAAACAGTTTATCCTGGAACAAAACACCCACCAATAACAATTGTGTGAATATATTTGTCAAGTAATATGCCAAACATTTGCAGTTTCAAGCTTTCCAAATATTGATTTTTGTCTGTTTTACTTTATTGTGAACAGAACATCTGTGGGTTGTGGCCTGCTGTTTGGACAATCCAATCCACACAGCAAAATTGTTTTAATATTATTTCTTTTCATTAGAACCATCTGGAGGCCATTTTTCAACCACTGTTTAGCCCAAAATCTCTGGTTTAGATCTAGCCTGTATTTGATAATCTGTCAAACTTTCCACCAATCCTTCCTTATTTTAGAGATACTGAATGAAATAATTACTTTATTGTAACCTGTCTGATAATTGCCTGTATGTTTTCCAACTTTAAAGCCAAACTTCCCTGATTGTAAAAGTCTGACTCTCACCCTTGGCCTCAAAAGCAGGAACACATGCGCTCTTTGGAAAAAAAAAGAAAAAAAAAAGAAGATTGTAAAGCGCAGTGTGACTTGGTCTCTTTGAGTGGTCTATTCAGAGCAGCTTTGGCCTGAAACACTGCTGCACCAAATGCAACCAAAAGTCATTGACCTGTGCCAAGCTGCCGACAGAACAGAGCAGAGAGCACTCATCACCAAAGTGACACTCCTCACTTCCTTCCTTCCTCCATTGCCCATTTCTTACCAAAAACCATTCCACCGCTTTCACATTTATTCTCATATTTGGAAATTGTCCCCGTCTTCCTCATCCTTAACACTAATATTAACCCTTTAGGTGCCTGAGGGTTTCTTTGTTTTTTTCAGAAAATGGACAATTTTGATATCATGATTTCACAAGACTATGATTTTAAAGTAGTTTCAGATAAAGGCAAGGTACATTTATTTGTATAACACATTCATTGAGTTATATATGATATGTCTGCAGACACACACATACACACACACTGATTACAATATTCTCTCCCAACCAATGTCTTCACTGGTCTAAACAATTAAATAAACCAATCAGGAATCTGGACCACATCACACCGGTCCTCAAATCCTTACATTTCCTTCCTGTGGGTCAAAGGTCACAGTTCTAAATCTTACTCCTGGTCTATAAAGCACTAACGGCCTTGGACCCAAATACATCCTAGACCTGCTCGTTCCCTATGAAGCACCCAGAGCCCTTAGGTCATAGGTCATCAGGGACACGTTTACTGTGTGTTTCCAAAATCAGAACCAAACTACTATTCAGAAAATGCCTATTTTGTGCCAACCTCAAGTTTCTATGACAACCTGTTCTTGAATTAGAGCCAATAATGTGATTTTGACCTTTCTGCTAAATGTGACCTTGACTTTTGACATTTTGCAATATTGACAATTTTGTTTTATGTGTATATGCATCGGCATGGAATATAATATATGCAGTATTGATTAAGTTATAGCGTGATATGTCTGTTTTACACACACAAACAGTGTTACACAAGTTAATTTTGCAACGTCACCTTTGACCTCCAGAGATCTCAAAAACTATTGGTTGTAGGTGATAATATTTATTATGAGAATTGTAGAAATCTTCATTCTGCATCATTTGGTACCAATCTGAAAGTTGTGTGACCCTCTGTTCTTGAGTTATAACTGATAATGTGATTTTCCACTTTTAGTTAATTGTGACCTTGACCTTTGACCTTTACTTAAATGCATCATTGCATCGGATGCCCATAAGCTATATATACATGCCCATGTAATTTCATGGTGATATCTCGAGTATTCATTGAGTTATAGCATGATATGTGATAGCATATCATGCTAACTCTTTCTCTGCACTCAGTACTTCCACCACTGCTATGTCGCCTGAGGATGTTTTACAAACTCTTTTTACTCTAAACCAGAACCAGAATCCACAAATGCTGCTCAGATTACAAGCACCTCCTGGTGAAAAGTAGTAACAAGTTTCAGCATCACATTTACAGACACAGCCTGTTTCATTCAGACATGTTACTTGTCAGTTCGAGGGTTAACGCACTGATGACGCAGGTCACACCCACCCCTCTTCATCCACTTGTCCTTCTGTCTATTATTTCCTCCTCTTCTTATCTGCTCATCCACAGCACAAACCACTCGTCTCCCTCCTTTCTGCTGTTATTGATGTCTGTACAGCACATTCAATTGAAGCAGGGGGCCAATTTTCCCCCTGCTGCAGATGCCAATAGAAAGTGTCGCTCAGACAATGATGCCACAGCCGTCACAGTCAATGTTAGCTTTTCTACGCTGCTTATGTAAGAGCTGATCAATGACAGAAACGATTTTTAGTTTTTATATGCTGCTCTTGATCGATTGGTTTGTTCCCTGACACTCACAAATGTATATAAAAGTGTGCATGACTTTATAGTGTTTTATTCTAGTTAAAAGAGCTGATAATATAACAATGGTTTATACTGTGAGAAAAGCTGCATTATCACCTTTTTTAACCTTTGACATTGTTGCAAGGTGAAAGGTTAACTGTGGTTAAGTAACACTTTATTACTTATACAATCCTATAGTTTATTAAGGCACATTATGAGTTGATATTTAGCTGAGCTCATAATGTAATAACTTATTACATTATGTGCTCATGATTTTATTACATTATGAGTCTATTACATTTAAATTATTACATTATGAGCCTTTATTATTTTATACATTTATATTACATTTAATTTATTACATTATGAGCCTTTATTATATTATGAATTTATATTAGATTTAAGTTATTACATTATGAGTCTATTACATTTAAGTTATTATATTATGATCTTTTATTCCATTAATAGTTGCTTTAATATTCAGTTGAAGTGCCATAATAAGATTTTGTGTGTTAACTTGGGGAATTAATGGATAGAATCTGAACGAAAAAGTTGAAACAATAGTTTAAACCTCAGCCTTTAAATCATTTATTCCCTGAACCGATGCTGGTAGATGAAAAATGAACACATGTCATGTGTTTGATTGACAATCTGTTTGATAAAAGACCTCCCTCTAAAGGTTGGAGGCAGAGGGCAAAAGGTTGAAACACACTCGACACTACAGGGGACTTGTATGACTCTGAAGGGGAGTGACACACACACACACACACACACACACACACACTTCCATGTCTCATGAAGACCAAGTTTGTAATCAAGTACCCATTGGGTAGTGAATGTAAACACATCAAATTTTTTTTCAATTAAATGTAAAATTAAAAAAAAATTAGAATAATGAAAATTTGAAAATAATTTACATTTTAAAAAATAAAGAAAAATTAATAAATAAATGAGTACATTTACAAAAAATATAAAAATAATTAAAAAAAACTTTAAACCTTTGAAAATACTTATTTCACTTTGCACCTGTTTCCCTCATTCTTCATGAGGACTTTAAAAAAAAACACATTTATGTATTTATAAGGTCACATAATTTCTATTTTACTTAACCTTTGTGGGGACCTAAATTTTGGTCCCCATAGTGTCAGAGGTCCCCATGGTGTAACTGTAAACATATCCATGTCCCCACAAAGATAGGAATAGAAGCACACACACACACACTTGTGCTTCCGTTGCAGCCTTTATATTATATTATTATATTCATTTATGTAAAATTCATATTCAGACACAATCTACCAGTGTGTGTGTGTGTGTGTGTGTGTGTGTTTATTTGTGTACCAATGTGCTATTAACACCTCTTTGGTTTCTGCGTTCACACACATCTATGCGACAACACATGCACAGATTCCACAGACATGCAAATTATCTTTTTTTTCCTCCACGGCAGGAAGAGAAAACAAAAGCGAACTGAGCAACGAAAACAATTAGCCCAATCAAGGGTGACAGAAGGCAATTAGAAGTAAAAGGTTTGAGGTGCCAGAAGCCACTCCATTACTGGGAATCTGCTGCTGAAGTGTGTTTGTGAATAGGTTGAAGGAACACCAGTGTCTGTCTGAGGTGTTCGCCAGGCGTGAAGCTACATTTCTGAAATGAGCGGTGGCTTTTTTTAAGTCCTCCGTCGGCGCTTTCAGATGAGGGGCCGTCTCCCAAAATGGTATCATCAGCGCGCATCAGGTTCGGAATGAACAGCTGCTTGGTTGATCATTTGACAAACGGGTTCCGTGTGAAGCAATTTACAGTACATTACCTGTCGACTGTAAAGAGGGAGGTCGTGGATGAAGGAGCGTTTTAAGCGTCTTTTTGTAAACGAAGAAAAGGGTGTTTTAGAAAACTGACAGGTGTGTGTGCTTTTAAAAGTCAAAGCTGTTATTTCACGTAGAAAACAGGGCTAATTGGTGTCACATTCTACCTGACAGTATCTAAAGAACAACCCTCTGAAACATGGACTTTATTCGACATGTGCCGTTGACTGCGGTCGTTCAGTCAATGTGATTCCACCTGCTTCCTGTGGATCCACATTTGGTTCTTGGGTTTTGTTTGTATCTTTTGTTCACCTTTAGACGTTATTACTTTACCACTTATATGAAGGGAAGTGTGTGAGTGTTTTTATCAACCTCAGTCGTATTTCTTCACGACCATTGACATCAAGTTACACTTAAGTAGTAGTTCCACTATCGGAACTTTCGGGATATTGTTGGGGGACGGACTTTGACTGGGCCATGAGTTAGCCTGATCCCTTCTGCCGTTTTGTCCCCATACTGCAGGGGTGTCAAACTGTGGTCCTCGAGGGACGGTGTCCTGCATGTTTTAGATGTTTCCCTCTTCCATTCCACCTGGAGGCCATTACATCATTATCAGTCTGATGAGGAGCTGATTATTAACTCTTTAAGTGTCAGTGCTGATGTGTTCTGAATGGATGATTTAGTTTAAATACTCTGAAAAATTCAACCATTTTCCTTTTAGTTTTGTGTATGGACAGGTGCCAAAATTTATTATTTTATTTAAACATTTTTTAAAGGCAAAATTTAAATTGCTGGGAAAAATTTTCAATAGTAGTTTTCTTCTTTAGTTTTTATCAAAATTTTCCACATTATTTGTCATTTTGTAAATATTTATTAGTTTTTGTTGTTCATTTTGTTTATTTGTCTAGATTTTGTTTTTGTTTTTATTGTAGTATTTTTCTTTGATGTTCTGCCATTTGTGTCTTAACTTTGCTCATGTTACCAATTATTTTGTTAGTTCTCAGGAGTTAAAGGGTTAAACTGAATCACATGAAAGAGGGAAATATCTAAAACATGCAGGACACCGTCCCTCGAGGACTGGAGTTTGACACCTGTGCCATACTGGATGACCCTGTAAGGACCTTGCAATGATGTCATCATATCGTGTCAGTTGCTATGGTAATGTCACTAATAAAAAGCGTTAAAACAAAGCAGCAGCAGAGGAGGAATTCACAACCAGACTAGACATGGACACTCTTCCGGTCCATTCTATCTCCTTATTTTTCTTGTTCTTCTGCTTCGTTGTGTGGTAAACTTTCTCCAAAAATTACTCTGTGGAGTTGTTTCTCGCAATCTGATGATGCAACAACCAATCTGAGTGACTTCTGCCCAATGACTCTACCGGGCCGCTCTCTACCCTTGAGCAGGAACTCTGTTGATTCCTGTAAAAGTTCCAGAAAGCGTGTGTCCCTCCATCATTAAAGCAGTGGTTCAGTCACAGCAGTTTTTCTAACTTTAGCCTCAAATACGGTATATGGGTCAAACTTATCGAATATGAAGTTTATGCATAAAATCCAAATAAAATGTCTCCTGAACATTTCTAACTGACTTTTTGTTAAATTCCTAGCGTAAGTTCTTCAAATCATGCCTTTTAAAAAGAACAACAACTGACTCTGACAGTAATTAAGTCTAAAACAAAGAAAAATCGACTCAAAACACGACCCTGCTTCGCGCTGCCGTTCCCCGTCATGTTTGGTATCGTTGTAAAGATTGAGGTTCCCTCTAGACAACCCTTAAATAGAAATCTACCTAATTATATATTTCAACCAATGAGAGGCCTCAGAACAAAGTCTCCTCCAGTAAACTAAATCCCTTGTTGCTATGGCGATGTCAGATATTTGTTCAATCTATACATCATTTTTAATAAGCTTTCAAAGTGACTGGTTTTGTGCTGGAGGGTCATATATATATATATATATATATATATATATATATATATATATATATATATATTCCTGAAAAATTTATTTAATTTAATATTTAATGAATTTATTTTATTCATTTATATTTGTATTTATTTTGTATTTATTTGTCATTATTATTTATGTAAGATTTGTCATTTATTTATTTTTTAATTACGTTTTATTTAGTTTTCTTTCTTCATTCATTTATTTATTTTAATTCATTAATTTTTTTTGTTCTGTAGCCTGTTTGCCAGTTTGAAAATGGTCATGAGTAATTTACATCACGTGATCGGCTTTTTGATCAGCATGTTTTTCTGATCCCGGATCAGGCTATTTTTAGGTAATATCAGCCGATGATGATCATTGCAACATTAAGTCATCTCTTTTTTTTCATCTCTTTTTTTTTTTTTTTTTTTACATATTCCTGTGAAATATGAAAATAATTAGTATTGGAATTATTAATTTATGGACAAGAATCTGTTTTGTTGCAGTGACCTTTAACCTTCTGTCCACATCCATAGTTATGTTCCTTAGATATTACACGTTTAAGAAAGACAGATAAAGAACACAAAAACATGATCTTCAGAGGCCTACAGACCTGAAATACTGTGACCAGATGGTGGTTATAGAAAGTCAAATACTTATGTACCCTCGTCATATGAACATTCTACAGAAAAGTACAACAATAAAAAAGAAAAAAGATCAAGATAAATGAAGATGAAAAACCGCAACATGGACAATTTCTACTGGAGCTGGCGTGCAGAGTCGTTATATTCTAGCACCTTATGTATAATACAGGAAAAAAGCTTTAAGGGAGAAATGAGGATGATTTTGGCACAGACAGGAAGACAGAAATTCACTTGTGGTTTTGGTTGAATGTTGTTTTCTATCCTTTTTTGCAGCGTCATTGATTACTGCTCTGTCATTATTGTATATTACACTGTGGAGGAAATTAAAATTCTGCTGCGCTGTGTCTTTGTTGTTTACCGTTGGTATTTTGGCAGGAGTTATCTTATGTGTGTAGCTTTACCAGACTCTTTGTTCCACTATAATTAAAAATTTTGCCAGATTAAGACTGACTGGCATCCAGACTTCACAGCCACAACCGGTTGATGACAGCGGGACAGACACAGGGACATTGAGTCTCACCTCGGGGATCCATAAGGCACAGCTGACGTGGACCCACTTGGTTCCACTGCGGGTGGGTTTGAGAGCCCCTCCTCTCTTAGGACAGAGCAGGCATTTGGGTTGGACACCCAGAGCACAGGTCCGACACAGCCAGTTTCCCTGGGGCACCTTCAGGATACCGTAACAGGCCTGGAACGGTTAGAACAGAGGACATGAAGAGACACGATGGTAAAGACAAGAACACAAGTGAAAAAGATAAAGACAAGAAAACGACTCAAATATTATGTGTGTGTATATGTGTCACAGTAAGAGATGGGAATTAGGTAGAATGGACTATTTTCCTACAGTAGTAGATATTAGTAGTAGGAAAATTGTCGTAGAGATTGTAATTAACTTCTCCTCTAGGACAATTTTCAAAATCTGAGGTGTATAGTTGCTTAATATAGTGTTCTTATATGGGTGATATGAACATTATAAAATCATATAACAATTGTGATGTAAAAATATGTGTGTAAGTGTAAGAAAATAGTTCAAAGGACAAAATTCAATCACCAAACCTGTAACAATACACATACCAACTTCACATATCGATGATTTTAAAGTGCGTACAACAATAAAATATATTTGATTAAATGTGATATTTATAAATAGACATAATGTAAACAACACATTTAGGTAGTTTATAAAGAAAACAAAGACACATACAAGGACTAGTGTGGTCCTTTACAAAAGCAATATATTATTGTCATTTATATTGTCCACTATTATTGAATTCTGTAAATGTTATATAATGTTAAATATAATTATTGTTACTAGGGATACTTTTCATATTTTAACAGTTCCCTTTTATACAGATTTAAATTGCTATATCTACTGTACTAGTCAATGATGGTCAATGACAATGAAGTTGAATCTAATCTAATTAACCCTTTGATGCATGAATTATGAGAACCTTAGTCAAGTTTTTATTCATCTAGACATAAAAAAAGCAATATGATTGAAATCTTTTTCATTAACCTATTTTTTATGGAGTTACAAAAATATCCACTCAGCTGGAAAACTTTTTTAACATTTGAACCAAGGAAATGTATATTTAAAACAATATTGAAACACTATGACACAAAACATTTGTAATCCAGTTTTTGTCTCAGAAGAGACTGTTAATTACAGTCTAATAATAACAATGAATTAACAGACAAACATGTTTGTGCAGATCAGGTATTAAGAACAGACCAGTTACAGTTATGATCTCTGTTCATTTGTTCCAAACACATGTTATTTAATTGGAAGAGCAGAGTGACAAGACATTTCGTTTGTTTTAAAGTATGAGAATGAACGTTCCCCAAGGTTCTATCCTGGTCCCACTGCTTTTTACTGTGGTTTAAAGGTCTGTCCTGTCAGGTTCCCTGTGGCAGCCTGATGGTGTTATGCAGATGAACTTAATGAACGCCATCAGTGGCTGCAACATATTATTTTTCTGTTGAATTTTGGGTAAAAAAGTTGTAATGTTTTTCATTAGAAAACAGGGTTTATATGAAGATTTCACATTCTGACATAAAATGTGTAAAAAAAAACAACAAACTTTAAATGTTGATATTGAGGTAATAAATGCTAGCTCTACTAGCTCATTTTTAAATTGTACTACCTTTCATACATTTTAATAGTTTTTAGTAATATATTCATGTTATTTATATTTTTTTCTTTTACTTTGTACTTGAAAATGTTATCTTTTATATTTGTGTGTTTTTGAAATGCTGGAAGTTGTCTTTTAAATCCCGTTGTGTTGTGGACAGTATGATGACAATAAAAATCATTCTATTCTATTCTATTATTAAGGTCCTGTTTACATGAGTTTTTTTTATTTTGTTTTAATTCAGAATAAAAGTTAATTAAATTTTAAGATGAACCATGTAAACACCTAATTCCAGTTGAAAATGATGATTCCAAATAAAATGTATTATCGAAAAAAGTCACTAGTTTATTCTGATCTTAATTCCAAATCCATGTTTGTCTGACCTCAGTCAATGGTCAAACAAACCTGGATTAATAAATAGGTCCAATAATGTAAGACAGCATTAACCTCAGGAAGAACTAGAGTTGTGCAAAGAGCTCATTTCAAGATGCCAGTCATTTTGTTCTTATTGTACTATGAATTATAAGAATATTTTTTTAAATTTTATTTTTATAAACAGCCTATTTTATTCAATGGCACAAATGTCAAAACCTGTTACGATCAGATACTTCACCTCGTCACTTAAAATGATCAAATTCATACATTTCAAAGTGACGCATTCGCAAAATATTCCTTCTTTCTTCCCGTTGCCTCATCTTCTTGCATGAAAAGGTGTTCCACACTTTTTTTTATACACAGGCACTACACACAACACTCTTTGAAATGTATTTTTCTTGGTTATTTTCCCAACTAGAACTCTTGTTTCAGTCAGATTTACATCAAAAATGCCACTTCATGTTTCTCTAAACACAGCAGGTTATTGTATCATCAAAGCACAGTGCCTTTCCTGTGGCAGTAACACACAGGGGGGGCTCTGGAAGTTTTTCATGCCAACATAATGGCACATTTATATAACGTCTATTAATACAATTCAGTCTCCAGGGTCAGAAACAAAGGCAGGTTTTACTTTCACCAAACAAACTGTTGGAAAAGTCTTTCTGAGGACTCCTCTGTCTTCTAGTCTATCAACATGTGTTAAAGATCAATCAAATCAACTTTATCATGAATTATTGTTCATTTTAGTCTTTTGTCAAAGTTCATTCTTTGTCCCTTTTAGTCTTTCACAAATATTTGTTAGTCATATTTTAGTCGACTAAAACTCAACATTTTAGTTGACTTTTAGTCAGATGTTAACACAAACATGTCAGTCTTTTTCTATTTATTTCAGGAATATTCTTGTGTATTAATTCCAGTTGAGTTATGTTCTACAACTAACATTGATTACATGTCTGATTGAACTGAATGAATAAATCCTCAGTGGTTCTTCAATTTATTAGAAATAACACATTGAAATTAAATAAAAATTGAAGATCACAGTAGCCTATATCAAATACACTACAGATAAAACATGAATAATAATAATAAGTAATAATCCAAATAGCATACCCTCCATAAATCAAACTTTTCTGCTACAGCCACCTGTTTTTAGACCTGTTCATGTACTGTTTTAATTGTGTTTTTTAAACACCTTGAGATTTTTGAAAGGCGGTGATAAATAAATTTTATAATAAAAATAATAATAATTATTATTAATAAATACCAAAAACTAGTCGACCCATTCAATCCAGATGGAGGTCTATAGTAGGAAACTAGTGTGAAAACATTTACACTGTGCATACAGTATAATGTATTCTAAATAATAAATCACAATAATGGACGGCTGTGGCTCAGTTGATAGAGTGGGTCGCCCAATGACCAAGAGGTTGGCGGTTCGCATCCCGGCTCTGGCTGTCCACATGTCAAAGTGTCCTTGGGCAAGACACTGACCATAGACCTTAGAAACCTACTGGTGTATGAGTGTGTGTGTGAATGGGTGAATGAGAGGCTAATGTAAAGCGCTTTGAACACCATGATGGAAAAGAACTATATAAATGCAGTCCATTTACAATAACCCAAATAAACTCGATTCAAAAGAAAAATGGAGGTCTACAGTAGAAAGACCAAATGAAAACATGTGACATTTAATCAATAAATCAGTCATAACATTTATTGGTAGGTCTGTGTGTTTCAATCCAGAACTATTATGTGTTTATGAAAAGATAAATGTGTGGTGTTACACATAAAGGACCTGTGTCCACAGGATGTGTTTTTAGTGTAGAGATAAAAACCTAGTCTCCAGGGTGTTTTCCATGAACGTGTGTTGTTGCCAAGTTACACAGACGTCATGTACTTCCATGTTTTATGTGTAAACATTAACACCTTCCTTGTCATCATCAAACAAAACTACTTTTATACAATGGACACGACTAATGCCTTTGCTTTGGTACCCCTTCAGTGGTACCCCTTCAGTGATGGGTCCTTAATAATACGCTGCCATTCTTTTGTTTGGTTGTTGACTGTGGTTGTCCCGCCTCCTCCTTGCTTTTGATTGGTCAAATAACTGCTACATTGATGAGCGCAGCGCTGTTCTAAAAGTTGAACCATTTCCAACTTGCAGAGCTCGGACATTTTCGTCTTGTTTTTATTGTGGACATTGTCACGGTTATCATCAGTGTTTTTAAAACAGCTGTGTCGTCTCGTCATCGTCCCGTGTTCGTCATGGGACAAAGGGTTGTTGACGAACATATTTTATATCATTTGATGGAATTAACACTAATGAATGAGTGTGGACCATTGTTAGTTTAGTTGTAGCATAAATAAACTAGACTTTTTACTGGGTTAATGTTTGATGAGCTGCCACTGGTTACATATAAAACCAAACTACTGCGTAATATTTTAACACAGAATGATGCACAAAATGTGCTTTTATTACTGTCACTCACTTCTTTCAGGTTGTCCCAAAAGGTCCTTAAAAACCCTTCAGGTAACCCAAAATGCTGTTGAGCTTATAGTGACCAGAACCACTATCAGACCATATTTCTCTGGGTTGGTTTGTCTGTAAATGGTAGGATAGTTTAAAATACTCCTCCTTACTTACAAAGCCAGAGGCAGATTTATCTGAGAGCTTTTAGTTCCATACAATCTATCTAGAACATGCAGGCTTATCTGCTGGTAGCTTGTCTTCCAACTTCTTTTGCAAATTCAACAATTGGACTGAGCTGTTATATCTTAAATACACTGCCCGTCCAAAAGAAAAGTTGCACATGCAGTATTTGACCTTTGGTTTTGAATACAGGAGACATTTATACTTTGACTTTTTTTGCCAAATAATTCTTATGTAGTTTCACAATAAGGTTAATTGTATTTTTTTTTTCCATCGATAGTTGCATTAATTAATGGTTGGGTGTAATCACCTTGTGTGTGTGTGTATGTGTGTGTGTGTGTGTAGAGACATATCATGCTATAACTCGATGAATACTTGAGATATCACCACAAAATGACATGGACATATACATATAACTAATGTGCATCAGATGCAATAACAATGTCCAGAATGTCCACTATGTTGGCAGGACTGTGGCATAATATTTATTCTCTCAGTTGATGTTATCAATATATGTAATGACAACAATTAATTGGAGCCCAACTCATTTGGAACATCACAAACCAAAACAAAAATAGTCGGCTGTTTCATGGGCCCCTCTCCCTACTAGTCACGTAGTCATGTCGACCCCCCCCCAGTATGACACCCCAGACCACTACATCGAGTACCTCACTGATGACAACCACACTGCTAATTAATAATAATTTAGTCATTGAAATGACTTGTTAAAGCAACAACATGGAGTTTTTCAACCTTCAATTGAGATGTTCTTCACTCCTAGAATATGTGGACCACCTGCCCTGGCACTGATTCTAGTTTCAGGTTGTAATCCCTAAACAAACAGGACAACATTTGTAATGTTATGTAAAAGGAACACGTCTTGTTCTACCACCAAGGTTTGACGTTTTGATGACAGTGACCCCACGCCTGAGAGACAACAAACACTTATAGCAGAAGTGACGTGGCTTCATGCCAGGGATGCCGTGCATGCCATTGGTGCTACGGCTACATGCCATTTTCTCCTTTGGCTACATGCCACCAGTGGCTGTAGTGTGGCTGTCTGAGATTCCATGCCAGTCCTTCCATATGTACCCTCGACACTGCACTGTGCCACTGCCCCTTTGATTCCGGAATGTAGGTCAGCTGTGTAAATGTCCAGCCTGTGTCACCTCTGTTATTCATTTAGCTTCACTGTGCAAATCAGTGGATCGGTGAAAAAAAAAAAAGGTGCAACCATCATCTTGCCTTGTTTGTAGGATCTGTGTAAAAATGGGCAGGTGGGTACCGGCCCAGCTTTCACTCACTGGCATGAGCTGAAAGAGGAGGAGGGATGCCCCAGTGATGATCTAGTGGTGCGACTGATCGACTAGTACAGAATAACACTGAGTTAATAACTGACCTGATGGACGCAGACATTGCACTTGTCACAGAAGACCATTTCGTTGCCGTCTTCTCCCTCTGGTGAACGGCAGACGTCACACACCACGTCCTCATCGTACTCGATGCCCAAACCTTCTTCTGTTTCGATGGCCTGTTGCATCTTCTCCTCACACACACTCTCCAACTCAACCAGAACACACTCCATCGTTAGCTCGTCCAGCTCTGGTAAGGCTGAGGAGAAAAAAGAAATAAAAAAATCAATCAACATAAATGAACGCTGTGTCATTGAATAAAAGGATGTTTGAAGGTTTTCTATGTGTCTCACAGCTTTGACTGACATTAAATATACAACAATTTCAGGACGAGGGCTGCACGATATCAGAAAAAATGCATTGCGATATGAAAAAATGCTCTTAAGTATAAAACAGCTGTGTGGTGACGACACAAATGTCACCACGCAAATTAGTTAAAATACATAAATATTTTTTTAAATAATAATTTAAAAAAACTAAACAAAATAAATACAAATACAAATACAAAAAAATAATTTAGTCGACTAAAATAAAAAACAGTTTTTCTTCATGATATGTTCAAAAGGCCTAAGGAAGTCTGTCTGGAAGTGGAAATTGGCCAACTCTCCTTTCTCCAGGAACTTCATAGAGAGCTGTCCAAGTGAATCCACATTATTTTAGTAATTTTAGTCGACTAAAATAATTATCTATCATACATGAGCATTGTATTTGCTTGGAACCTTGAACAGGCATGATTTAGCCTCATTAAAACTATAAAGAAAAAAAATATATATATTTGCAACCAACTGCCAGACAGAGAGGACAGTGAGACAAGGGGGAGATCTAGACAAAAATTTATTAGAACTAGAATATAGACTGAGGTGAGAGACAAGGATTTAAGTAGAGACAGTCAGTTATAGTAGATGAGAAGATAAAAGAAGTCGACTAAAACAGTGAAGGCCTTTGAGACTGCTTACAGTTTTAATTTACTTTTACTTCAGTAAAGGAGTTGAACCAGTACTTCTACTTTTTCACATGAGTAGCTGTACTTCTACTTAAGTACATTATGTAAGTACTTTTACCACCTCTGGTTTTAATTTGATCCTGTTTTAGTAGATAATGTTAAAAAATAAACGGATCAGACATATTGCTAACTAAAGGTAGAAACACAAAATTCAGGTTATTTTTGATCAAAAAATATTGTTGGAAATGGACACTGGTTTCCTTTAACCCTTTGTTGATCAGCTCAACCGTTTGGTAGAGGTAACTTTGGACCCTGATATCTAATTTAAATTGAAGTCCTTCGACAACAAACGTCTAGGGCAGTCTCCCCCTTTTGTAAGAAGAATGTAATGCACAAAAACACCACTGGATGGCACTGTCAATGAGATCAGGTTATGCTAGTATATATACTGTACCATCAATGAAGAAGATCAGAACTGTGACAACTCCTCTGCTATGATCTCTTTGGACACAAAATTGCAGACAAGTTCTTTTTTAATCTTATTATATTTTACATAAATAATCCTCATCGTGTTTCAGAAATACTTTGGTATTCTTGTAATAATTTTTTGAAAACATGCTGAACCAAACGGTAGAGATGATAGTAAAGGGTCATGAAATGCTAATGCTAATCGTTAATGATACAAACACAAAGAGTTATTACATTTAATTTAAACCAAGTCACAAATTATGTCGGTAAGATTGGTGAAGGAGTAATGTTTGAGTTGTAATACTTTTTTAATACTAAAAAAAATCTATGATTAATGTAATAATAGTCCTTGTGAGGTGGAAAAAGCTACAAAAAAACAATTTTTTATTGTGATTTTTGTAGTGTGACCAACAAATGGTTAAAAAAAGCCATCTCAAAAAGTGACTGTCTCCTTTGGGCCAGTTTTAGATTAAATGTGGTGAAAATTCGGTGCAGAGTGTGGAAGTACACGGTTTTTCATTTGACTCTTTATTATTATTAAACGGGGAAAAGCAGAAAAATGCCTCATGTGCTCTGTCATTACAAGCCAATTTACTATCAAATGCAAAAGAAATGAACAAATTTGCCGCTAAGCTCCTGTTGCCAAAAGCTCCCTTCACCGTGTGCCAGTATGTGTCAGCATTAGCATTCCCACATTTGCATCTCAAAGTAGTGCCTTGCTCTAAGGCTGCTTAATAGTTGATGAGAACTGATTTATCTGGCAAAAGCATTCTCTGCCTCATAAAAATAAAGTATTTGGGGTACCCGAAAAATAAGCACTGTGGTTTCTAGGACAGTGACAAACACATGTGGAGTATTATTATCTATTACACGCAATGAGATTACAGTGATTACAGAAAGTGTTTGACAGTACGCCATTAAATCCAGTGTGAAAATTATATTTTTTATGAAGTGAAGATGATTATTTGGAAGGCTCATCAAAAACAAATAAACATTTTAGACCCTGCAGCGTTTATTTTAATAGGTCTTAAAATAAAACAAATTAAGTGGTGCCTGGCACGACAAACCCCGCCCCCCTTGCACACATTTTAGCTCTTAATGGACAACATCTTCTCAAAATGTGAGACTATGGGTTTGACCTTTTAAAGTCACTCAAGGTCAAAGGTCATGGCATTGTTTTAAAGCACATGCCAGATTTCCTATCTGCCAACAATAGTAAATAAGTCTATCTTCACTGGATTTTCTGTTTTAGTCTATGTGAGGTTTTTAGGTATTGACCCAGTGACCTTTGACCCGTTAGGTCGACAATAAGTTAAAATATATGCAGACAAGATGCAGAATTGAAAGACCAGCATTCTGGTGGTTGATTGAAAGTCCGTAAAATTAATATTTCAAAAGTTATATCCGTAATTTAACTTTGAGCGGTGGGCGCTCAACGGGACTCGCGGGGCAGCGGTGGTTCTGTCCTTTACGTGTGTATGATTAGACCTCTGATGAGTGAGGGTCAAAGGTCACCAAAAGCATCATGGGTAGGTCCCTCATAGCCAATGGGATATTACGTACAGTAGGTACAGTCATGCACATAGTATTTATGTCTCGGGGGTTTCAGTTTCCTTTCGTAAATTGAATTTTCTTTCGTATTTAGAGACAAAAAATTGAGGTAAATGTTTTTTCGTTACTTGGATCATTCGTCAGTAGAGGTTCCACAGTATACAGGAATGAAAAGGCCCTATCTCTGATCATTGTGAAAACATACTTTTGGTGACCTTTGACCTACATTCACCAAAATTTTATGGGAATTTAACCTGACACCTTTCCAGAACATCCCATGGACATTGTTCTTGTAGTTTGTGTGTAAACCCGCCTACAAACAGACGACTCAAACACAGTACCCCTCTCTCATTTAGGGGGGTACGAATAAAACAGATGGTACCATACACAAGTGTTCATGGTCAATAAAGTGGCCATGTTTAATTTCAGTCAATTTCTTCTGTTTTTGACTGAGACCTTGAGTGGTGTCAACGAAGACCTGCCGACGTTGCAGTGGTTTCTGGGATTATTTATTGATTCAGTAAAAAATTCAGTGCTCTGGTTTTAGGATTTTTTTTCCCCCTCAAATAGAGCTCAGAGTCCTGCTACTCTATTATTTATAACCCCCAATCCCTTCTAACCAAAGAATAATAAATAAATAAAGTAAAAAAAAAAACAACTTTATTTACTCAGTCCTGACTGTTTTAGTATAAGCAGATTTTATGTGCAGCTACAGACTCTGAAGTGAAAATAAATGTAGTTTAAAGACACGGCTACTAACACTCCTTCATCTTGGACTTTATATTCAGATTCCAAACATAACTGTATTTGGCACTAAAACCAACAGGAGCTGCTAATACTAACAACAACAACAACACGTCTTCAATGAAATACTGGTCTTTGTTCATGAGCTCAAACAGCAGTGAACAGGTGAAAAGATAAACTCTATGGTGGTGAAAAGAAAAAAGGGAAGTGGAGGAGGTGGTAAAACCTGCTGTGATGTTTCTATGATGAGCAAACACATGGTAGAGCGAGAGAAACACTGGGACTGGAGAAGAAGATGTTATTTATACAGTCGGACCTCAACTCATCAGATTCATTTGTACCAGAAGTGGTTCCGTACCATGAATTTTTCATAAATAGTCACATTTTACATTGATTTGTTCCAAGGCCCCAAATATTACCCCCTAAACCCTTTAAAAATGATAAAAGTATACACATGTTGTATGAAATGTGTTAAATGTCAAAGAAAATGTATATTTTAGATGTAATGTCTGACTGAACATTAAACCATTAAATGAACCAGACATGTGGGTCATTTTCATACCAAACATGTGGGTCATTTTCATACCATTTGGTTTGTTTTAATTGTCACTTTCAACAATGTTTGTTGATGGACGTTTGGTGAAATATTGATCTTAAAATGATTGACTATGACCACTTTTCATAATCTCTCTAAAATGCACAAGGCGTACGTCATCAAAGTGGGCGATAGCACGACTCCTGAACATTTTTTTGTGGTGTTTTTTTCCCCATGAATTCGGAAAATTGATTAAATGTGTCCAGCATGTCTATTATTAAAAAAAATACAAATAAAAAATACATGGGGAAAAAAAATAAAATGTTTTGAAGATTGTCAGTCAAGTTGAATGCAACCAGTGAATATATCTGTTACTGTGTGTGTGTGTGTGATTAAAGTGAGAACGATTTAATTATGTATTTTAATTTAATTTAATTAATGTGAATTTAACAATATATGCCATCATTTGAAAAATAAAATTATATTTCTGGATAAAAACAGTCTTAGAGTATTTAATCATGCACTAGAAACTAATGACACTTTAATGACACCATCATTTATCATCATTAAAACATTCGCTCACTTATGTCTCTTGAAAACAACAAACACCGCCGCCGCAAAAATCTCCTGGACTTTGCTGCTGACATGTTGGCGGGTCTGTGTGCGGGCGGTCCGTTAAACTCACCCATCTGTCTGAACTCATGGTTGACCAGCTCCAGCCAGGTGACGTCCAGATCGTCCAGGTCATAGCAGCTGTAGGGTTGGGCCATGGGGGGCCGGACGCTCCCCTCTCTCTCCTGTGTGGTGTGGGACGGCCCAGTGGAGCACACTCCTGTGGTGTCTGGCATTAACCTGGAGAAATAACAAAAGGTTTGAAGAGAAAATCAAGGAAGGAAGATGTTTTCTACATGTACTGGTCATGTTTATGACATAAATTATATTTTATTTGTTACTTCGAGTGAGTTTAAATATTATATCGTTTATCAGTATATTAAACATTTTTTTCCATTTTTATTTTCACTTCTACAGTCATTTTAGACTTTTTAATAGAGCTTTTTGAATGTGTGCTCAATGCTTATTATATGTTATTGTATGTTACAGGAAGAAGATAATTGGTGCACCACTCCCCCTCCTGTAAGACATATACACCACCTGCCTCACAATCACCAACTAGAAAAACACTCAGAGCGCAAACCTCCGCCAAGGCAGACCCCCACCCCCTGATGTAGAGAGGTTTGCCAAGGGTTAGGGTTAGGGTTAGGGTTATGTTTTAGGTTAGGTTATGTTTTCGCCTAAGTTTGTCAGGCTGTTAACAAAATAACACAAAAAGTTATCGACTGATCTTGATTAAATTTACAGGGTAGGTTGGTAATGGGGAAATCTGGAAATGATTAGATTTTGGTGATGATCTGGGGTGTGTGTGTGTGTGTGTGTGTGTGTGTGGGGGGGGGGGGGGTCAAGATAACTCAAACACTTATAGATGGATTTTGATGACATTTTGAGGATGTGTTGAGTGTCACAAGGAACACATGATTAGATTTTGGTGGTGATCCGGATGAGATCCTGGATTCTGGATCACTTTGAAATTTTACACTGCGATAAATGGAGAATAAATTTGATTCAGAATCCAGGAACTCTTCCGGATCACCACCAAAATCTAATCATTTTTTTGTTGTTAACATGATTGTATTGTTGTTGTTTTTTTACTGTACATTTTCTATTTCTTTTTCATTTCTTAATGTTCAATCAAATCAAATCTAAACATGTTAAATTCACAACTAAATGTCTGGGACAGCTCCTCATGGACAACAAAGACTGACTCAGATTTTGACCCCCACCCAAAAAAAAAAAAAAAAAAAAAAAAAGGAGCAGTAGCTATTGAAACAATGACAAATGGAGTGGATGCAGCAGTGACAGAAGCTCCTGGAGGCGATGTCTGGTGTGTGAAGCCTCAGGTCTGAATGTTTGTCCATCAACAGAAGCAGGAAATGGGGTCATGAACTCTGCCTGACCCACTGGGAACCAACTGTGACTTCATAACATGTGGACACTGACACTGTGGAAGTTTACGTTTAAGTCTAAATCTAAAAAATATACTCTGGAAAATCAACAAAAAAACAAGGGCACATGGTAGATCTGCACAATATATGGTTTGAGCATCGACAGCACAATGTACGTGTGCGCAACAGTCAATGCAATTATTTTAATTCTACTTTTTATATTTTTTTATATTTAATTGTTTTCATACGTTTTTAAAAAATGTTCTTAGTTTTATTATTATTTTTCTACTTTCTATTTATAATTAGTTTTACATGTATTTGTCTTATTTACTTATTGTATTTAACATATTTATTTATTTGTATATATTTTTAAAAAATTACTTAAAAAAATATATTGTATTTATTTATTAATTTTCATGTAATGTATTTGTGTGTATATATATATCATTCTTTCTAAAGTAGTTTTCATTTATTTTACTTATTTATTCATTTTTTTTTGTTTTTATTTATTTTTCATTATTAATTTTATTTAATTATTTAAACTATGAAAAGGGTTCAAAAAATCTGTTTTTTCTAATATGGTGCAGCCCTAGCATGTGGTCGAGAGGGGAGTGATGTTTGTGTTTCAGATCCATGGGTCTACTAACAAGGCCATCACACGGCCTGTGGGGGGGGGTCTGCTGTTGTCACACACTTGTCTCCTCACACGTTCACCTGCTGAGGTCATGACCTTTGTGTGAAAAGGTCGACTGTGTCTGTGATCACAACAACCTTTAGCCTGTGTCTTCAACAGTTCATTATCAGAGCACTGGGTTATTATCTACATTCTCCATCACATCAGGCAGCGCTGACATCTTCATCATCATCATCACCCATTATCATCACTGCTGCCACTGTCATTATCACAACAGCTTCCAACATTCAATTGACAGATCTTCACTAGGACATTTCATGTGTTTACAAAATTAAACAATACTGTAAAATGAATTATTTTGAAATTAAACAGATTTAAAACTAGTATTCAGAGAATGCCTAATCCTGCCCCTAATGTTGAAGCTAATGCTCAAGCTAATGTTGAAACTAATGCTGAAGCTAATGTTGAGGCTAATGCTCAAGCTAATGTTGAAACTAATGCTGAAGCTAATGTTAAAGCTAATGCTGAAGCGTACCGTCTATAGATCAGAGCTCATATGCAGAACTTCTCTCACCAGTGAAAATGGTAGCCTAGCCATGCTAGCCCCTCCTAGCGGCAGCTAATCTAATGTGCTACAGTAATAGTAGCTCATTAGCTCAATGTAACTTGTGGCTAGATTTCCCTGAAACTGGTCGACCAATCACAGTGAAGTATAGAATCAGAGGGCGGGTGTAAAAAAGTGATGTTGCAACGATTCAGAAAGAAACAACTGGAAACAACCATAGAAGAACAATGGGTGTCGATTTCCTTTTATCAAAGATGAGTGAAAAATGTGAGAAAATGTCAACAATCTTTAAATTATTTTTACAGAAGCGACAACAGTCGTTCAGCTCCATAATCCACCATTTTGTTTAGTCATTCCTAACTTTCTCCAGACTCCTCCGTCAACTTTCCGGCGCTCTAACTACCTCATCCTAAAGATTACACTGATTGGTTGTAGTACCGTCCTATCGCATACAGAAGATTTGAAAGACAACCTTTTAGCCCCGCCTCCCCTGACTATGAAGCACCACTAGACCCATACATGGAATGAATAGGGATAGCGCAGCTAGGCTAGGAAATTGCATCCAAGAAATAATAAATTTTCCGAGGGAGGACCCCCAAACCTCCCCTTCAGAATGGTCCATGTCCCTTATTTTTTTCTCAGGGAGTAGGTGACCATAAACACTAGACAGGTTTGTTTGTGTCACAATTTCATTTTCTATACACATATTTCAACCACATTTCCACTCTTGACCAAATCTATTTATCCTTTTCTATCCATAAGTGTCCAGGTTCGACTCCCCCTACAGGAGCTTTGGAGGCAAATGAGTCGTTATTAAAAAATCTGCAGTTATAGTATCATTCTGAAGGAAAAGGCAGAAAACTGAGCAGTGTTTGAACCTGATACCAGCAGCAACGTGATCCAAACACTCACACAGGGACAAACAGTGCTGTCTTCAGGGCAGATAAAGCACAGTTCCAGGTACACACCAGGCCTGTTGCATAATGTTAAAAATAATAGATTTGGAAATTGTTATGGCAAAAAAAGACTAAAGGCAGGAGTGTAGATTTTATATCACATTTGATTTGCTTGTTCTAATGCAGGCTTTTATTAGATTTAGTTTCATGGATTTATGTGCATGTGTATAACATTCAGCAGCATTTGTTTTGGAGCCTAAGGGGAAAAAAACAAGATCACGAAAACAAGAAACAAAGGCTGAGAGGACGAGATACAGTAAAAAAAAAATTATAGCCAAAAAACCCAGAAGTTATTTTTAACAGCAGATAAAGATACAGTTTCATTTTGAGCCAAAATAATCATCTACACTAATTTGTGAAATAAGACATTTGGGTAACACTTTAAAATTCCTACACATAATTCATGATGGATTAACTATTTGTTAAAGTCTTCAAAGAATCTTTGTCATTATGCGAAGCACAATGACACAAAAAAACATCTACACTCATATACAACAAATAGTTAATACATGGTTCTCACATATTTTATAAATAACATGGAAAAATTTGCAAAACATTTACTAAAAAAGAAAAAAAGATAACTAGTATGGATGTTTAGGTTTCTGTAATGGCTGGTTTAGTGAAAATATTTAGAAAAGTGCAACTGTTTCAACGGTTTGTGTAAACCTTTTCGTTTTCTATTATGTAAAGGTTGATGTACGTCAAAAATATTGAATTTTGTTGATTTTCTTGGAATGACATGTTAATAATTAGCTTTTATTATATGAGGTTGAACAAGCATTAAAACCGCTTTAATTAATCTCGCCCAACATTGGTTGGGTCCATATACATATCGCTAATGTGCATCACATGCAATGATCCATTTGAGTAAAGGTCAAAGGTCACAAAACGCAGCTGTGGTTCAGTTGGTAGAGCGGGTCGTCCAATGACTGAAGGGTCAGTCCCGGCTCTGGCTGTCCACATGAACTCTGAACCCTTAGTCTCCCAGTAGGACTGATGGAACCTTAGAAACCTACTGGTGTGTGAGTGTGTGTGAATGGGTGAATGTGAGGCTAATGTAAAGGAAGGTGGAAAAAAACTATAAAAGTCCAGAACATTTACCATGAACTGAAAGGTCAACATCACATTATCAGTTATAACTCAAGAACAGAGGGTCACAGAACTTTGAGTTTGGTACCAAATGATGCGGAATGAAGATTTATACAATTCTCATACTTGGTGTTATCACCTACGACCAACAGTTTTTGAGATCTCTGGAGGTCAAAGGTGACATGTTGCAAAATTAACTTGTGTAACACTGTGTCAAACATAGACATACCATGCTATAACTTAATCAACACTGGATATATTATCATAATATTACACACACTGACGCATATATACATATAACAATATTGCAAAAGGTCAAAGGTCGCATTTAGCAGAAAGGTCAAAATCACATTATTGGCTCTAATTCAAGAACAGGTGAGACTGGGCATTCTCTGAATACTTGTTACCCCCTGGAATATGTGGATGTCAAGTTCCTCCTTTAGGTATTTTGTGTTCATGCTGTCAGAAAGCTTCATAGGTGATGTCCAAAACCAGAGGGGGGGGTGATCCTCCCCACCCCCTGACAAATCGCACCCATGTTTTAAGCAGTGATGCTGAGGGTCATGAAGAACCAAAAAAGAAAAACAATGTCTTATAATAATGTCAACTCATCTCAACTGACAGGATGTGAGTCAATCGGGGTCAGACGACAATGTTGTTCTTTCACTGCAGGTATCATGTATCTCCCAAACAAACACACGTGCAGTTGTGTGCAGACACACACACACACACACAGATCTTACATAACGTGGGGAAACTAAAGCATGTGCTAAAGGTCTCTCTATTGTCCAGCCTTTATTACAACACAAAGGCAGAGATAAAGTGCAGGCTCATCTGTCAACACTGAACACAATTACAGCTTTCTGACAACGACAGAACTGCTCCACCCGCCTGTCCAAATATGGACCTGTCTTTCCAGGGGACTCTAAGACACGGAGACACAATACTTGGCTATAAACAGCATGCACATGTAAGTTATTTACAATATCTGCTGAAAGATTTGGACTTCCCGAAATGTCATGTGATGCAAAAATGTTTTCTATATTTACATCTCTGTCAGTGGAAGAAATTTCACCCTGCGTAAAGTCTCACAGGTTGTGTCCTGTGTGATCCCATGTTAACCCACTAATGATACAAACACAAACAGTTAACACATCTCATTATGTTGATAAGATTAGTGAAGGAATAATGTTTGAGTTTTACGTTATAATAGTCCCTGTGAGGTGGAAAAAGCCAAAATAAATATATTTTTTTATGATTTTTGTATTGTGACCAACTAAGGGTTAATATATTTGAGTTTGTAGTTTAATTATTCTGAACCTTCAGGTTTACAGTGAGTATACAGTATCACATTTCTAACAGTAAAACTAATATATATGTTTATTTAGATTTTTTTCCCCAGTTTCTTAAATCATTACAAGGAAAGTTTTAGCTAAAAATAATCCCAAAAGCCTTGGAGAGTCACTGTTTACATTTGA
Source organism: Siphamia tubifer (assembly GCA_020466265.1). Taxonomy (NCBI): domain Eukaryota; kingdom Metazoa; phylum Chordata; class Actinopteri; order Kurtiformes; family Apogonidae; genus Siphamia; species Siphamia tubifer. The sequence continues at coordinate 3,816,407 of CM035796.1, forward strand.
GGGGGTCTAATGAGGAGAGCGTTTAGACG